>JANZLF010000005.1:20905416-20926003 GCA_026546835.1 Erythroxylum foetidum | reverse complement strand
TGTCTTAATCATTTTCAGCTAAACATTCCCTACCTCTTAAACCTGCTCTCTATTCAAACTTGGTTCAACCAAACACCGCGGCCCAATAGCTTTGACATACACATTTTTCTTATCTTACTAGCTGTAGTTGTTTATAACCTTTGGTCCGAGAGAAACTTCAGAACCTTCCAAGATAAAGCCTTGGATGTGGGGAACTTCAACGCTAAAGTGATC
Organism: Erythroxylum foetidum; assembly: GCA_026546835.1. Taxonomy (NCBI): domain Eukaryota; kingdom Viridiplantae; phylum Streptophyta; class Magnoliopsida; order Malpighiales; family Erythroxylaceae; genus Erythroxylum; species Erythroxylum foetidum. The sequence continues at coordinate 20,925,790 of JANZLF010000005.1, read as the reverse complement.
TTCTAAGTAATGGAGCAGCTTTGCTCAAACACCGAGCGTAGGTAAATTGTGATCTTTGTTTTCTCTAACATGTTTCATGTCAAGGATGGAGTGGACTTCTCAACTTGGGAAAACAACTTCAGCCAACCATATGCGGCTGCCAGAATAGTATGGTTGACACCTATAAGCACTAGTGAAGAGCATGGTATCTCACCAAGCAACTTTCTCATACTTGGGTAACAGTAGCTGTCCAATAATTCCAGCTTGTGTAAGTATAACTCATAAACAGGAGCAACTTGAGTGCAAGTAACTTGCCATATGGGAGTCTCTTCTCACTCTCGTGATTGTTTATTAAATGAAATGACCTTGTTTTTAATTTTTCAATATGTTGAGTTATAGATTCTTGAAAACATATTCCATGCTAAAATAACAAGGGAGGCTTGGAATATTCTACTTAAAACATATAAAGGAGCACACACAGTTAAAAGAACAAGACTACAAGATTTGAAAAGGCAATACGAGTTAATGGAGCAAGGAAAGGATAAAAGTATTCATGATTATTTTTCAAGAATGGAAAAATTTATCAATGAGATGAAAAATAATGGTCATAAAAATTACAAAGAAAGATATCATGAAAAAGATAATGCGTATGTTAATAAGTCGATTTGATTATGTTGCGATAGCCATTGGAGACTCTAAAAGTTTGGAGTCCATGATTCAATGATTTGCAAGCCTCATTAGAGTTTTGTGAAATACGAATGAATGAAAGATCACCATAGACAACAGATCCAGTTCTAAAAGCATAAGTAAATTTGAGAAATGAGAAGGAAACAACAATAGAGAAAATAGAACATGCCCAAAGAATTCCAAATTTTAAAGGCAAAGGAGACAAAAATTTCAGAACCAATTATGGGCCTGGAGCAAGAGAGAGTGAAACTCTTCATGACAAATCTAACATTCAATGTTACAAGTGCAAAAAGTTTGGTCATTATCAATCTAAGTGCAAGACACATATTTAGTGCCATAATTGTAAAAAATATGGTCACTATAATAGAAAATGTCGTGCTCAAAGATAAAAACATAAAGATAATCGAATTGGAGTCTCTGAGAATAATAACCCAGAAACCTTGTTGATGGCCGCTTATGAAACCAGTAATAGTGACAACTGTTAATGATTATTAGATTAGGGTTACAACAATCTCTTAAATGGAAGCAAAGATGTTTTTCAGGATTAGATGAATCCATTCATTCTTCAATAAAGCTTGCAAATAACTACTAGCTTAGTTTTGGGAAGAGGAAAGATTGTGATAAAATTGAAGAATAGGTCTTTAAATTATATTCATGATGTGCACTATGCTCCTACTCTTTGCCATAATCTATTAAACATTGGACAACTATCAGAAAAAGGTTATGATTTGCACTTCAATAAATATGGATACATCGTGAGTGATATAAAAAGGGGCATGATTTTAAAGATGAGAATTACATCCAATCGTCTATTTCCAACATATCTTAACTATAGTAATACTTCTTGGTTAAACACTATAACTATCAATGATAATTGGCTATGACATATGAGACTTGGGAACTTGAATTTTGGAAACATTCAGTTTCTTGCAAACAAAGATAAGGTTTGCCAACCGTTCGAGTTCCTGATTAGATTTGTGATTTATGTGTAATTGGGAAAAAACATAGAGATCCATTTCCTACAAAGCAAGCATGGAGAGCCAAATGTCCATTAAAGCTCGTGCACTCAGATTTATGATATGTGGAGGTTCCATAAAATGAAGATAACAAATATTTTATTACACTTATTGATGATTATAGTAGGAAGGAATGAGTTTGTTTTTCAAAGCAAAAATTTAAGGCATGTGAAGTACTTAAGAATTTTGTAGTATATTATAAAAACAAAGTGGTTATTCTATCAAGACTTTGAGAACAAATAGAGGCACATAATATATTGTTTGTGATGATTTCTTAAGAAAGCATGGAATAAAGCGTCAGTTGATAGCAAGGTATATTCGTCAATAAAATGGAGTGGCAGAAAGGAAAAATAGAATTAGAAGTTACCTAAAAGTTTTTGAGCAAAATTCATGGCTTGTACAGTCTATATTTTAAATAGGTGTCCTGTTAAAGGTATTCATGATAAAACTCCACAAGAAGCATAGAGTGGACGAAAACTTAATTTTAGTCATATGAGGTGTTTGGTTGCATAGTATATTCATATGTGCCCGATGAGTTGAGAAGGAAGCTAGATGACAAGGCAAAAAAATGTATATTTCTTGGTTACAACATAGAAACAAAAGGTTATAAGTCGAGATGTTTCTTTTGAAGGAGTGCGGGATTGATCAAAAAAAAGAAAAGATATCATTGCCAGTAACGGTGTTCACAAACAATGAATTGCAAACAACTAATCAAACTAGAGAGTCATCTTCACCTCCAATCCTAAAGAGTCAACTCATTTTAATCTTGAAGCGTCATCTCCTCCTACTTCACATTCATTTAGACGCACACAACGAGAACGTCATCCACCCATTTATTTGAAAGATTATCAAGTAGGTGATGAGAAAATGATGATGAAGTTGTGGCCCATTATACCTTCTTTGCAAATTTTGATCCAATAATATTCAAGGAAGAAGTGAATCATGGTCGTTGGATTAAAGCAATGGATGAAGAAATATATGCCACATAAAAGAATAAAACATGGAAGTTAACCATTTTACCAAAAGGAAAGAAGACCATTGGTGTCAAATGGTTATATAAGATAAATTACAAGTCCAATAGAAAAGTGGAACACTAAAGCAAAATTAGTTGCCAAAAGATACAAGCGAAAGTTAGGTATCGATTATTCTGAAATATTTGCATTTATTGCTAGATTGGATATTGTACGTTCAATCATTTCACTTGCCACTTAAAATAATTGGAGGATTTATTAAATGGACGTCAAATAAGCCTATTTGAATAGTGTACTTGAAGAAAAAGTATACGATGAGCAACCACCAGGATATATAAAGCAAGGAGATGAAGATAAGGTTTATTGGCTAAAGAAGGCATTGTATGGTCTTAAATAAGTACCAAAGGCATCATATACTCGTATTGATACTTATTTCATTATACATGATTTTTGTAAGTGTCCATATGAACATACTTTGTATATCAAGATCAACAAGGAAGGAGACTTTGTTATAGTTTGTCTCTATATAAATGATTTGATCTTTACTGGTAATAATTCAAGACTGTTGTCAGAATTCAAGAGGGATATGATTGCTCACTTTGAGATGACACGTATAGATTTAATGTCCTACTTTCTTAGTGTCGAGGTAAAGAAAACAAATGAAGGCATATTTATTTCATAACAGAAATATGTAAAATATATTTTTAAGAAATTCAAGATGGATGTGTGCAAGCCAATTTTAACACAAGTTGAAGAAAGGTTAAAGCTTGTAAAAGATGGTAGTAGTGAAAAAAGACTTATTGGAAATATGAGGTACCTAATTGTAACAAGGCTAGATATTGCTTACAGAGTGAGAATTGTAAGCAATTTTATGGATTCACCATGAAAATCTCATTGGTAAGTCGCAAAATGAATTTTAAGATATATTAAAGGTATGATTGATGATGGCATATTTATTCAAACAGTAAAAAAAATACGATAACTTGGATATACAGATAGCGATTGGGCTGATGACATTGAAAAGAGAAAAAACACTTCAAGTTACACTTTTCATTTTGGTTCTGGAGCATTTTCTTAATCTTCAAAGAAATAACAAGTAGTTACTCTTTCAACTACAAAAGCAGAGTATATAGTAGTAACAAATTGTGCTACTCAAGCAATTTGGCTACAGATGATGCTTAGCAATTACAATACCAACAAGATGGTCTAACGATAATATACTATGATAATAAATCAGCAATTGCCTTAACAAAGAATCCAATATTCCACTGTCAAAGTAAGCATATTGACATTAAACATCATTACATTCAAGATTTTATTAAAGATAAAGAAATTATAGTTGAGTATTGAGCATGTGAAGATCAAAGAGTATATTTTTTTTTTAAAATCCTTGAAAGCTGAGTTATTTTACAAGCTGAAGAATACACTCAGAATAGTTAAACCAAGTTTAAGGGAGGATGTTAGAAACTAAATTTGGTTTAATACATGCTTTTAGATTATGAGTTGTATTTGACTTGGTCAAATTACCAAGCCAAATTGTCTTTGAACTCATTTGGACAACTTCATTGAAGTTGGTATTATAGTCGGTTATTATTGACTCTACTCTATAAATATGGCAATTTGGGAATTACATATGTATTGTACAAGAATGAAAAAGAAAAAGGTGCGAAAGTTCTGTAAGGTGCTTAACTCTAACGACTTATGTTGTGTGAAGTATTAATAAAATTCTTAGTGTATGTTTTGTTAAACAAGTTTATTTCTAGGCAATTTAATTGCCAACAATAATGCTAGTTGCAATTACAATTGTTTATTGGGAGTTGTGTGTTAGAAATTAGAATTAGTAGTATAACTTGACCACGTTTTTAATAAATTTTGTTATATTTATTTATTGGTTAGTAATTAATTTTTTAATTTATTTTAATCTAATTTTGGATCAACTAAATTTTTTTGAAGTTGAATAAAAATAAAAATAATAATAATAATAAATTTATAAGAGAGTGAACCGATAGCAAAAGGATTAGATTGGATAATGAGAGTTAAACAATCTAATAGATCATGCAAATAATCAAATCGATAATTTGTACGAAGAGAGATTTCTAGTGATAACCCGATAGTTTATTAGAGGGCTTAAGATCTAATTGGGTATGTGGGCTTTTTGTTAATTAAGAGATTGCAAATTTTATAATTCAATTAGGGGTTATGATTTAGGATTTAATAATTATAACTTTAGATAGAGTAATCTACCCTTCAAAAGTCTAGGACCGATACCATATTAACTCAAAAGCAATCATGTTAACATTTGATGAGAGGATAAATCCCCCTTCTCATAATCGGTTAATCTTCCTTGTGTGATTTTTGATTGTTTATTGGTAGTACTCAATTTTGATTTCTTTGTCTTAATTTTACAATTTTATTTTCAATCGATCCATATTTGCTTCTTTACTTTTTTGTTTAGTTTCATTTTCATTTTAGTTATCCTTTAGGCTTTATACAACTTAGAATTCAATTAGTTCACTAACTCCTTGAAGGATTGACACCTCATATGTTACACTTACAACCCGTGTACTTGCAGTATATTGAGGAATAAGAAATTGTAAAAACTTGTCTACTCGATCAAGTTTTTAGGGTCGTTGTTGTAGAGTTAGTAGGATTAGTTTAATTCTTTTAGTCTAGGGAGTTTTCACCACTCTTGAGTCTATGCAATTGCATTAAAACAAGAATTACTAGGAGTATGAGTCGAATAGCTGAAACTTTAGAACCTAACATCGCTTGGTTAGAGAGAGCAATCCGAAGAGCTAGACATGAAGAATAAGAGAATATCTAAGGAACCATGGTGGCATTAGTGGATTTCCAAAGGTGGCAACGTGGCCTTAATCATGGTGGTGGATGATAGGTTCTCTATATATGTGGTCTTTTTGCCAACTCTAACTATGCATCTCTCAAATGTTGTTACGGAGTTCATCTACAAAAATGTGGTGAAGCACTTTGAGGTCTCGAAAGACATTGTACGTGACTAAGATTACCAATTTAAAGGTCAATTTTGGATGTTTCTTTTCAACATGTTGAGTGTGAATTGAAGTTCTCAACTGCTAATTACCTACAAACGGATAGTCAAACGAAAAGAGTCAATGACTTATTAAAGACATTGGCTAAGTTTACTTGATACTATACAGTTTTGTTATTACTTGCACAGATCATCAACCATGAAGAAAATTCCTTTCGAATTGTTCTAAAACAATAACTACTTACCCCTCTTGAGATAGCCCAACAGATGTCAGGAGGAAAGTGTCCAACTGCTTACTAATTTGTGAAGGCAAAACAAGAATTGTTAGATAACATAAGGGATTGTCTTTCACAACGCATCTAAACAAATGAAGAAATATGCAAATCAAAGAAAAAGACCACTTGACTTTGACATTGGGTATAAGGTACTTTTTAAACTAACTCCGCAAATTTAGAAGAAGAATAGTAGTAAGCAAGTGCATCCAGGGTTAGTGTCAAATTATGATGGGTCATTCAAAATATTTGGAAAGGTGGAAAATATAGCTTATCATCTCAAGTTACCTGATTATTTAAAGGTACATCCCATTTTTCATGTAAGTTTTCTCAAATTATATCACGAGGATTCAACAGATCCTAAAAGGAGTCAAAAAGAACTTTATCAACTGTAAGGAAGTAGTTTGACAATCAAATTGAGAAAATTTTGTATCATCAAATATTGAGGCAACACAAGAAGAATGGGAGGATAGAATTCCTGATTCAATGGAAAAATAAACTAGTATTGGAGGCTACTTAGGAGAAAGATACGACTTTGTAGCAATTTGAAAATCAGGTAAATGAATACCTTGAACTTGTTCTGACAAGGACATCGGGTTCATATGATGGAGATGATTTGTTAGCTTCTTAACATTGAAAGACCCTTTTTGCCAGTTAGTGGTAGGCCTTGGCCAACATCTAGCATAAATTAAGCACGAGGAAGGCAAGCCAAAAAAACCAAGGTAACTTATCCAAATAAGATTAAGCGCAGTTCAAGCTTCAGCTAGCTTTGATGGATCGTGGGGCATTAATTGGCTAGGTTAAGGTGAGTTGGACTTGCCTAAGATGGTTTTTGTGTGATTAGACACGAAATTATACTCAAATGATAGATCATGGACGAGCAGACTTGACCATAAGTGTGCATTGGTCGGACTTTGTGTGAATTGACTCAAAAGTTAGCTAACCTTCACCTTTGGATGAAAATCACGAGTAATGTGGCAAAGTTAGTAGATTGAATCATCAAAAAAGTAGGAAGACATAGCAAAGAACATGAGTGAGATGTCTTGTCTTCATTTACGTGTATTGCTTTTACTTAGAAGTGAGATAATGATAAGTTACCTATTAAAGTAGTGCCTAAAATAGTCAAGATGTCTACTACCAACTAAATTAGTGACTTAGTGACTTTGTGCCCATTTTCTATTTGAGCAAAGGCTTCATTCAATTACAAAGAGTTAAAGCTTTTGTATCTTTTGTATCAATTGAGATCAATATAAAGGTTGGCAATTTTGATATAAAGCTTTGTATTTTTTTTTTCCTTCTTATTGTTGTCCTCTCTATGGTGTTGATCTAGTCAATTTCGTAAGTTTACCTTTTGTGAAAAACACTTTGAACACGAGAAATTTGTTAAGATTGAATTAAATTACAAAAATTCAACTACTAAAACTTTAGCTTATTTTATGCACACTTGAAATTTCTTGCAAAATTTTTGTAACAATTGGTAAAGTTAAATTGCAACAACTCAACTACTTAAGAACTTAAGACTTTTGGCTCATTTTATATGCGAAATTGAAGTCCCTTGCAAAGTCTTCGTAACAAACGTCATCACAAAGCTCAACTCTATTTTATGAAACCAGTACGGCAGCTACATCCTACCACTGCCCAATTTACTGGTATTTCCAACATGCTATCATTGGTTTTCCTTTTATTACCAAAATTTCCGAATCGCTTGGCAAATGGTAGGTAATACCACCTCAGCTTCCTGGAAGCACTGATTATACTATTAAATACTGGAGCACCAAGCTCAAAATAAGCTTACAGGGTTCGGTGATTGTTATCACAATGGCATCACCACAAGTGGCTCGCCTTGCGGAAGCAGGCTGCTGCAGCCCCTGGACGCTTTGAGGACAAAAAACTCAAACCTCCTTACTAAAAACGCATCGACTTCCGGCTGCAAGTGACCAGAGCAGCACCAGGAAACACCTCCGCCCTTGTGTTCCTTTCAAACTTGTTGAAAATGAAGATACGATGGGGAAAATCAAGCCAGTGCAAGAATCTGGCTGGCCTGCAACCCCAAAACAAGATATGGGACTCTGCTGCTGCTGCGTCGATGAAATTTGCCAGCTGCACCAATTAATGGATTTCAAGGCGGCGCATCTTTTTTGAATGAAGGGGCAGCATGACCCTGAACTGAAGCCAGAATATGTGCATGACGAACAAGGTCACTTGCATGAAAAACTGAGGACAAAAACACAGGAATTGCTCCACTATATTTAGTGCAGGCTGCGTGTTGTGGGATTTATCATCTGATGATCTTACGAATCCTATGGCTTGAAAGTACAAGGATCAGATGCCATATTAATGGTGATGACATCTTATAAAAACAAATGGTGCAAATCTAAATAAAATTAAATGAAATATCAGTAAGTTTCACTATTTCTTACTTCTATTCTTTCAATCATTGAGCTTTTGATTTTCATTCCTATGTTTCTCTACCTAGGCTAAGCAAAATACATCAAGCAAAATATGACGATGAAGAAGATGTATCGGCCAGAACCTGCGCGGGTTAAATAAACAATATCAGAAACCAAGTATAAAGACAAGTTTCAGTCTCCCCAAAAATAAAAAGAAAACTATATTGGAGGAACCTCAAGTTGCTCTTCATTAAACAAAACTTTCTGGATGTTCCATGTATCTGCATGAGTCCGACGGAACTCAGCAACTGCTTTAGTAACGGTAGATTTCACTGGAGATGGCTCTCCACCAAAGCGAGCCAGTAGAGTAACATGCTCGGGCAACCAACTGAAAAATGAATATATTACCCATAAGAAGTCAACATTTAAGAAGGAAACAAATGAGAAATAATCAGGAGTCATAAGATGATGGAACTATGATCTGGGATGTGTCACATCCACAATTAAATTTTTTGAGTATTCCATCCACATCTCCACCTTTTAAGAGGTAAAAAAAACATGTTCACACTCGTGAGAATCAACATCCAATTAAGAACTGAAAAGTAGAATTCAAGGATGTCATTTACTGAGTTCACTTATTACTTGAATATATTCATAAAATACTGAAACTTCCATGATTCAGGTAAGGTGCATGGTACGTGCAGAACAAGAGAGAAAAGGAGCTTCAGATGTCCCCCAAACTGAATACTTACCTATTTTCCAGCAGGATAAATCAAATAATCAAGAGTTAAAATTTAAAAAGGAATGTTTGGTTGGCTAAGGATTTAAGTCACAAAAGGTATAGCAATCAAATGGAGTTCAATGTCGATCATAAATCAGAATCACATTGCAACAAGCTTGTGTATCACATGCATAAGGACTGACCTGGGCATATCATAGGGGACTGATAGTACAGAAGCCACCAAAGCAAGTACAGCACCGTGAACAGATGCAATAGAATCACCACTTCTTGCGCTTCTGCACTCATGCACCAATCATTATGTCAAAGATTGAAAAGGAAAAAAAAGAATGCACCATTTGTAAGTTCTTAATCACCAAAATAATGTGATGAGACACAAGAAAACCCGAGTCATAATCATATGCAGAATAATCATGGTTGACAAGAATTACTGGAATTTCAATCAACATGACTAAAAGTAATCGTAACCTTTGCTTTCTCTTCTTCTGCATAGCTTTTGCCTCCATGTAAGCTCTATCACAGAAATCTCTAGCAAGACTTTCATCTCCACCCTTCATGAGACCTGCTAGAACTGCAGCAGCATGCTCTCTCACCTGAACAATGTTTTAACTGTTTGAGTAGAAATAGAAAGTGAAATAATGATTTGTAGATTCTCATACCAAAGAATTCCACAGCATTATGAACACACATAAATATGCAAGTTTTTGAACCATATAAAAAATTTCTGAACCCCAATCTGAACTTGACACCAACCAATTTGCAATGTTGTTTAGATGGAAACTTGCCTCAACTTGATTGTCTCTAAGTAGATCCTCAACAGTTCTCCAAATTTGTTGCTTCTCCACATTTGAGAGAATGAAAGTGTGCCTGCAATAAATGGAATAAGTTGGCGAAAGATGATGTCATAAATAACTAACAGAGACTTGAAGATCATGTCAGACAGAAAAAGGGATGAGCAGATAATGGTATTGGGTGGAAGAAGAAAAAGAGTCAAGAAAACAGCACATGAAATAGAGTCTCAAATAAAACATCTTGAAGAAATAAAAATTATTTCATATGATTAAGTCGATGCCTATGAGATTCCCTAGCAATTGCATAATACCTATACATAAAAGTGCGAAGGTATGTCAAAGTGGCTGATCTGGTCCTCCAGTTAGAATCATTGGCACAAGAAAGAATCTCCAAAACAACCCTGTGGATATGGGGTTTCCAGAAAATCCTCCATTTAAGCAATTCAAAAGCTGCTTTGGCAAGTGTTGATAGATCTTTGTTTGATGTTTCCTTCAAAGTAAAAACATTTTGGTCAATAAGGAGTTCAAAAACCAAAAGTTATTACAATGTTAGACAAAGGAGCGCCGAGATTTCTCAAAATGTACTCCATGCCAAAGTAATTCAACTTGGCAGACAGAGAAAAGGACACCAAGTATATATCCATTATCCACTAAGAACCAAGATGACAAAAGAAAAGACTGCAACAAGGAAACAAGAGACCAATTGAACTCATTTCTCAGGAATCTAATTGAGAGAGAGAATTTGTTTCCAACGAATATCAAGTTTCTCCTTTCTTTGTTATAGTAAAGATTTTCTAAAAATAATTGGAATGGTGTGAAACAAAAATCAAATAGCCAGGAAAAACTTAACTCATCTGCGAAATAATGAAATGACGCAACCCACTTACCTGCAATGCAATTACAGGATAAAGAAATCCAACGATAACATCCAATAAAAATGAAGATCTTCCAGACTTCAATGCTGAGATGATAAAATGAAACAGCTGCAAAATAAAATGTACTCATTAAACAACTACAACATCTGAGTTACACCAGGTAGTTAAGTCTTAAATAAGTACCGTTTCCATCCATTTTACATCATCTTGTGCATCACCATTCAAGAACCCATTTTGAGAACTTGAACTTGGTTGAGTATCCACGATCTCCAAATGGCTACAATTCTGTATGGTTGGGATCAAATCAGTTGCTCGTTTTGTCAGAGAAGGAACCCAGCTTTCTTCATTTAGTTGGTTCTTCATGGTACTTTCCCCCTTTTCGGCAGAATAGCCATGAGGAAATGCTGAATGAAGCCGAATATTAGAGCACAGCACAGACAAGGTAATACCTATTGCTTCCCTTACCTGTCCCATTAAAACTTCAATTAGGCAAGACCAGAGAAAAGGAGTATTAAAGTATCTTTCTTTGTCATCCTTTAATCATCGTCCTTGCGCATCAGTAAGAGAGTAATAATCTGTTTATTGCTTTTAGGTTTTTCTAATTGTTTCCCAATAAAGTACAATGCAGAATAAGATAAAATTTGAATAAACCAGTAGAGCTAAAAGTTGAATAGCATCCTTACTTGGGCAGATGGATGGCACATATTAGCCAATAACTCATTCAAAAGTGTTTTATGGACCTCTATCTCAGCAACTGGCATTTTATTTGGCGATATCTCTATGAGTGCAGCTGATAGAAAAGTATATCGCTTTGCAACAACAGTAGTTGTTGCAGATGGAGGCAAAGGTGTCATTAGACAGTCCAAAATATGTTGCCGGAGAAAAGGAACTCGAGTGCCATATTTCCCTTTCCCTGTAACTGCATAGCGTATGCAAGCTGCCCACTCAGGAATAGATTCCACTGACTGGGCATGAATGATGTTCTTTAACTGAAGCATCATCCAGTTGTCCCATGCTCCTAAAAGACCATTCACATCTGAATGTAACACCCCTGCTAATGCTTCAGCAGCAACACACTGCTTGGATCTTTCCTTGGCACTTGCAAACTCCTCCAGTGTACTCTTAAGCGACAGCAATACAGACATGCCACACTCTTGTGTTAGCCGCTTAAAAATTCGTGCAAAGTTTGAGTAGAAAGTATCATTTCCTAACAAAGAATTCCAACTAGGAGTACGTGGCCATGAGGCTGAAAAGTCGAAATAAAATCGAGTGATTGATTTGTCTGCCACGCTTTGGAAAGAACTACCATGGTTTCCTCTGGAAGATGAGCTCTCAGTATCACTTATTATATGAACATGAGAAAGGCTACTCATAGTCTCACTAAAGAAACCCTCCTCCTGAAAAATTCCAACCAAGGCACCCTCAAGAGATGATTTGGCATTTGCATGCAACCCTCCTGAAATTGCCGCCTGTTGCTCAGACGGCAATTTATAAGGCGACTCTTTTAATAGAATATTTAGAGCAGATATTGCGAGCATCCTTGTCTGAGGAAGCTGACTCTTCAAATTTTTTAGGAAGTGACCTGAAATCATCAAGAAGATCATCTTTACACTAATTTTCCAAGATAGTTTTATTTGATATTTATAAGAAAGAACATAGTCAACAAGACTGACCAGCAGTTTCACTTAGTATTTCAGAAGAGCTATTTGGGTCATTTCTTAATGCCATAGCCATCAAAAGAAGTAACCTATTGGCCATCAGGTTATACCTGGAAGGAAATAAAGAGGAATCAAATCAAGCTGACATCTTGAATATCTAGAAAGTCAATCCCCAGCACAACAATAACTTGCAAAAGGACCATACGGTCAAAACTAGATGTGCCTGTTATTGAGTCATATTAAACCACATTGTTTAGAAGCCCAACAATAACAGGGCCTTACATACCTTACATGAACCAAAAGAAAGTAAGATATCCATTAAGGCAAGGCAACTAATGAAAATATGAAAGCTGGTGAATATTAAACTAATTACCGCCAATGAATGCCAGTAGAATCAAAACTCATGGATTCAATCCGAGAAATCAGATCCCCAAAATCAAGCCCATCTTTATGATTGTCTGCTGCCCTGAAGATGTTCCTAGAGACTCCCGAGAAGTGGATATTGTACTTGACAAATAGCTGTTTGTATTCGGAATTAAGGGGGAAAAAAAAGAACAGAAATGAAGACATGTAGAATAGAATCCTCAATTTATTGGTGGTGGCATATTTTACCTCAGTGATTGCCTTCTGGGCTTTCAGGGACTCGTGATGTGAACTATACAAGAAAGGTTACAAGCAATTGGAACATAAACTTTAATAACCAACTCCAAACTAAATCATGTGGCCCGTCACCAAATGAAGGGAAAATCAAAAGCCAAAAGATGAATAAAGAATTGAATTGTTACCTTGAAAGAACCCCAAGAAGAAAAGCAGAAAATGATTTAGGATCCTAAAATAAAAGAAAACATCTCAGGAAGTGATATTTACGGAAACCAGTTTTAGATAAAGAATGCTAAACAATTACCATGGTCAAATGCTTGAGAACTGTCTGTGAAGAGAGAATAAAACATGAGCCTAGTACTGCATTTTCTGGTGCGCTAGAATTCCTCAAGTTTTCAGTCAAAGAGAGCACACACTTTGAGATCATAGACGGCCACCTCTTAATAATCTTCAGCAGAGATTTTCCAGCAAGTCTGCACAATCAAATATCTCATTCTTTTGTTAGGTGATCCAAACCAGACACTAAAAACCGTGAAGCGAGATTCAGAAGAAAACCAAAGAAGCAGAAGCCTCATATGAGAAAATATGCATACAAAAAGTTTGGCAAAAATTATTTAAAAAAAATGTCTAATGAGTTAACAACATGGCAGAATCATCCAAACATTATTACTCAAAAGCACAAGAACTATGAAAGTACAATCATTTAACTCATATGAGATTTTAGAAGAATATACTTACACACGAACAGTTTCATAGTTATGCAAAGAAAGTCTCAGTAGATCATCAACCAGGAGAAACACGTGCTCCGATGGAGTGAAGTTCCCACTTGTACGAAACTGATGATAGGATGATTGAGATGACCTCCATGTAAGATGCATGTAAGCCTTGTCTATATGAGCCCATCTGGGCCTGAAACAATGAAGACAGTTCAACATCTTAAAGCATTAGCATTGCCATACATAGCTCAAGTAATACTTCAGAGAGTCTGATAGGACTAATTACCTTTTCTTTCCTTTTGTATGTGAAGTTGCAATAAAATTTATTGGAGGTTCTATAATAGCAGCAGATTCCAACTTCCATGCCTGCCTGTGATTGAGCCATTCATCATACTCCAAACTTCCTATTTGATAGACATAAAGAAAATAGGTGTAAGTTAATACACAAATTTGATGCTGCATAACAAGGGCTCACAAAAAGAAATATGATAACAAGGAAAAAGAAAAAAGAAGATAAAGAACTTGAAATCATCTAGGCACTGCCTCATTACCATAGTTTCCCAAAGCATCTATGATACGAACAATAAGTACCAATAGGATACTATCATCTGATTTTTCCTGTAATAGGTATCTGCGGGAAGTTGCAAATATTATAGCATTCAATATAACAAACAGTGAAAATCCAAAGTCTTGTATGAATAGCAAAGCATATCATTACTTGCAAGCTGCATGTATAATCTCAGCTGCTTTTACACGAAATTCTGTGCTGCCAACACTTGAACCAGTTGCTCCAGCTATCAAGAAAGAAGTATGACTCTGTTCTCCAACAATACCACTCCTAGATGCGGTGAAATCAGGTAAGCAAGATAAAACACCTTGCAATGAGGAATCAATACGCAGAAGAGTCACTTTCAAGTGCTCTTTCTCATTTCCTGTTAAAAAGTAGCCACTCAATAGCAGTAAACTAAGATAGCAACAAAATTAACAAATTGCAACTGTCAGTCGTTTTGTACCGTAAAAAAAAATTGTTTTTCATTCAATGAACATATCATAGCATGTAAACACCAATAAAGCACTAGAACATATGCATAAAATCATAATGGACAAAACTTGTAGCAGGTGCTCTTCTTTGCATAACATTTTGATGTATCTAAAGAAAGCTTAACAGGACAAGGGCACATTTATTGTCATACTTTAAAAATCAATCATCAAAAGTAAAGAAAAAAGCGTAATTGAAAAGTTACCATACCGGAAGAAACAAATATTATACCTGTATCCAAATGAATTTTATTTTGGCATATTCTCAAAAGTTCATCTAAAGCCGATTCAAAATGAAGGAACAAAAGTTCATTGGCAAATTGAACTTCATCATCAGTTGCAACATGCCATTTTGGGACCACCAGAGGTTCATCACTGTTATAATCTTTAGTGCTTATCCATTCTTCTAGAGCTGTAGCATCAGGATGTCGCATGATGCACCTAGTTTACCGTAATAAACACACATTTGTCATTACAGACAACCTAAAAGACAACATTAAAATACTGAAGTGAAGACGCAAGCTTACTTGTGTTGACCAAGAGGATAATAAAGGATCAGGCTTCCCAACAGGGACCGAAGAAGATGATCACCACCTCCATTAACCTACATTAATTTAAGGGGGCGCTTGGTTAGTTGGTACAGGAAGAAAGGAAAGGGTAAGGAATGAAAAAGGATGTTTGGTAATATATTTTGATTGGATGAACAGTATTTTCATATCCCCTTATGGGGCAATACTGCATACCCCCAATATAGTGAGGAATGAAATTCATATCCATTTCTATTCCTTACCATATTCAATATAAATTCTATTACCATTTCCCCAAGTGAATCAAGCACACCCTAAATAATAAGCTTTTTTTTCAAATAACTACCCCACTTAAATACCGAATTCTGCAGGTAATAAGTAAAATAAAGGCCAAGTGAAACCTTCCAAGAAGGAGAATCAAAAGCAGACATAATGGCTTCTTTAAATTGATCCCTGTAGGGAAGAAGTGCAGGTCCTCCATAGCTGATAGCAAGTGATAATATCTTCAATTGATAATCAATTGCTGTTTCAAGAGCTGGAGAAAGAGTTGCTTTCACCTAGAAAAAAATCAGCTTTAGCATCGGGAGTCTCGGCAAACAAAATACACAAAACACCTCGGAATAAATGGAAAACCTTAGTCGACACTGAAATATCAGGACCTCCCCTTCCCCCAAAGCCAGTTCCTGGTGTACCCTTCAAAGAGGATATGGCAAACGATAAAATTGGCTCAACAAGTGAACCCACTGCCTCTTCTGGGTTTGTGTGAACACATGCACAACAGAGCAGTCCAACCTCAGCTATTGCTCCCGGGAGAATATTTGTCCTGACAAACTTTGAAATTTTCTTCAAGGCCTGTTACAATAGATTACATAGTTTACACAATTTATTGCACAATCTCAATATGAAGAATGTAAAGCAAGACAACAGCTATAACCTGATTGTAGAGTGATTTTGAAAGCCTCCCAAGTAAGATCTCAAGCATACAGTAATAATAAGGACCATCCTCAACAAGAAAAGTTCCTGATGTTGCTGATGAATGCAGGCCTTCATTCCTACGACATGATGTAAACCAACCAGTAGTTGTGACTTAGGAAGTAAACAGAATTGAGATACACAGGTCCATCCTATGTATTTATACAGGAAACAAAACGCATATTGGGAAACAATAGCTATTAACTTACAGAACACTACTTGGTTCTAGATGTTGAAGTAATGAAAATAGTCGGCACAAGAACTCATCCAACCACTCAGAAATGCGAATCATTGGCAAAGATGACTCATCCATGTTATCATCCAAAGTAGCAATCTGCAATCATAAACAGATTATCAAAGCACTAAACTAACCAAGAAGAAGTTCAAAGTAAAAGCAATGACACCCTTAACTTACATTGGAAAATATGGAACCAATTAACTGCATTGTAGCCAAAGTTTTGGGAGGATCATTGGCATCCATACCAAGTAATGCGTTGGATAATGAAATTGTCAAAAGCTCAATAAAATCAACCCTGACACCATCAACATCAACCTCCTTAGCTGAAGTTGATAGGGACGTGAGAAATAGAGAACGTCCAGCATATGCCACTGACATGACAGCAGTTTTTAATTGGTGGGTGGCAGTCATCTGACTAATGGAAAAAGTTGGAAAACAGAAGTCAAATCCTCGATATCATTGAAATATAAAGTAGTTAACAGAATTTAAATCCAATCAGGAAATAAATGAACAAAACAATTACACAATTTACATTCCACAGTATTTAATCTGATCCATTATACACACTTGGAACACTAACCGTCTCCAGCGCTAAGTGGAATCGAGATGCTAAAAATGGAAGAACCAAAGTAGGTTCAACATATGACAATATAGAAGTTGCCGTGGCAACTGTTTCCGATAGGTGCTCATCCTTGCTATATTGTCCACGATCAATTAATTTCAGCAATATATTGACAAAAGAAGTCCTCTCAGATCTACCAAGAAACAGTTTGGCATGCCTATCATCCTCTGTGCTCCTATAAGACCAAAATTTTATAGGAAAAGTTTTAAACACTGATAAAGCAACTGAATGACAGTGATCAGAACAATGGCAGTATATTCTTACAATTGTTGTTCATGTTGAAGGCGCTTCTGAAATGCAATCACCAAGTATAGCAAAAACCAATCCAATGAATAAGTCCAGCGACCGCCATTTGAAGGATGGTAATACCTACACCAATGAAATAGGGAGGAACCGCAACAATCAGAATTCAGGAAATGTCAGATTATGTAAAGACAATAATCTAAAGCATTAGAATGTCGTTAAACAAACTGTTCCAAAAGGTTGACCAATTTCTCTAAGTGCTCCTGTGCTGAACTACCAGGTTTCAGTAGATAGACCTGCATTTGCAATTTCAGAACAGAGAACAGAAACTAAGAATAACTTCTAAGGTGAAAAATAAGGAAAGATGCAAAATACAGAACAAGCGTAATAATCTTACAATCGATTTCGCAATTGCTTTTGCTGGGGTGACAGATTTGTTGGAGAACAAGAACCTTGTGTATCTGGGAACGTCAACACTGAAAGGATATGATCCACTTCCATTTGCCACAGGAACCTGTGGTTTCCATAGGACAAAGTTAAGCAGGTAATCATCTCCAGAAAGGCAAAGGGGAAAATGCAGATTTTCTATCGAGATTATCTCAAATGTCTATGTTTTCTATGGCAGTTACTTCTAAGGCCCAGTTTACTAGTCTGCTAGCATAGGCAACTAAAGATAACTGTTATAAGGAGCAGGTAATACCACAGATAGTGCACACTCCACCATGCAACTACTCAAAAAAATCAGTTTTCAACTACAAGACCCAATATAGTGATAGAAATTTCAAGGAAGCTGTACACCAAACTATTCATAAGCTCACCTCAAACATATTTAAGAATCTATCAAAAAGTGTGGGTAAGAAACACTCCCAGTTGATAAATTCATAGTTCTTTATAACACGGGCCGTAATAGCTGTCCACTGGCCGTTCCAGAATCGGCAATTTGGTACTGAGTCCCATATGTCCAAACTCCTTTTAACCCAATCACTGCAGGACCAATACCAGGAATCTAAGCTTTCTTCTTCAGTTTTGCACAAGCCATGAAAGACAGTACTCTCCAAATTATACATTACTTACTCAGTGTAGAATGCCTGGTTGTCTGCATTTGTAGGTAGAAACAGTCTCACAAACCCCGCCCCCTCAAAGGATGAGTTATGCCATGGATTTTCCAGAAAAGAACTGGAAGTTTATTTTTTGGAGAAAAAGATAAAAAAAAGATGTAAGATTGCAGGTTTATAACCTAAAGTTGCAAAAAGAGCAATGATTATAATGTAAACTTGACCTAACGATGAAATTTAATTTAAAATAAATGTGAACCAGGGGATCTATTTGTCAGGATTGGCTCCAGGCAAAACTCAAGATATCTTACTACTGTGGAGGAAGAAACAGAACATTACCTAAACTCAGACCATATCTCCGAGGCAGAATCTGGTGGGAAGAATCTCCTGGAAGATCTAACAAGGGAAGTAACAGTCTCAAAATGTCGTTGTCTCAGCCTCCATCCCTCAGGACCAGTGTTCCTGTCATGCACACTTACAGTTGTCAAAAAACTAGAAAGTTCAATGAAAGAACAACACAGACAAATCCATCAAATTATAAGAAGATGAAAAAGTAAAGAAATTAGAATGGCCGGAGATTCTAAGGGAAATTGGAAACGTCGAAGTCAGCTGTGGCTTATAAATAGGAAGATGAAGAGATAAGGGGCAAAGAATAATAATCGATATATGATAAACAGAAGAATTGAAGATGTTTTCCAAGTAGAATGAGCTGGAAGTGAAAATCAATGTTAAGGTAGTTGTAATGGAAGGTAGGACAACACACAAGAAATCAGAAAGAAATGAGTGGAAAGAGAAACGAGGTGACCATACCTAGTGAAATGGGTGTGGACGAGAGTATCATACAAAGGGCGCCATTGGATTTTCAGGCTCAACTTCTTTCTGTACTTATTAAGCAATTTGACTAAGATATTTCCCCATCGAACCTAATCCAAACACAGACACACAAACAAAGCCTTGAGGATAACAAGAATATTAGGATATTACAGAGAGGAGCAAAACAAAACAAAACAAAACCTGAGCGTAGAGTTTGTTCTGTGATAAGTTGAACAAACGGAGACCAAATTGAACAAGTGAAGCCACATCTTCCAAAGCCACTTCACTTTTAGCTTTGATGAAGCTGCAATAGCAAATCAAACGATTTCTAAGTCACAGTCCAAATGAATAAATAAGAGAAAACAAATGAGTGTGGTAAGGATAACAGAACAAAGGCAGGGCAATATGATAAGAAATGTCAAAAGAAGAAGAGTAACCCACAGGTCAAGAACGGAAATCCATTTGAGGGTGGAAAAGACAGAATCAGGATCACCGGGATCGAAAGAGGACTGGAGAGAGCTGATAACTGAAGCGAATGACTCCTTTTCTCTCTTCGTCTCCTCCGCTACTGCGGGCGGTAGCCATGCATTATAGAGGTGCATTTTTTGCTCCTCGCAATCAAATTCAGTTTCCTTCTTCTAATTTCAAAACACAGACACCAATTGGGAAAAAAGAATGAATTCCACTTCCACTCTTTCTTTCTTTCTTTCTCAAATATAACAACTATCTATGGACTATGGGTATACATATATATATACACACACAGAATTGGGCAGCCTGAATTTGCTCTTCTCTTTTAGTGTTGAATACGCGTATGTACTATTTTCTTTTCTTTTCAAGCAAGACAGAAGAAAATTATAGGAATCACAAAATGTCACAAGACACAGTTAAGAAACTACCTGGCTGGCAGTGCCCATCGGTGAGGTGCTTTTATTTTGCCACTGCTGACTGCTCTTTTGTTTGATTTTAAACTAAAATAAAACATTTTTTATTGATTATATTATATAAAATATTAAAATAAATTTAATTAATTAAAAATAACCTATCTGTAAATATCTATTTTGTTCAATATTTTTTGGGCAAATAAGCTTTTTTTTTTAACCGTAAAAGTTTTTTTTAATAAATGTTTAACTGTAAAATAAAAAAAAAACACTTTTTAATAAACATA
>JANZLF010000005.1:20882817-20893665 GCA_026546835.1 Erythroxylum foetidum | reverse complement strand
AAAAAGGAAATTGTATGGATTGATTATGATTTGAATGTGATTGAGTAAAGAGAAAAGGAATGAAATATGGGAAAAAAAATTTATACCGGGTTTGGATAGTCTAGGTTTCCAACGCGAATGTGTTTATGTGTTCTTGATTGTTCTCGGATGTCGGCTCCGTTTTGTAAAGTGTTTGTTCCACTTTCGTATATTCGAATCGCTTTTGATTCGCTCTCGATTTTGTTTTCCGTATTATGTTATTCGATTCCGCTTCGTTTTTCGTTTCGCGTCATTGAATGCTTTGTTTTCCGATTCAAAATTTCGATGTGAAATTTCCGTTTCTATTCACTTTCGTTTCCTTTATTTTTCGTTTTTCGGTTGGGATCGGGTTCCCAGATCGGATTCCAACATACTGAGTTCATGATTATTTTTTAAACTAACTATTTACCTTTACATGACAGATTGGAGGAATTCAATGATGAAGAAGAACAAGGTGAAGAGACTTTCGAAATATTTTCGAAGTGCATGGACTCAGTTGAGATTGAGAATCTAAGGATAGGGAAGACACTGAATGAGGATGATGATCAACTAAGGCCTTATCCGGAACTATCTCACGTGGAGGAGCCGCATGTGATACTTGAAGGTCACAATTTTTTCATGTGAGGATGAAGAAGGAGTCGAGCTAGCGACCCTAAACAAAGGTGCTTCTTGGGAGGCAACCCAAGGGAAGTAAATTTCTTTTCCTTTACATTTCTACATTACTTTTATACGCATGTGTATTTTTGAATTTGTTTGTTTTACTTGTTTTTAAGTTTTCAATCAAAATAAGAGAAAGAACAAAACAAATAAAACAAATATTTTCTCTTTTTCTATTGCTTCTAGGATTATATAATCATGATAGAGTGTGGATTGACTAGAGAATTTCATAGCAACTTTAGCATGTACTTTTGCTCTTGTGATTGGTCAATATGTATTATCTTTGAAAAAGTGGTGACTAATGGTAGACAAAGCTGGTGAGATTTTGAGCCTTATTTAACCGACACATCCATATCAGTCTCATTACCTTTTGATAATGTGTGACCTCTATGACATGTACATCCTGATTTTGTGATGAATTTCTATTCGAGACCACATTTTTATCACATGCATTAACATGGATATGGTTAGGCATTCTTTGTTTTTCATAAACTACATTAGCTAAATAACCTATCTTATTAACATGATTTTTTCTTGATAGACCCCTTTTGAGCTTTAGCCTTTCTTTTTGTATAAAGCACATTTTATACTTATAAACTTAACCAAATGTCCTACCCAAATCATAAAGCTAGTGGAACATTTGTGATTGTTAAGTTTATGGATGTACAAAATTCTAAGTGTGGGGGTGTACATATGTGAAGGTTGATTATAATATTGGGATGTTATTTTATGTCTTATCATGGAAATTCCCATGTTGATATAATTTACTTTAATTTTTATAAGGAAAAGAAAGAAAGAAAAGAGAAAAGTAAAAAAAATGAAAAAATGAAAAAAAAGAAAATGGAAAAAGAAAGAAAAAAGAAAAAAGAATAATGAAAAATATTGTTTAAAATAAATGTATCAAAGAAGAATTGCATATATGTTGAAAAGTTGTTTATGGTTTATGCATCTTCCTATAGTTGTAATGGATGTGTTATTTGAGTATGTTGAATATGAGGTAGAGGTTGGCTTGGAAGGTTCACTCTTGCGATGTCATTGACATAAATTATATGAGTGATTCCTTCAGATTGGTATAGGCTTCATGTGGTTTGTGTATGAGAGTTGAATGGGGTTTTGAAATGTATATGTTGCATTCGTCATAACTGACGGTACCTAGTTTTTTATGAGTGTTGCTTTGTTTCACTAGCTTTAATGACTTTTATGCTACTTGACCCAAATATATCTCATCTCACCTTTGCCCACATTACAACCTTGAAGTCCTTTGATTCATGATTTTGCATGTGAACATTAGTGGTGGAGAAATGAAATGATATGCAAAGTTGTGGATTGTCATGATCATGAATGGTGTTGAGTGTACCCATAGATATATTTTAGTTAAACATATTTTCTGAGTCTACCATTAAATTGCTCAGTTTTTTACGATGATGCTTATTGATTGATCATTTGTAGAAACATAAAATGTTGAATTCTTGCTATGATTTTTTAAAGTCATTCATCTTTAGTTATGATTATATATTCTTAGAAAATATGGGAATTGAGAAGATGTTTCGGATCTTTAAGCTTAATTTGGATGTTTTGCCCGAGGACAGTCAAAAGCTAAGTGTGGGAGAAATTGACATGTGTTTAATTGTTGATATATTTAATCATTTACATTTAGCGATTAATGATACGAAAATGCTTAAGATACTTACTTTATAATTCATATATGATTTTAAGTACAATTTGGAAGCAAATAAATTAAAGTGAGTTAAAAGTACTGCATTTGGGTTATTTTCTGAAGATCAATTTTTACTAGTCTTGATGAAGCGAGAAGAAGAAAATTAAAAGGCAAGAAAATGGAAAATAAAGAAGCACGCAGCAGAAAATGCAAAACGACAGCGTCATAAGTAGCAGAAGGAAATACGTTAAACTCATGGAAGGCAGGTGTGAAATGCATGCGTTTAACGCATATGTTGTGTGTTTAACGCATGCGGACGCTGCGTTTGGAAGGGGCATGTCCCAACATGAAGAAGGTTCTAAAGGAGTTGCAATGTTAATTCGTCTAATCACACTATAGTGGAGAGGGGGAATGCATGCTATGCATTTTATTCAAAATGCACAATAAAAGGAGAAAAACGCATAGAGTAGTGGAGAGGCTTGCGGCAAGGGTGAACAAGGTTTTAAAAGGAGCAAGTTTAATGGCCAAATCAGAAAGAAACAGTGACTGCTTAGAGGCTTGGTGCGTGGGTCTGCATTTAACGCAATTTTCTGCGTTAAACGCAGACAAGGGAAAGCAGCTTGCAAGATCTGAGGGACGTAGGCGTGGATAATACGACACAGGCTGAGAAGGGAAAGCAAGCGTGAAGAGGGCTGAAGGCTTGGACCTGCGACTGCGGCTTGTGGCTTAGAGAAGCTCCAGCGCAGGAGGAGTGGTGTGAGAGCAGATGAGGAGCTTGTGAGCTGGGAGAAGGTTTTGAGCGTGAACAATGTCATGAAGAATATAAACCCCCAAGATTAATTGTCCCATCAAGCTACAGTGAAGGGAAGAAAGAGTAAGAGTTGCGCCAAGGCAAAACAAAGGGGTCTTTAGCAAGGACATCTAATGGGGCTGAAACATTTTTCCAAAAAAAATTGATGAAGAACTAGAAATTTCGACATCGGTTCGAAGGTGACATCGAGGCCTACGATCCGAGTTAAATATTTTTTATTATTTTGTTATTTTTTTCTCTCATTAGGAATTGATTGTGTTATCCTATGTTAATTGATTTGGGTTTTGTGTATGGATAATCGGATTTTTATTATTATTCGATTATTTGTGTATGAACCCATTAAGTATTATGAGATGATGATTTTAATGCGTTCATTGAATCGTTTAATTGCAAACCCATTGCTAGAATTTCGATATAATCCATTATTATTATGTTGAAATTCATGTGCAGCGACTAATGATTCGTAATCAATAGGGATAACATGACCTAGGTTAAATGACGCATTGTATGTGATTGTTGCCTTAATTAATCGGTTTTCCTAATTTGTAATACTACTGCCAAATTAAATTTAGAAATCGTATCCTAGGTTGTTCGACGGTTGGGTTTAATTAATGATTGTATCTTGATTAAACAAAACCTAAGGAAAAACTCGGGTTAATTATTAACCCTCAATTAATAGTTGTTAGGAGAGATTAAAGAACAACAAATTAATGAAATATGTTTAATTATGGTGTAGGCCAAGATTGAACCAAAAAACCGAGTCCCTACTAAATTCTCACTTTTATCATTTTTTGCATGTTTTCTTTAATTTGTTTTTATTAGTTAGTTTTATTTTATTTTCTTCTTTCAAAAATCAAAACCCCTCGTTAAACCTAAACACTAGTTAATTTCATTTCATAAACTTTACACACACTTTCTATGGGATCGACCTAGACTCACCACTGCTATAGTAATAATCTAGTTATTTTATTTTGACTAGCGTAATGACACGTGGTCAACCGCTAGTAAAGGATTCAGAGTATATAATAAAAGAACAAAGAAGATTGAAGAATCGATAAATATGTTATTTGATGAAGCACTACCTTTGACAATAGCAACTGATTCAGATGATAAAGAACATCATTTGATTCCTAAAAATACATTGGAGAATCAAACTACTCTAATAATACCTTCATAATCGTAAAATTAAGAAGGTCCCTCTGAAGTAAGAATAGAACAGACTCCTTCATCTCAGTAGGAACCTATGTAATGAAAAAAATCAAGAGAATGGAGAGGTCTTGATACACATCAATATGTTCTTGGGGATTCCTCTGAAAGTCTAAGAATAAGATCATCATTCAAAAACAACATTGTGGCTTTCATCTCGTAATTATAACTAAAGTCTATTGAAGAATCTCTTATTGATGGGAACTGGGTCTCAGCTATGAAAGACAAGCTAATTTAGTTTGATAAGAACAAAGTATGAAATCTGGTGACTCGTTCACAAAGCAAGTCAGTTATTAGATCTCATTGGGCATTTCTCAACAAACTTGACAAAAATGATAAGGTGGTAAGAAACAAAACTAGACTTGTAGCTCAAGGTTAAAATTAATAGGATGGTATTGATTTTGATGAAACTTATGTACCTATTGCTAGATTGGAATCAATTAAAATTTTACTTGCTTTTGCTTACTATAGAAACTTCAAGTTGTTCCAAATGAATGTTAAAAACACCTTAAATGGTTTCATTAACAAAGAAATATTTGTTAAGCAACCCCTAGGTTTTAAAGATGAAAACCATTCGGATTACGTGATAAAGTTATCCAAAGCTCTGTATGGTTTAAAACATCTCCTCAAGTATGTTATGAGAGGTTAAGTAACTTTTTGCTTAAGAATAACTTTGAAAGGGGAAAGGTCGATAAAACCTTATTTATTAAAAAAAAGGAGAATGATTTACTCATAGTGCAAATATATGTTGATGACATAATATTTAGTACTACTAATCCATCTTTTTTGTGAAGAATTCTCAGCATTAATTTATGGGGAGTTTGAAATGAGCATGATGGGAGAACTATCATTCTTTCTCAAATTGCAAATCAAACAAATAGAAAAAGGAATCTTCATTAGCCAAGATAACTACACAAAGGAACTCATCAAGAAATATCATTTTGAGAATGCCAAACCGATGGATACTCCCTTGTGCACTGGAACTAAACTTAATAAAGATGAAGAAGGCAAAGCTATGGATGAGAAAAGATATAGAGGAATGATTGGATCACTACTATATCTTACAAGCTTAAGACCAGACATTATGCTTAGTGTGTGTCTTTGCACACACTTTCAATCAAATCCAAAAGAAAGTGATCTTCAAGTAGTCAAAAGAATCTTTCGATATCTCCGTGGAACTATAGATTTTGGACTATGATATCCAAAAATTGACTTGTTTGACACAATGGACTATTATGATGCAGATTATGTAGGTGATAAAGTCGATTGAAAAGGCATAAGTGGTCATTGTCAATTTCTTGAAAGATGTCTAGTATCTTGGTCCTGTAAGAAACAAAATTACACAACGCTTTTGAATACTAAAGCGGAATACATAATAGTTGTCAGTTGTTGAGCTCAAATCTTATGGATGAAGCATCAACTACAATATTTTTCTCTAAAATTTTCCCATATTCCTATATTATGTGATAATACAAGTGCTATAAATCTTTCTAAAAATACTATGTATCATTTTAGAACTAAGCATATAGAAATTATATTCCATTCTTTTTATCTCGCTTCCTCACTGTACTTCTTTATTTTTTGATAATGACAAAGGGGGAGAGTTTATGTGTGTGTATATATATATATATATTGCATATTTTTGCATATATGATGATATATTTCTCAATGCATTTTTTCTCAATACTGGCTTGATTATATATGTGATTGATTATGTTGTTAAACTTGTGAAAACATGTTAAATATAAATGATAGGTTCCTTTCTTAAGAGACAAGTTCCTTCTAACTATGTCTGAACATATAAAAACCATAAGTATCTTTCGAAATCATCTATTGTCTCTTTGAATTTTGAAAAATATATCTATTACTTCTGTCCTCATCAAAAAGGTGCAGATTATTAGCTCAAGATTTATTATTAGCGATTTTGATGATAATTGTATAATATTTCAAAAATTAAATTGGATTTATTTTCTTGTATAATTAACATTTTTATTCTCAAAGGAAATAAAATAATAAGAAATACGATTGCTTTCTTGCAGGAACCTTCATTATGAACTTACATTATTATAAATGGTTTATT
Source organism: Erythroxylum foetidum (assembly GCA_026546835.1). NCBI lineage: Eukaryota > Viridiplantae > Streptophyta > Magnoliopsida > Malpighiales > Erythroxylaceae > Erythroxylum > Erythroxylum foetidum. Next base: position 20,887,236 of record JANZLF010000005.1, on the reverse strand, counting down.
CGAAAGGATCCTACTAATTATGAAGGACGTATATTAGCCCCGTGATTACTGGAAGATTTTTGGAAAAGATAACATCGAAGTTATTCAAATTTAATTCTATCCAGTTGACTAAAGATACAAGTGAAGAAACGGTTAAGTGAAGAAATTGACTATTTAAGGAAGAGCCAATGCGATTGTGAATAACAACTGAACAGTACAGAAGCTTACGAAGCTATATTGTCAAAACTCATCAAAAGCATATACATTCTTGAAAGTGATTTCTTTGTAAAAATTCTCTTGTGCGTTAGAAAGTGAAATTCTGTTAAGAGAGATTATTGAATCCTATATTGAACAAACCTTATTTTTATTTGAGAGCATGTAGAGGCTAATGAAATATTACTAGTATGGAAGGTGAAGAACCTTGAAAAATATTAACTTATGAGCTTGGAGAGACTCGTCAAATTACTACTTGATTTTATAATGAAACACTCAAGTTGGATATTTAGAGACTGGACATAGGCTTGGGTTGTAAGCCCAACCAGTATAAATTGACTGTGTCCTTCTTCTCTATCTCTACTTATCTTTTATTTTTCTGCATTATATTGTGTGTGTGTGTGTGTGTGTTCATTTCAGCAAGAGACTCCTTCACCTTTATAATAGGTCCCTTCTATTTTCAACTTATTGATGGTTCTTTTCATTATTAACAGCCACCTTCTGTTTTAAAATTGTTTTAATATGAATCATCATTTAATAGGCTCCTTTTGTTTAAACAAGGTCATATCTCACAAAGGCTCCTATTATATAACAAACTCTTGTCGTTTAAAAAGCTTTATTGTCTAACAAGCTCCTGCTATTTTTTATTCGTTAACTACAATCTATTTTTCATATGAATTGAAAGTAACTTACGAAAAAAAATTTACACACAATTCACCCATCTCTTATGTGTATTTGCTTTATCACTAAGAATAATATAAAGCATTCAAAATGATATAATTTACATCATATAATGAAGAATAATTGCATCAAAAGATCATACAGTAAGAATAATAAAGGCCTATGATCCCGTAAGCATTATAACAAGAGTGTCGAGGAATATAGCCAAATAGAAGCAAAATCTAAAGCAAAAACATTTACAGTTACAAGTTTTATATTTATATTGCATATATAGAATATAATATATACATGAAATAAAAGTGAAATTAAATGAAAAAATAAGAAATAAAAACCTAAAAATTCATTTAATCTAATATCCGCTCAATTCGCATTGACTTTAATTTTCATTTAATACCAAATTCTCATTATTAAAAGGAGTCTCATCTTCATCGTTACTCAAATTCATTGCACCAAATGATATTGATAGATGCATCATATTTATACACCTATATTTGATTTATTTTACTTGATATTTTATATTTTTATTGTATATTTGATACTTAATTCACTCAAAGTGCATTTATAGATTATAATTGCCTTTATGGACTAAAAGGAGAAAAATTCTGATGAAAACACGACATAAGAAGAAGATTTAAAGCAATTAAAGGACATCATAGTCGTGTCTATGGCTATGCAAGTCTCTCAACTCGTGCACAATCGTGAATTTTGGAGATTTTAGGTTATATAAGGTCCAATACATGGTCGTGTCTCATATCGTGTATCTCTCAAAAATCCTAAAAATTACTATAAAAAGACGTGAGCGGAGGTAAAATATGGGAGCAAACTTTGAGCAGGTTTTTTGAGGTGATTCAAGACATAGAATTGTTTATAAGGGGCGATATTGATCTAGAGACATGGAAAACATGAAGAAATCATTGACATATCTAATAGAATACATCATCAAACCTCCACCTTGTAAGAACATTCGATAGAAGATAAATGGAGATTTATAATAATGAACTTTTTGTTTTCTATTTGTTTATGTTTGATTTTATTTTCTATCATGTATAACTAAACATCTTTAGTATCTAGGTGAGATAAAACCTAGTTTATGCTATAACATGCTTTTATCGAAATATTAGTATATAATCTAATTTCATAACATAAAGATTGAGTAATCCTACATATAGATAGATCTATCATAATTGAAATGAGCTGATTGTAAACCTAGAGATAGGTCGACATAGATCCTCTATATTAGAATCAAACTTAATAGTAGAATTCACAAATCAGTAAAACAATCTTAGTACCTTTAACCTGAACAATATCAGTTGATAATTCTAAGATTAGTTATTAGTATTCTTAAGTGAGTTATTAGCCTACGATAGGAATTTCCAAGGTCCAATATTTAATAAAACAATTGCATAATTAAAGGTCAATTATTTAACGATTTTCAGGGGATTCATAACTTAGATACTAATTCTTGATATTGATTATTTCTAAGTGATTTTTTATTCTATGTTCAATATTGTTTCCCATTTATTTTACCTATTTAAGTTTTATTTTTTATTAAAATCTAAAATCAAATACGTAGACTAGATAATAGGATAATGATAATTACTAATATTCATTGTTTTCGTAGGATTCGACCCGTACTTGTCAGTACTAGCTACAACTACGCTGTGCATTTTTTATAAAATTAATATTGGTATATAAATAATCAATCAAGCTTTTGGCATCGTTGCCAAAAATATTGATATTATGAACACTTGAATGCTATTCTAGTTATTATTTTTGTATTTATTTTATGTTATTTTTATTGTATCTTGTTGTATTCTTGGTTTATTCATTTAATTATCTTTTAAACTTCTCTACATTAATAGTGTGTTTGTGGTTTAATTTGAGAATTAAGATTTAATGTCATCATCACAACTTACAATGAAAGTATGGAACTTACGATGTGTCTTCGCAATACATAAACATCACCATATAGGAAAGAGAGATTTCCTCACATATTTTCAGAAGCTCAATCGATATTCATGTCGTGTTGTGGCATTTGTAGGAGTAACCATTACAATCATGAATGTCGAGCACCATCTTATATGTGGGAGCAATCAAGCATGTACAACCAACCTCAAGGTGCACTATATGATTATGATTATAATTTAGATTAGAGCAACTCTTATGCTTATGGATGAATGATTAAGCTCTAGCTAAATATTTATAATACCAAACACCTTAAGTTAAGGAACTAACTTTGAAAGAAATGGTGGCCGATTTTATTCAAGAATCATTCATAAGACATTAAGAAACTAAGGCTCATATACAAAATATGGTAATTCAGATTGACTAGTTGGTGAATATAATATCTGATGAGATGTAAGGGAGTTTTCCTAGTCCTATTGAAACAAATACTAAAGAATTTGGAATGGCAATCAACCTTATTAGTGAAAACGAGCTCCCAAAAGAAGAAGAGGAAGAGAGTATTTTAGATAAATTAATAGAACTCTTTACCGAAATGAAAGCTAACCGATACAAATTTGAGAGTGAAAAAAGATAAGGGTTAGCTTATTAAACGAAGTGACATTCCAAGAAGAGCTTCCAAAAAAAGAAAAAGAAGCCTCTGTCCAAGAAGAGGAAGTAGAGAAGTGGCAGGAGGTAATTAGAGAAGATAAGTCAGAAACCTTTGTCTACGAAGAAGAAGAAGAAGAAAAATGGACAAAGGTAGTTGAGGAAGAACTGACAAAGGAACCCAATGAGGAAACTACTAATATATTATTGGTAGTTATCTTAAGTACGGGGGTTCCCACTTCCTAAAAAACAAAATGTTTGAGTTAGTTGATGATTCAAGGAGCTTTGTTATCCTTTATTTTATTAACAGTTTGTCATTGAAAGGACTTTAAAGCATGTGACTGGATTGACTATTTTACACCATGTGGCTTATTTACAGCCGACGAAACTGCTCTGTGGAGCTACCAACGTTAACCAAACATTGCATAGGAAGCAACCCATGAATTAGGATATATTTTATTTTATGTTATTTTATTTTCACGTGTTTTAGTTATTTTAATTATTATTATTATTTTCTTTTATTTTTATCCCTTTTTCTTTATGTTTTGCAAGGTTGTTAGCCTAATATTGGATGGATCAATTATATAAAAAAAACCCGTCATATTTAGGAAAGTACCACTAAACCTTCTCTCTTATTATATATACTTATATTGTATACATTAAGAACAATGCTTGTTCATTTGTAAATATTAAGTTAGATTTATATTTTATTTCTTTGATTTCTAGTTTTGAATTGAACATTAAACCAAACACCACCCCCAATTCTTTTTCTTAATATATATAATTAACTAAATTTATAGGTTTCATTCTCATGCTTAATAACTAAATTTATAGGTTTCATTCTTGTAACACCCCACTCCCGCGTGACCCGAACCTGATATCGTTGGCAATATCCGAGTTCGTGCCCCGCGAGGGTGGCGTACTACATCAGTCGGTCAAAACTCAGTATACAATTGTTTGTTTTTATTTTTCATTCGCGCGGAAAAGACAGTAATA
>JANZLF010000005.1:20857013-20882717 GCA_026546835.1 Erythroxylum foetidum | reverse complement strand
TCAAGGTTGGAGGAAAACAACAATTAAATCAAGGAAAATTTGAGAGAAATCCGATGAGAGGCAAAGGAGGAGGGTTTTTTTCGGATGGAACATAAGTAAAGCTAGTAAACTCATATAAATATTCCCTTCATCTACTGGAACAACCGAGAATGCTTGTCTTCAAGCATTAAATGAAGGTAATATGTGTCAAAATAAGACTAGCCCATTAAAGAAGAAAAGTCAAAGTTCATGACTAATTAATAAATCCTCATAATTACATCTTTAATAATGCATTTTCAAAGGGTCCCAATTTCAACCCTAACACAAAATATCCAATAGGCCAGTACCATTTGATAGCAATTTCGGTACCGAAAATCGACCGGTTCGCCACTTGGCGATTTTTTCCGGTCCCGAAATTTTCTCCGAAAAATTTCAGAAAAATTCCTAAAAATTCCTTAAAATATAAAACAGTCAATGGCTCACTCAGAATAATTTTTCAAACCCAATAGCTACGTTAATCACAATAAAATTGCCTTAGGCACAAAAATTGGGAATGTCATGTATGCATGTACAGTAATTTCATGTGCACAGATTTTACTGTTCACTAGTACCAGTATGCATGGACAATACTAATAAATTCCTAGCAATCTCATCCTATGCCAATTTACTATTTTACCCTTCCTGTTGGGGGTGGGATGTTACAATTCTTATGCTTATTTTGGTTTAGGATTTTTTTTCCTAATTTTGCACTTCACTAGAGATTTCATCCAAGTTGTCTAATTCTTAATATAAGTTGTATTATGCATGTTTAATCTAGTCTTAATTTGAAAATTAGCATAGCTTAATGTATTATGCTCAAAATAATTATGTACTAGATATTATGTATGAATATATTGATTAATATACATTGCAGCAAATCTATAATTTTTCTTTTAATGGTTCATTCGTTTATTGAAAGATGTTTTATTAATTAAATTATGTAAACATATGTATCTTGATTGAATTAGATGTGTAAACATCAAATTACGATGTAATTGTTTCTTTTAAAAGGATTATGATAAATAAACTAAATTAGTAAATTAAATTTTCTCATGGGATTAACTCTTATTTGCTCTACATTAAATTGATTAATAAATTTGAAATTAGAATAAGGATTTAATTTGCATACGCCTAGCGACTTGTATCAAATTTTGGCATCATTGCAATGTGCCTAGTTTATTTATGTTTTAATCATAACTAACAATTCTTTATAAATTCAAAGAATTACCTAAAATGGTATTTGATATTGATTGGTACTAGTATAGTACTATAATAGAACTAAATTCAATATCAGTACTGGTATGATTTATGACTTAGAGTTATATTTAATTTAAGGGAAAAAAATCTTCCATCATCAACTTAGCTTAGTGAGTATAAGGAGATTGGTCGGTATCATATAGATCTAGCAGCCAATATTGAGCACTACCCCTAATACTTTATTTACAAATTAAAAAATTACAAATTTCAAAATTCTAGCACTTATAAGAAAGAGAATAGGGAACTTAGTTATAAGATATCTGTTGAAACTATCATTGAAATTGAGATTCCATTCGAATAGAAAGATATTAAATTTCTAAAGTTTCTTTTTATGTATTATGTGGATGATATGACTTGTAAAGTCTATGATTAAGATTTGATTGATCTTCTCTCTAGGAATCATAAAAGCTTCATAATAAATAAGGTTCATAAATTCTAACAATACTTTAAATTATCATTCAAATTAATATTAAAATTACTATAATTGTGGGATGATAAAAGGCAGAAGATCCCACTCTCATATCATTCTTAAGCATGAGAGAATTATGTGGTATAATTTAATATGATTACATTCTCTTTCAATGGAATCCATAACCCTAATTGCAATGGGAATTTCCTATCATTGACTTATTCCTATTTGAATAGACAGAGTTAATCATGTCTTTTTTTGATAAGAATCAATACAATCTTTATAAAGTTCGTTTTCTACTTTCACAAAAGCTGGAAAAACATAGGAACTAGCTTTATGCTTTATTCTCATTACAGGTAAAGAGACATACAAAGGTCAAGCAATTTTATGTTAAAGGGACCCATTTAAAAAGTAGAGTATTTGGTTTAATTTTATGTAAAGTAAAGAAACTTACTAAATTTTGACATATCGTGAATGGGTGCCTTACTACTCTCCTTACCAAACTTAATACTACTTGTACAAGATATTAGAAAATCATTTTATTTTTTCGGTCACTTTTCATATATATTTAATATTTAATCATTTTATAATTTAAGAGTTATCTTTTCAAATAAAGAATTCAGTTTGGTTTGATTGTAGGTAATTGGTAGATGTGGAGCATGTATGCCTAATACCTAAGATATTTAGAGCTTAAGATTATCATAATGCGATTAGGAAAAGAATAATCCTTAATTCTATATCATTTAATCTTATCAAATAGAAATGGAAAGCATCTTTCTTTTAATTGTTGTTCAAACAAAGATAAGAAATTTTTTCGTTCTTTTCAAAGTCTTAGAACTAGAAAAATTTCTTGGTAAAAAAATAGGTGATCAATAATATTTTCTTCCTAAAAAAAGTAATAAACAAACTCTCACACTTTATTTAGTTATTATATTTTTCTTTTTTCTTTTTTTTTCATTAATAGTTCAAAATTGGTTATCTTTCTCCTTTCTTTATTTTTTGCACAAACATATAAGGACTGTAATAAAAATCAAATTACACCATCTTTGTCATATGTATATACTTCATTTTCTCTTGAATGCTTTCTAAATGAGATGGAGTTTCATAAAAATACGAGTTAGAAAAATGTTATTTATAGCCAAAAAAATTTCTTACTAGTGGAATTTTAGTTTTGTATATATGATTTTAAATCATAATGTTTACTTTGCAAGAATGGATTTACATAAGCTTATCTTTGTGACTTACATGAAAGATGATGATGTAAAAAAGAGAAAGAGAATGACACTAAAAGAAACTCGATCGATCTAGAAATAAATTCTTAGCTATATGATTTGCATCATTTTGGGTTAAAGTTAGGCAAAGAAGGTTCCTAAATATTTATAAGTCTCCACCAAGGTTGCTAAGGGCACCTCTTCCCAACCTACTACCTCTAAGGATAAAGGAAAGAGGATCAAACCTAAATGGAGGTTTTCTCTCCGAAATTTGATGTTGAGGCAAATCACTATATATTTGACAATGTTATAGTTATAATACAAATGTGTAGGGTCTTAGCTTTTGTTGGAAGATAGGAGGACAGTAGACAATAACTCCTTAAATACACTACATAGCCAAATTAAGGTCAACTTAAACAAGGTAAGAAATTCTTGAAATTTCTTTAGTATGTTAGTATATGTAGACTTGTGAAATATTATAATCCTTTTTTTGCAAGCTCTCATAGTTGTTAAGGTTATCATAAATATTCCAATGTAGATATGGAAAGACTTACTTAGACTCAAACAAAGATGACCAAGGTCCATGAAAAGATTGTGAAAGACATATATGAGAAGCTTAGGGAATGTTAAAAAGGTTTAAAGGCCCTTAATGATAAGGTTCATAGTTTAATTATAAACTACGAAGAACTTGACCTAAAAGCTTGTTATCAAAGTTAATATTGCACTAAGAAAGACTATGGGATGGACATATATCATGAATTCTTAAAGATTTGTCTTTTAAAACTCAAAATTATGATAATATGTCTACTTCTTTCATTGAGGGCTTCAATATGGGTAAGGAAATCATCAAGTTGAAGCATCTAACTCTAGCAGCTAATGACTAAAATTTTAGCAACTTGTCGTCTTTAAGCCTAATACTAAGCTAAATGACTTTACCTTCATCTTAAAATACTTATGTGGGGACTCTAAAAGGTGAAAGGTCTAAGGACTAGGGACCTCTAACTTATGAGACAACTCCTTCAAAGTGATTCTTTTATGCCATAAGTCATTTTATATATGATTTATTATTCTTTGCCTAGTTAATTAAGGGTGCAATTATTTTTCTTCTTTAATTTAAATTATGGGCCTTCAAGCCTAAATAGTAATAAATTTCCTTTTTCCTAACTCACTATTACCTTTGTTTTGTATTATTCTGTTGGAATTCTTTTTTTTGTTATATGACTAGCGACTTGAATTTTTTGACAAATCAATCAATATTATGTTTTTGATTGGAAGCAGTTTGTAATTTTAATGCATAATTATAACACTAGTCAAACCTACATTTTCTTGTTTGTGCCTTACCTTGGAAAAATTTAAGATCACTACTCAAGGTCGATCCTTATTTAAGTATGTTCTTTTCCTTTGTAAGATGTTTGATCATATGATGGTCTTAAGATATATATTTATCTCTATGTGTGCATTTTTTCCTTTATAAAAATGTCTTTTATTACATGATCACTACAAAGGTGAATACACATTTTTACATTGATATTTGCCTTTAGCAAAATTGCATCATTGCATATTTATTTTAGCTTTAGCAAAACATTTTTGTTGCATGACCCTCATAAGCCACACTTTATTTTTGTATGTTTATCTTTAGCAAAATGTCTTTGTTACACATGTGTTATACCTTTAACAAAATGTATTTCTTGCATGATCGTCTTTCTTATATGATCATCGTTGTTACAAATATGTTATACCTTAACAAAATGTCTTTTATACATTGCAAAATATATTTATTATGCAATCATCATAAAGGCCTATCAACATCTTTGCATTTGCATTTGGATATAGGAACACATCTTAGTTGTATGCATATTTTATCTTAAGAAAAATGCCTTTTGTTACACGATTGTCATAAAAGGTATATTTATATCTTTGCATTTCTATTTTTTCCTTAAACATAATATCTTTATTTTATAGTTTTTCGTCTTCGATAATGAATTATAATATTTGTAGAGAAGATCTAAATATTAAGAAGAAATGCCCTTTACTGATAATATAAATGTAAATGTTGCTTATTATACATTCTACATATTCTCTTCCACTAAGATACAATAATTTGTAAGTTCCTAGCCTAGCAACCTTGCTCATAGCAAACGAACCAAATCAATCGAAGAGAGCTTCATCTTGCTTCAGCCCTATAAGATACATCAGTTCACCTTAAGACCAAGTCTCCTTATCTCATGTATTAGTTTGAAGTGCTTTTGAGGCTATATTCTCGAATCCTTTGTTGATACATTGCATTTTTTATGAAAGAAGTATCCATTTGCTCTTCTAAATATCAAATTCATTCTCAATCCTTTACTCATATACTTCTTGTTGAATCAATTCTTTCCACTGTAAAAGTGAAACTGTTTAATCTCTTATTGAAATTATGGGTGTGATACAGTATGCCTATAAAATAGAACAAATCTATTGCACTCGTGTGCGTTTAACTTTTTCCACCTTTGTTTGTAGGCCTTGAAGGATCACCTCAACTAAAGCATTAATTTATGGATGAGAAAGAGATGCAAAATATTGTTTAATTCTCATAATCTTACAAAAATATGAGACCCCATTACTATTTAATTGTGATTTTTTATCAATACTAATAGTTAAAAGGACACCATACGGACTAATTATATTGTCTACTCAATAATTTTAGTTGTGAGAGTAGAATAGATCTTAGCCTTCAATCACTAGGTAAAATAATGTAAATGCTACTAAAATAAATTTTATTTGTTAGAAAATTAGAGGAAAAGGTCCCAAGTTTTTTTTTTTCCCATGAGGTGTCCTAGGAGGGTCTCTATTATGAGAAGGTACTTTTAAGTCATCCACACCTAGACTAATCTCCACTAAAGTCAGGTGGGTCCTTTGCGGGAGGCAAAACTCTAGCTCCAAGTTTTAAACGACTGCATACATAAAAGCGGTTTGAATCTGCGACCTCATTTAAATTAGGAGAGCCCCTTACTAACTCATCTGTGCCCAGAATAAAAAATATGTCCCTTCTAAGTGTCAATTAGTAGTACCTCTGCCTAAGCAATTTATATTCCAGAGTAAAGGCTCTTTAACGGGGTTTCCAATTTTCCTTATAGCATTCCCTTAAGATGTATGGCACTTCAAATGATGCCACTAATGAATGCATACTTTATAGCTTTAAATTTAACCCTTTTTCATCCTTGGCATTGTTGGGAATTTCCCCTCTTTGAATTTAATCTTTAATAGCTCTCCTATATTCATTCTATAAAAGTTGAACATGATTAAGATGAAGCTTTAAGTAGGCAAGTTCAACTCTATCCTCCCACAATATTCCTTCCTTTCAGACTCTTTATGCTCCTAGTTTAGGCAATTGGTCCATCAAATACACGTTAGTTAAAGATCTATGCTCTTGGCTTGGATTCTCTAAAGAGCCTTTGGGTACTTTCCTCTTTAGCGTTGAAGGTTCCAAATAATTGGCTTACAATCTGCTAGTAGTTAGTGCATATTTGTACAACCTTTAGTTGTAGATGAGATGCCGATCTAATTTCATACCCCATCAACTAGAGAGAAACTTAGGGTGTAACTGTCTAATTTCAGATAATAAATTATCAAAAGAAACTTAGGTTTATGTTTTCTTTTTCTTAAAAAATTCATGTTTAGATGTTAATCCTAATCTGATTATATTTTTATTACTGATGATAATTAAATGTTAGATAAAACTTAAAAATAAAATTTTTAAACCCCTTATACAAGATTTATTAACAAATTATCAATAAAAATTATTTAATTTTATTAAAATAAATAATTTTAAATAGAATTTATTTTAAATATATTTTAATTATTAAATTAAATTTGGTTAAAATTTATATATTCTAAAGATATTTTACATTTAATTTAAGTACAAAAATTAAATTAAATAATTATATATTTAATTAATAATTAAATAGATAATATTAAATTAATCATAATTCTTATTAGTAATTAATATATTAAATGAATATCTATTTAGTTAATAATAAATTAGATTGTAAAAAACAAAAATCCCTTTTTATGATTTTTATAAACTTTGAAAACTAAAAGAAATCAAAAACTTAAGATTTACTAAATTTGAAAAAAAAAGTGAAAACATATAGGCACTATACACTATCTAATATACGATAAGTCGATAAAGGACATTAAGGATGCGGGTCTTCTAATCTTAGGAGACGGGTCAACTAATCACTAAACTGAATGAGCTCTCAAATTTGACATCATGGGCTGAAAACAAAACTCACGGGATGCCAGCGATCAATCATCAACTAAACAATTAAGTATGTAAAAACTCCTTGTGCAAAAACATGTACAGGCGTCGTAAGAACCTGAGAGATCTTGAAATTTCCAGGTTTACCTCTTCTAGGGTTCTTGGGATAGGATCTTAAGGAATTAAGATTAGTCCGGCTAAGCTGGAATACCTAACGTAATCAACCAAAAAAAACCACTCACGTGACTGGCTTTCTTAGCTTAAAAGATGTGTCACGTGTGTATATAAAATCTTATCAGGTGTGATTTGTACGGCAGGTCTGGTCCTCCCAGTAACCAAGTTCATCCTCTCTGGATTCTAAACAGCAAGATGCTACCGGAGCTTCGTCGAGACTTTGGAATTTGTTTAAACTCAAGTATGCATTGTGTACTTTCAATACCTATAACAAAAATATATAAATATATATACTCTGATTGACTCCTTACAGCTGCAGATATCAAATCGTTACATGTCATACAAGCTGTGGCAGTGTGACAGAGATAAAAAGTCCCCAGCTAGATCGCTCGTGCTTCCTTAGAAACTAGGGTCTTGTATGCATTGCAGCATACAGGTCTCTTGTAATCCTGTTAAATTTCCAAGGACAGATAATGCTGCAAGTTCCTTCGGGGTATGGCAGCTCTCAGTGCAAATTCATTTTAAGTGGCTCCAAAGAGTTGAAGTGAGCCACAGCAACCTTTGAACCAGTTTATGCATCTAAATATTTTGACAGCGTAGTTTGTCATCAACTTAGATTCCTACTAGTATCAAATAAGCAACACATCTTGTGTGCTCTCTCGTGTTTCAACCATGCAATCAATAAATCTCCACTTCCATCAAAAGTTCCAACTTTCACGACCATTTATCATTAGCACGGAAATAAAAGTGGAGAGAAGTGAAAATGTGCATGGAATGACAGTGACCTAATAACCACAGTTGCACAAAACATCCAGCTGAAAGCAGAGCTTCAGCTCCATTTAGGCACTGTCAAAGCCAAATATTCGGAAGACACCTGAAACCAGAGACAAAAGGAGAACAACATGTCATTTTCCAGCCCGATCTTAAACGTCAAACATTCAATCAAGTTAGTCCAAGTCAAACCTTCATCAGCCTGGTATTTGTTCTTGTCATCCCCTGCATACGCGAGCAAATTGTATTTTGGATTCCACTCAACACTATTCATAGCTGCTCTGCATGGTATTTGGTGCACTGTGCGCCCGGTATGAACATTAGACTGTTTTAACAGCAGAAATAGTAAATCATTTATTTTGAAGCGGCCAAAAAATATTTCCTTACACTCAAGAGCTTCTGTTAAAATTATTATATAGTAAACGTACAATGTCTATGAACAAGTCTTCACTGGCAGAAGCAATAAAATCTCCTGTGTGGTTGAAACTTATTGTCCTTACAGGCCATCTTTGTAGAATACACAAACATCACCTCAAACAGGTTAGCTCAAAAGACTTTCATGTAAAGAGCCTCATTTACACTCAATCACAAAGAAGTTAATAAAATAACAGGGAGGGCGAACCCCTGAATATGCTAATAAAAAGCAACAATCACTTGTCAATTCTAGAGAAGAGGCATGGTACTTACTCAAGTTTGGTAAATGTCCTCACACATAGCATCTCTGATATATCCCAAAGGCTAACCAAGGAATCAGCACTTCCAACAGCAAAATATCTGCCAAGGAGGAACACACTTAATAAAGAGTTGAACAATTTACCTATATGTCTATTGGCATTTGAAAGTACAAGAAACTGATACAAGTGAATAATCCAAGTCGCAAAGAAAGTAGCTCTAACAAGTATATTGCCCATAAGAAATTAAATCTCACCTTCCCTTGGGATCAATGGCAATGCAATAACAACCGGCAGTGTGAGCCATTACTGTATCAAGTGGATGAAGAGATGGATATGAAAGCACTTCAACAGTACCTAAACAAAAAAGAAAACAAATTATGTACAAAGATACAAGCGCGGTCTTTAACCAATGCGAAAAATAAGGAACCATTTTGCAGCATTAAAATAAGCATTTCCACTTGAGTAAATTATTCTCACCATTCCCAGTAGTCAAAAGGAACATCTCTCCTGTCATGTTCCAAGCAATCTCATTTACCTGGCAAAAGAAGAAAAGTTACAGAAATTCACTTCTTATATTATAGATGAATTACCATTAAAAAGAAGTAAGTTACGCTTTTTAATATGATCAATTCTAGTTTTGTTTAGTGTTGCAAATACAAATCCTTCTTTATAAGGAAGTATTGGAAGTCGAATTTCAAAGCATTCCATGGTAAGTTTCAAGTTTATCCACTCAAATCTCACAATTAATAAAGCCTTAATAGTTATGTCTCTCTAAAATCCCAAGTCTGGATGTGAGTTTTACCTCATAATTGAACTTCCGTCTATGAATTGGTTTGAACTTTCGAACATCAAGTATTGTTAGTTCATCATCCTACCATAAATAGACAAAACACAAATATGAATTTGTGAGATTACAAATGGCCAAATGAATCAACAGTTGAGTAAATCCAGAAGGTTAATTTACAGCTAGATATTAACTATTCCCAGATAAACAGCAATAGAAGTCAATACCCTATTGCCAACAGCTATATGGGTTCCATCAGGTCTGTAAGTTATATTTATATTCTCCCCACTTAGGTCTGCCTGCTGAGAGCATTTTCCACCTGCATAGCATAGAATTACTAATCCTTTGATAAACAGTCGTCAACACATTGGATAAATTCATCAAATTTTAGTCTGTCAGACAAAAAGTTACCATTATCACAAACTAGATCCCCACTTTTAGAACTGGTAAAAGTCTAGTATAAGGCATTTTTTGGTTTATTTTGCTTTCTATTTTTTTTAGTTGATCAAAGATGTTTATGCAATGGAATAGTTCTTACTACGAGCATCCCACAAACGAACTGTTTTGTCACCCGATGCTGTTGCAATCAGATCGGCATGTTTGGGGTCCCAACACAGCTGATCCACACTGTCAGTGTGCCCCTTCAATTCTATGTCTTTGGTTTTACCCTACAACAAGAATAGCTATAAAGTATAATAGGATTTCCACAAAGGAAAAAGATAGGTATACATAATCAAACACAAAATTCAGATCTAATAACAAATGAGCTTGCGCAAAGGAGGTGAAAGTAAACAATTGCGAGTGCCTTTCTGCAATGAGGAAGGGAATAATGACAATTACATCCTTTTGACTACACAGTTAGTGTAGAAATTTCACGTACGAGTAGTATTGAAAGAGAAAGAACTATCATGCTATTAACAGATTTTGATCTGATAGCTGGGGGGAATGAGAATAGAACAGGCAGCGTGAGAAGTTGAAGTTATGAGGCTTTCAATTAACTCAGAGATATTTAAAATGAAAGTTAAAGAATCAACAAACGCATGGGTTGAGGCACAGCAGTCTCGAGCTACTCGAGAGGCCTACAAGCAAATGTTTGCGAGGCTGACTTTGAAGCTCTCAATGCACAACAAAGATATTCGCACATCACCACTTAGTAGTGTGTCCATCAACAAAAAGAATCAAAAGGGTCAACAAGTGGGTGATTATTGAGTAGAAAGGGGGAAGCGAGAAACTAAAGAATCTTAGTATACAAACCAGTTACAATGAAAGGATTAAACACGAAATGAAGGAAAAAAAAAAGGAAGAATGTTTACATGGGCATGAGGTTCAATGTGCCAAACACGAGCAGTCTGATCAACAGAACCAGAAGCGAGCTTGGTACCGGTGCAATTCCAAGCCACCGAATGTACCTAATCAACGACTCCAAACAAAAAGAAAAGCAATAATTTGAGATTTTGGAAGCACAAAAAGAAAATGAAAATGAACAAAAAGGACCTTCTTTTTGTGGCCTTGGTACTCCCTACTGTGAAGATTCTTGAAGGGTATTGCTTCCTCCATCCAATACAATTCAACCAAACTAAAACACCTCTGGCGACGGCAAGATCCAACCTTGGACAGTAAGACAGACGACAAGAAAGTCCCAGTAAATTTTGCCTTCTAGGGGTTTGCTTGCTTGCTTAATCGACATAATGGAATTACCCAATTACTACATATTATAATTAATAACAATAAACACTATTGAATTAATAAAATACGGATTTAATTAATAAGGGGGCAATTGTAATTTGATGTAATATTGTATGCGTGTATATATATATATATATAATGATATCCACCGACGATTTACAGAGAGAGAGGGAGAGAGAGAGAGATGGTCTGGTCGGATCGACCCACCACTCCAGCCACAACCACAGCCACAGGCACAAACGCCATCACTACTCCACTGACACATGAAACGAGACCCCCTCCCTTTTTTTCTTATTCTAACAGTGAGTGAGTGAGGGAGTGGTTATAACACTTCAATATTTACTGCTATTGCTCTTCCTCTTAGATTTTTCGTTTCATGTTATCCGATTGTGATCATTTAGCTGATTTCTACAATTTTATTGCTCCCAATATGTCTGCTTCCGGCGGCGCCACTGCCGCAGCAGCCGCCGCCGCCGCCGCCCGCTTCATCCCATACTCTCCGTCTCATTCTGCCCCTCACTCTCCTCATCTCTCTGGTCTCCGTTCCTCCTCCTCCTCCTCCGTTCTTGTCGTCGAGCAGGAAAAGTAAGTACTTTTTTTTTTAATCTACTGGGATCTAATGCTTCCTTTTTTCCAATCTTGTTTAATTTAATCAGACTTCCCCTTTTTGGTGGTCTTGATCTTTTCTTTTGTGCACTTTTACTAGATTCGTCACTTGATTTCTCCTCCTCCTCCTCCTCCTCCTCCTCTTCTTCTTCCACTTCTATGTATTAGATCAGTTTTATTTTTCTCCCCATTACTTGTTTCGGTTTCTTATATCATCAGATCAGCTGTTGATCAAGTTAGATTCTTGCGATTGCTTTTCTTCTTTGATTCATTCAACTATTATCTCTTGCTTTGAATTCCTTTTCTTGAAGATCTGTTACGGTTTTCAGTCCTCGCACTTGTTTTCCACACCCTACAAATGATCTAGCTGAATCTATTAACCCCCTCGTTGACTGCTTAATTGATTTTAACTTTTTTACTTCACATTTCAAGTTGTTTGAGTGTTGATACGGAGATTGTTATGAGCCTCAATTTAAATATATTCGTTCATATTTTTGCTTTGTGTCCCCAGATAATCAATCCCTTTAAGCATACCATTCGTTTGTAATTTATCACATGGAGGTAGATACCTTCCTGGACACCTCCTACAGTTGCATTTCCATTGACTCAATCAGCTCTTCTCTTGCAGATATCTGGCAGAGTTACTAGCAGAGCGCAATAATCTCAATCCCTTTATGCCTGTGCTTCCTCATACTTATCGCTTGCTGAGCCACGGTGAGTTTTCTGATTCCTTTTGTGTAGATCAGCTGCACACTTGAGCTCCTTAATAGTTTACTTTTGCACCTCCGTTGTAACTTGGCGGCAATACATTGAAACAAAATGTTCATATTAACGACCTCTACGATTGGGTGCCTTTCCTCTATGTAACTATATTTGGTAGTTTGAATCATTTTTCAAATACTTCATGATCGCGATCAACTTCTTAACGCAAAGGCATGTTGAAATCCATGTAAATTAGAAAGTAATGTTTTCTTATTCACCCCTTTGACGGCCAATAATTTTTTTTATACTGTCTTATGAATGGCAACAAGAGTAGTTCAATACATTAAACAACCATCAAAGATCATATTTTTTTTCATCAGTAAATCATCATAACAAGTGAAAGAATGAAACTTCATCTCAAAGTTCCATCTTTTTGTTATACATGTTAGGTTAATAACAAGTGGATGCAGCATGCATTTTCTGTTACTACATTATTACCACATTTGATAACTTTGTTACTAGCACTTGTTCATTCATTGTATGCTTTCTTTGTGATAACTTTGTTACTAGCACTTGTACATTCATTGTATGCTTTCTTTGTGATGACTTTGTCACTAGCACTTGTACATTAATTGTATCCTTTCTTTTTGATGACTTTGTTACTAGCATTTGTAAATTCATTTATGCTTTCTTTGTTTGTCTTTTGCTTGCGGATTTATACATAAATCTGTGTAACACACTTGTTTAGTAGTAAATGGTACAGTTTTGTGAGGTTGGATAAATCTTTTCATTTCTTGCTTTCAAGAGAAGGTCACGGCGAGATGAGCCGTTTATCATTACGATAGGTGTCAAGTGGGCTAAATTGGATGGCCATGAGTTGTGACCTAATGAAAGTGAAGTTGAAATTTATCCTCTAGATCATATGTCCTATCAAACTCACAACATTATTGTGGGGCTTAAAAAAACAGATATAATGTGTTAGAAGAACATCAGCCCTTATTTGTTAATATGTAGTAACTATTCTTTCACCAGTTGTATTTGCTTTTATTCCGTGATTGTAGCCATAGTTACTATTCATTCTTGCTAATCTAACCCTTTGTAGTTAACAAATGCGTGCTGGGTATTTGTGACTTCCTCGGTGGTTCATATAGACATCAAAGATGTGAAGGAGACTTCAATTTGATTCTTTTAATGCCACGTTCTTCTAACCTCGCCAGCATCTCCCTCCTAAATGCAGTGCTAGTTAGGCAGCCTAGGAATAATTGACTTCAAGTGTGCAATGGATCGACAAATAGCTCTCAGGAGAGTTATGGTGCATATGCTGGAAGATAGTATTAATGGGAGTTTTAGATTTGAAAGGACATCTAAATCAAAAAATATGGGTTCTGAGCAAGATCTAGAAGAGGTGGAATATGCTTATTTCTGGTGAAAACCTAATGGACATTATGCACTATGCTAGGGATTTCTGCGTTTTGGTCAAGTTTTGTAATACTTCCATATTGCATTTGGTAGGTCTTACAAGTTTTAGAGCATGCAAATGATTATGATGGCAGATGCAAAGAGAAAATTAGTTGTATTTGAACTTGCTGTTACTTTTGTATCACACTTATAAGATTGAGATATGTTTGAAATATTTTTCTGTCAGGACGCCAATGACCATGTACTATTTTTGTATAGATGTTTTCAACAACTGGAGGAGTGTAACTTTTTTTATTTTCTTATGTTTTTCATAGGTCATCATTTGTACTTACTTTTTAGCTTATATTAGATACAAAAATGTACTTACTCAGATGTTATTATAGCAATGAAGTGCATCTACGTAAGAAGTTTTTATCTTTGGTTTTCATATGAAATCTAAAACTACTGTCAACTATTGTCTTTTTCTATTAACATCCTTTTTAGTTTCTAAACTTTTTGTCTTTGTCAGTTAATATACAATGTTATTAGACTACATCTTCTTGGCAACTTGGATTATCCTCCGTGAGACAGCAATGTCAAGAATCAGTTAGCAGTGATCTACATTATAAATTTGTTTGTGCTCATGATAGTGTAGGACTGAAACATGATCCTTAATTTTTCATCTTTGACCAAGTTCTTTTGAAAGTTTAAATATTTGTTTTGAGCTAGCATCAATTTTTGACCTAACTCGGTTAACATCAATGTTATCTGTCCATTTTATGGTAACTGCTAACTAATTTGTTAACTACTGCTAACTGGTACATCTTGTCTTGAAAATTGACATTTTTGGAGCAGAAATATTGCGTGTAACTACACTGTTGGGGAATGCGTCAGTTTTAGGTCAAAGTGGGCTTGAACATGCTAGCCCTCAGCCCTCAGGAGGAGTGTTTACAAATGGAGGAGCCGATTCAAATGTATGGGCATCACGTTTTCAATCAGAAGTACGGATACTAACTATTAACATAACCTTCTTTTGTCAATCTAATTTTACTACTTTCTAGAAGTATTTCTGACTAAATCTTTTCATATTATGCTACTAAGTTTGTAGTTTGAATTTCAGAGTTTGTCATCAACAGCTGGTATGAGTTTGAGGCTAACATCATTTAACTGCCAAAAGCTTAACTACATTGGCATTTATTTCCAGAACTCTCCTTTCATTAAATGCTTCCCCATTCCTTGTTTCCTTCATTCTGGAGATGGAAACACATGACTATTGGAGAAAAGTAACATGGGCTTCCATACAGAAACGAAGACACATGGATTACTTAGGGCCTTCTGATATGACACTGTAATTACTGTTGTGCAGGATGCTGACACGATGAATATCGACCTTAAGGCCGTAAACTTAGGACTGCCAGGAAATTTGAAGTTTTGTGCTTTTTTTTCTCAAGTACTACCCTTCATTTTATCGATCAATCATTACTCAGTTGGATTTGTTATCTAGAACAAACAAGTCTGTTGAGGTTGCTAAACTAACGTTGACTGCATTTTAACATAGTCTACCATCAACCTTGGATTAAGGATTAGAGAGCCTGCTATCAACCTTGGATTTAGAATTAGATTCTTATGTACTATTCGTGATTGTTGTTGTATTTGAATATTGATTTGTACTTTCTTGTATTTTGTTTTGTGCCCAGTGCACTGTGGCCTTTCTGTTTTACTTGCTCTCTTCCTGTCATAATGGGTTAAAAATGGACTGTTGTGCTTCTTCAAGGAAGCTCTGGAATTTTCCAGGAACTCTCTTAAGATTTTTGTGGGGGCTAAATGGCTGTTTGTTCTCATATGAAAAGCTGGAGAATATTTGTATGATTTGTGATTTTCAGCTCAGTTGCTACTATGCTGTGCAGATTTCAGGTTTAATACAGCCCACATCAACACAAAACTGGCTCACTTCCCAAGGTGGCTCGTCTGGACTTATCGTTAAAAGGACCCTCAGAGTAGACATTCCTGTAGACAAATATCCCAATGTACAGATCATCTTTCTAGATCCATACACCTCTGTAGATTTTACCAATCTTACTCTAATCTGACATCAGTCTCTTACCACAGTACAACTTTGTTGGGCGCCTGCTTGGCCCTAGGGGAAACTCTCTTAAGCGGGTGGAAGCAAGTACTGAGTGTCGTGTTCTGATTAGAGGTCGTGGAAGCATCAAGGATCCATCTAGGGTGAGAAGGGTTTATCTTCCCTTGGTGTTGCTTATGTGATTAGTTATTTATTTAGATCAGATTTGATTGTGAAAGCATTTGGAACTAACTTGAAAGATTTCTATTCGAAGGAACTGGCATTTCAATGCTTGTTTGAGATTGATTTGGTTATCAATTTCTACAAGTTCAAAAACCATTCTCTATATATTTCTGCTGAAGATAATGACACCTTCTTAATTTATTGAAGGAAGAAATGATGAGGGGTAAACCAGGGTATGAGCATCTAAATGAGCCTCTGCATATCCTAGTTGAGGCTGAATTGCCAGTTGAAATAGTGGATGCTAGATTAATGCAAGCCCGAGAGATACTTGAAGATTTACTGAGGCCCATGGTAACCTACTTTTGCATTCTCTGCTTGGATCTAGCATGATTGATATCTTTTATAACAAAACACTGACAATTGGGTATCATGTTAGGATGAGTCTCAGGATTTCTATAAGAAGCATCAACTCAGGGAGTTAGCTATTCTCAATGGTACGCTTCGCGAGGAAGGTTCTCCAATGTCAGGCTCTCTCTCCCCTTTCCACAACAGCCTAGGTATGAAGAGGGCCAAGACTAGGGGGTGATGTATTCAGATTCCTAGTGGGCGTTTGGAGCTTTTTCTATCCATTTGAGGTTACATGCTGTGTCAGCCAATGCCTCCAACTGTCATCGGGGCACTGGCACTATTTTTGTGCCAGTTATGAGTTGGTTTCCTTATGGTGTGTTTATTATCTTTTATAATGAAGCGTAATGAGAGTATCCCATAGTAAGGGAACAGTTGAGCTGGGGACAGGGTTGTTTTCGTTTGTATGTTGATTAAGGCAGATTACTATAAGCTTGGATTACAGTTTTGATGATTGGTAGGGATAGTGTGAGATGAGTATGGTTTGCTTGTATAAACATAGAAACAACTAGCCTAATGCAGTGCTAATCTGCGGTGGTGTGTTGTACTATTTGAGTGTACATGGTACTTTGTTCGTCTTTTTTGTAAGGCATTTTTGGTCAGCGGACAGTAGAATAAATTTCCGGACTCTGATTCTTTTTAAGTTGACGAATATCCTTCCTGTTATGTGTATTTGTTAGTTTGCAAGTGACTATTGGTCGCAGAATCGAACTTAGAATTCAAGAAGAAAGCATCTATAATTGTCACTTTGTCAACAGGTAAAGTTGAGGAAGCCTTTGTGGAGAATGTACTCTAAGGGAAGTGCATGTTCCTTCTGTCACGGATAGTTGATAATGATTGGTCCTCCATAGCTTGAGGTGACGATCGTGGAAACTGAAGGACTTGTAAGCACACGTCGATGTCAATGAAGTCGTCAACCATTAATTGATTTACTGGAAAGATTTGGATCATACCACTTAATGATTGACTTGTTTCTAGTTCACCAAACACTCAAGAAGAAAGATTGAAGATGGTTTAAAGCTAAATCTCAACAAGAAAAAGGTTGCCACGAAGGGTGATGTCCAGTTACTTTCCCACAAGACATCCATTTTTAGTTCACTTCTAGTTGTTCATAGATAGGATAGCTTTTCAAACGAGTTCTCATGGATGGGACAGTAAACACCTTATGCTCATGATTTACACATGATATCAGTTTGTGCCTGTTGTCTGATTAGGCAACTTCCATCCTTTGCCAAGGAACAAATCCTCCTCACTCACATTTTCATGTAGAGGGCAGCACACAAAGCAATATACAACAGCTCACATAAATATCAAGTGTTACATCTTATTGAAATTTCATTATTTACAGAACAAATTCAACAAGAAAGTTTTCTACTCCTACATGTTACCATCTATTGTTCGTTATTAAATAAGTAAAAACCACCTTCAGACATCATAACCTATTACTAGGGAGCAGGAGGCCGTATTGGTTCAGACCTCTTCCTTCTCTTCCTCATCCTCAGCATCATCAATTCCAACCCAACAAGTGAAAGCAAACAAAAATTCCTTGAAGTTCACCATTCCATTTTTATCCCAGTCCATTTCTTCTGCAACAGAAAAGCAAGGCAGACTTAAGGTTCTGTCATGACATGTCTCCTGACACAAAAGTCTAGGCCTCAAACATAAACAAGGTCGTTTACATCTAAATCTCATGCTCATCAAGTTCCATATCATAACACATGAAAGCAAACAGATCAAAGAGAGTGGTCGGTAAAGAGATAACTGTGCCATTTATATACATATAAGCAGAACAGAAAATTTTGCATATACATAAATACGGGTGGTACTGCACATATTTGAAGAAAGAGAAAGTGAATGTGGAAGAGCTAACCAAATCTTTTCAAAGCAATCCGTCCCGAAGAACGTTCTCCTGATTCATTGATCGCCTGAACCATCTCATTCTTGCTGACATAACCATCCTTGTTCTTGTCCAAGAATATAAATGCATCAACAAGAGTTTGAAAGGTGGTCTCCAAATTTCGTGATTTCTAGCATTGTCATGGAACACAAATATAGCAGAAACAATAAATAAATAAAATAATTCACGAAAGGGAAGATGATGATGATCCCCCAATCTGTGCACCTAGAAGAATCACGTATGCAGAGATAAAAAAGTCTCAACTCTTGTTGACAGGTTTAAGCATTCTCTGTCATTGCAAATGCAGTATGCGACAAATCCAGAAATCTAAAAGAAAATTCCAGAACACAGAATGATTAATGTTACCAGGTCCATTCAAATATGAAGTCTCTTATTCTGGAAAAAAAAGAGGTGGAACAACCTGACATAATGACCTAAAAACATGAGAACCATCAACTCAAAGGTCAACATATGCTACCGAAAAGAACCTCCTTTTTTATAGAAGTGTTCAATCTTTTTACCTGTCAATCATAGTTTAACAACCTGTTTTACATGGCCAGTAAAAGCAATAAGGGTAGCTCAAAAGCATAAATGACGAGCAATAAGTACTCATATTTGGATACAGCACAAAGAGCACCAGGATCATCTTTCAGAAGATAGACTAGGCAGAGGAGTACAATGAACTCATTGAACTCCATGCCCATATCCTCATTTATATCACAAGCACCAAAGAGGTCATTAACTTCCTCCTCTTGAAAACAAATATCTAACTCACTGAAACATTTTCGCAGCTCTTCTTGATCGATTGCACCATTGGAATCTTCATCTACACAATAACAGACAAATTTATAAACATTCAACAAGAACTTGTGGGTACAATGGAGGTGTGTATTTATAAGTCTCTAGAGAGATTAAAGCTTTGAACTTCTATTAAGTAAAAGCTTTATGATTTTTTTTTCCCTGCTTAAACCACAAGAAGTATCTCAATGGAAAATGAAAATAGAAGATAACTGTATTCATACCAAACTGTTCAAAGATGGTCTTGCATTTTCTTAAGCTCTCATCAATTTTTGGAAACTTCAAGATTATGCTGTTGAAAGATTTTACAGTAGTCCCTTCAGCTTGCCTACGTTGCAGAGCTTCAACCATTTTAGCCTCAAGCTTTGTTTCTGGAATCCACGCCTTTCTAGGTGAATCAACCTTTGTCACTACACCTCCCATTGTTTGTGAATAGTAGATAATAGGAAGCAGGATATGTAACAAAACAGTATTTGCCTGGACACAGAGTCAAATGGATATTTGAGAAAATGCCCAGGAAAGCACACCAAAAGATTATGAGAATATAACCATTTTAATTGTTACGATCAATAAAAATCAATAAAAATATTTATTTGGGTGAATTCGACCCAAGTACTAATTAAACAGAAGGGAAAACCCATGGTGATAAGAGAATTTGTGTTCCTTCCCCTCTAGTTTGATAAGAACAAAACCGTGTTGTATCAACTCTTGTGTTTGGTTCCCTGCAGTTTTAACTACCTTTTATTGTAGTTGATCTTACTGTGAAAGATACCGTCAGTAGTGTATAGAGATATCCAATTGGTAGCTTAAGTGGATAAGTAAAGAAGGATACACATCTGTCACAGAAAATGAAGATGAGCATCAAGATTAATCTACAATCACATGCCAAAATGCCAGTAAAGATTCACAAGATGATACGCAGCATTAACATCAGTTAATTTCCAAAGTTATATCCCCGTATCTCCTTTTAACGAACCGGAGAGTCTCATATGGTCGGTCCTTGAAACTATAAAAGTGGAGAGCTCAACCAATAAAATATCCCACTAAAGAGTCATCATGCCAGTGAATACACAGAGGGAAAAGAATACTGAGCATGCAATCCGATTAAGTCGATAAAGATCTGAGCTTTGTTGAGTTAGTGAAACATATGGACAACGGGTGAAGTACAAAATGTGCATACTGACCTTAAGATGATGAAAGAGAACTGAAGAAGGTCCTCCTCTTCCTCTCAGGAAAAACAAAAAGACAAGACAAAAAGGAGAAGTTGGTTTAAGGAGAAATATGATAAATAGATGATGTCCTGAGACAGAAAGGACTGTCCGCCTGTGAGGAGGGTTGAACAGCCATGTTTTGTGGTGCACCCTCCACGTAGTCCGCTTGTGGTTGCGCCACTTACGAACCACTTTCGCTGACTTTATCCTCTAACCCACCTTCCTCCCTCACTCCTCACTTCCAATTGTAAAATATATTTAATATAAGTGGGAAACAATAACCACATGGTGATAAGATTACGCGGTGTTAGGAAGAGGGACCGCCATTTATAATATTAACATACATAACCACTCTTTTGTTTTGCTCAATCCTACTAGCTTGGTTGATTAATTGAGTTATACAGTAATCAAGATGAATAGTAATAAGAAAGTGGTGGCTGAGGAAGACGGAAGCTTCCCAACGCAACCACATCTCACCCACTCATACCCTTCTTCTATTCTCACTCAACCTTTTACTATTCTTATGTTATGTAATTAAATTTCATTTATTATAAATAAATAAAAACCAAAAACCACACTGTTCTTCATTTTATAGCCGCAGGCAGAGGCAAGCAGATCTCTTTCCATCTTCTTACGTACAAGTCTCTCTCTCTCTCCCTCCCCCCACACCATAAGCAATAGATAGTCCACCATAAAGTAATCTTCTTTACTCTCTCTCTCTCACCCCCCACCATAAGCAATAGATAGTGCACCCTAAAGTAATCTTCTTTACTCTCTTTCTGTTCCTCATGTTCTTTATTCAATTTTGTTATCTCTCTGCTTGGAAATAAAATTTCCTGCTATTTTCTGTTGGGTTATCTGCGTACCTGAAGAGATCGGCTGATCTAATATGATCTTTTGTCAGATTTGTTAATTACTGAATTGGTTGTATGGTTACTCCTATTTCAAAAACAATAAAAAGATGTTAATTTAGACTTTGAACATAAAACAGTAATCTGGGTAGGGTTTTTTTTATTTATAACTTTTACTAGCTTAATTGTTGCTGTAAACGATGGTTTGTTCTCTTTTTGTGTGAAAGTGATAATATTTATGGTAAATGCTATGTCCTTGCAGGTTAATGGCTTCAAAACGCATTAACAAGGAGTTGAAGGATCTGCAGAGGGACCCTCCTGCTTCTTGCAGTGCTGGTTGTTTTCTTTTACTCTATTCTCTTCTTTTTCCGTTGCGTAAATTACTACCCAATTAGCCGTTCTCTTCATTCTCAACTTCCCAGTCTATCTATCAAAACTGATCTAACATTTCATTTCAAGATTGCTCCTTTAAGATTTGCGCCAAAAAGTAAGGGAAAAAAAAATCATGCACAATGTTTTAGTTATTGTTTTATGCGCATATCAGTGTTATTTTTTGCTTGCTTTATGCTCCTCCTTTAAATGGAGGGCCTCCGTTGGAGTTCGTGTTTGTGGTCACTGCTGGGTATCCTTGCTTAGATTTGAGTATAGAGATTTTATTGTGATATTAGTTTAATTCTGCTGGGGTTGATGATGACCATAGGTTTGTTGCTTTTGTTCTATATGTTATACTTGCGGCATTCGGTATTAACTTACAATGATTCTATGCTTGTAGGTCCTGTTGCTGATGACATGTTTCACTGGCAAGCAACTATTATGGGTCCAGCTGAGAGCCCCTTTGCAGGTGGTGTTTTTCTCGTGTCCATTCACTTCCCACCTGACTATCCCTTCAAGCCACCAAAGGTAATGCCTACACTGCTTTTATTTTGTGGGTTTCACTTTTAACTTGCAATTCTTTTTGCGTGTTTTTCCAAATAGGAAAATGAAAGACAACAACTGTTTGGTCATTACCTAGTGAAGCAATCTTTCATTTATACAGTTTGTATAGTTTTGGGCCAATCTTTAATTTTCACAAATTTAGCTCCTCATTGTTTCTGTATTTTGTCCTTTACTCGTTACACTTGGTGAGTGTATTTCAAGTTTTAATCGGTCACGGCATTGTTTAGGCAGCTGATTGACAGAATTGAGTTTCTTCCTGTGATCCACACAGGTTTCCTTTCGTACAAAGGTTTTCCACCCAAACATTAATAGTAATGGAAGCATTTGTCTTGATATCTTGAAAGAGCAGTGGAGTCCTGCCCTTACTATATCCAAGGTACTTTCTCCATCTGTTAAATTCAAATATCATGAAGCTTTTATTCAATGTGACGTTGGAATTGGTTTATAATTTGTATGATTTTTGTAGGTTCTTCTGTCAATATGTTCCCTGCTTACTGATCCTAATCCAGATGATCCACTTGTACCTGAGATTGCTCACATGTACAAGACAGACAGAGCCAAGTATGAGACCACTGCTAGATCCTGGACCTAGAACTATGCTATGGGTTAATAGTTCGACTTCCGTAAGTGAGGAATGAAACCCTTGGTCCTATTAGTAAATAATAGAAAACACCACACCATATGGCATGTAGGTCTATTTGGTTCTCTTGGATCTAATATTTTATATGTTGGGATGTTGTGTAATATGTTGTCCTAAAGCCATAATTGTGAATCTTATACATTAAGATGTGTGCTTTGATAGGTTCCAATCAAAGGTATTAGAGATTTTATATTAGTAGTATTCTACTCAAGTGAGAATGAACATTGATACTTCCTTTTACGGCAGCTCAAGTACTTAAAATACATTAAGAACTCAACTACTTTGTTAAACTGTGGATAACTAACAATCTCTAATTTATTGACGAAATCCTATGCAGACTCAAATGACAACTTATGTTGAATCAAATAACAAATATTATTAGTTTTAAGTTATGATTTGCAAATTTGTAATCTTGGAGTATCCACATGATCTACTTCTACAATTTAAATGTTCATATTTAATTCAGGTATCTTGGTTTTTCGATGGGCACACCTGCATGTTTTATTGTTGCCCCCTTCTTCCAAAAGAACTTTGTCCTTAAGTTTTACTCAAGTTGATAAACCTGTTCCCGCAGCTCTTGTGTATTTTCTCACATAACATCTTCTTTTGGAAGCTTCCTGTACCGCACTAAGCTTTTCAACACAAAATTTGACCCCCTTTTAACTCACCTAGTATCTAAAATAGCTTCAGGGTCTACAATAATATCTCCACCATCATCAAGCAGTAGCAGTTCTGTCTTAAAGGCCTTAGTCTCTCCTATTTACCTTTTAAACATAAAAATATGGAAAATAGGGTAAATTCTTGATCCTTCACAATCGGAGTTTCTACGATACCTTACCATCCTTGCTTGAATTTGGTTTAAATCATAAATAGTGGAGTGTATCCAAATCAACTAATATGGCTTATATGGTCATTTTAATTTGCTTATATGGTCATTTGAATGTCCATCCAAATCGACTAATATGGCTGACAAAGCAATATGTGTTTAGAAGTTGAGATAAACTTGTATGGAAATTAAGTTTCATGAAAAACCATATATCTAGATATAAAGAACAATTTAAGAGTCAAGATCAAATAATTTGAAAGCTTTCTAACCTTGATTGTACCCAATAAAAATATATTTGTAGGCTATTTTGTCAAATTTATCTTTATGCGGGTTGAGACTAGTTGCAAAATTAAAGCGTCCAAAGGTTTTAAAGGGTTCATAGTCTGGTGTATGTCTATATAAGAATTCATAAGGTGATATCCACTTTAGGACTCAAATAGGAAGTCTATCAATTATGTGTATGGCTATAAGAATTGATTCTCCCTATAATTTCATAGGTAATGAAGTTTAAAACATTAAAGCTATAACCATCTGTAACAAATGCTTATGTTTTCTTTTTGCAGCAGCATTTTGTTGTAGAGTATATACACAAGAATTTTTTAATGTAATTCTTAGCTCACTAAATAACCTTTAACAATTATTGCTTAAAAATTCAACTTTATAATATAACCGTATAGTCTTAGCAAACTTCTCAAAATGATTTAATATCATTCTAACAAAACTACAATGCATGAACTACTTGACTTTTATGATGCATCAAATTCATATTGCTATGCTAAAATCATCCACTAAAGTAATGAAATAATGCCCACTACATAAAGCTCTTTGCTATATGATCTCTATATATCTTTATGCACCAATTGAAAAATATATATCTGCTGTATTTAACTAAAAAGAAAAGGTAATCAACACTACTTAATAAGATGACATATACCATAAAAATTTTCTAAACCATCTGATTTATTATAAATACAACCAATATGTTGAACTACAATAGCAAAAGGATGTCCTAATCTTTGATATTATATCAAGTATATATAGACGTTGAATTAACAAAATTATAATCAATCTAAAAATTACGAAAACTATCCATAAACCCACTCTGAACTTTCGTCGAACACTTCAAAACCGTGACCATAATATCCCAAATCACCTAAACATATAATCTCTTCTTCCTTAACATGTTGTCACACAATTCAAAGTCAAATGCATTGTGTTATAGATAATCAAAACAAAAAAATAAACACACTAAGACTCAGATTAAATCGTCCATTTTAATCGAGTAAAAACCAACACATTTAACCCGACATTCATCACAAGCAAAATTGTTCAATGGCTTACCTCCACCAAAATGCAAAAGCACTATGACTGTAGACGACAGAGGGATATAAACTAGTGAAGCAACGACAAAGTGGCTTGACAAATTCAAAGCATTCCGGTAGAACGTGGCTCGAGAGAGAGGGAATGCGAAAGCTAGCGTGCATGGGACTGCTGAAAAACTTTTGTTTTTCATTTATACAAAAGATGAGACGACGTCATTTTAGGGGGCGAGGACATGACATTGTCTTATCTAGTGGGGACGAGGGGTAAGTTTTAAGAATACCAAAATGACGTCATGTTGGGGGCGAGGGCACAACATCGTTTTGGTGAGGGGTGTAAGTTTTAAGAAAACAAAAATGATGTCATTTTAGGCAGGGGGTGTTGGAACCCGACCCGGAGGCCGGACCCCAACTGTTGGACCCACTACCAGAGCCCAACTTCTGACATGAGAGCGTGGCGGGAAAACGTGCTTATGAACATATTTAAAGAAACACCCGCGGAAGACTGTTGGGCCTGCTGGATAACATACTAGAAAACATGCTTTCGTGTCATGTAAATAAACCGGGCAGAACATGTAAAGTAAATAGAGACCGCCGGAAGTACAATGGACCCATCATAAACATAAGAAAAACTTGCTTGTAATCT
>JANZLF010000005.1:20840446-20856578 GCA_026546835.1 Erythroxylum foetidum | reverse complement strand
TATAAACTAATATTTATTTTATATATTTTTAATTATTAAATCAAAATTTATTTGAAATTTATATATTTTAAAAATATATATTTAAATTTAATTATATTTATTAAATTAATTTATAAATTAAATTAAAATTCTAATTATTATTTATTATTATGAGTTTTGGAGAAAGGGTTAAAAATATACAGTACAACTGTACAATATGACAATAAACTATTTTGCAATTCTAAAAAAATTCAGGGACTATTTCATAAATTTAAAAAATTATCCGAAACGATATCCGGTATTAACCGATACCGATACAGTACCGTACCAAATCTCAATCCGGTACTAAATTTGATACGATATTCATAACATTGATTGCGTTAGATTCTTGAAATGAGTCTTATTTCAATATAAGACATATATCCATAGGATGCACAAAAAATGAGCATATTTTGCACACTTGTGTCAATTATAATTAACCTACGGTCATTTGACAAACTAGAGCAATTAAATCCAAAATTTTATCCTAAATGTTAGTATTACTTTCCTCATTCACACACTTACAACTCCATCCATCCTTGTCTCAAATTATTGACAATTTTTGGCCATATTTGAAATTAACTGTCTAGCCACTTCTGATGTTTTATTTACTATATCTCTTCCACTAGCTATATCTACCACACTCCTATCTATTAGTAGTAACCATTAATAAAAGCAGTGAAGTAAAAGTTACTTAGGAATATGATAGTGTAGGTAGCTAGCATATAACTCTTTATACCTCTCTCAATATTCATACAATGTTTCTTCGATAAATTGTCTTATTACACATATCTCCTTTATGATATTAGTTGATCATGATGCAAGAAATAATTTCTCCAAGAACAACCTTTTCATTTCATTCCAGGTTTTCACTAAGCCAGAAGGAAGATAATAATGCCAATCATTTGCCTTATCTTTCAATGAGAACGGAAAGGCTTTCAGACTAATTTGTTCTTCTGTGACTCAGTATGGATTCATTCCAGAACAAATAATAAGGATTTCTTTCAAGTCTTGATGCGGATCTTCACTTGTAAGACCATAAAAGATATAAGTAAGTGAATCAATCCAAATTTTAATTTGAAATTCACCTTAATATTTGGAAATCTTATGCACAAAGGTTGTTGATTCAAATCTGGAGCTTCTAACTCCCTCAACATTCTAGTGTTAGGATTTATCATCTTTTCTTCAACTTTTTGGAAATTTGAATGTTCATTAGTTGTTAGATCTCTCTTAATTTTCACTTCTAGAGGTGAATGATCATTTCCTTACTTAGTCTCTTTCCTTAAACCATGTGCTATCTTTTTAATTTTTGGATTATATTAAAATTTACCTATCTAAGAAGAACGAGTCATATAAGACAAAAAATTAGTAGCAAACTTTAAAAAAATGTAAACAAACTAAGAAACTAAAACATTTCTCCAACAAAAGCACTAAAATTTTGAATGAGTTTTCAATTAAAATTAATTCCGATTCACTAAGTTTTAGAAGCTCTTAAAATTAATTCCGATTCACTAACTTCTTGTAGTAGTCATAGAGCTAGATAGAATCCCAAAATAACTGAAAACTAGTTTTTTAGATAATTTATACTTCATAATTGGAAAAACGAGCACCGTATTAAAGTACAATCAATTATAGATTTAGATTCGATGGGACAAATTTAATATTTCATGTAAAAATTATTCTTTTTAAACCAATGATCAAAGTTATAATTGGATGAGATCTTTCTTTTGAATCAGAGTTAAATACCATTGAATTTGTCACTTTAATACTTAGTTGATTTATTTTGAATCCTTATTAAATTTATTTTATTAGTTAATTAATTCAGTAGATCTGTTTTTTCTTTCATTTTTATATTTCTTTGGTCTCCAAAAAATCTATCGATATTTCTTATTAAATCTTCTTGTTCCTAATTATTGTATAGAAAGAAATGAATATTATTTGAAGTCATAACATAAGACATATAAGAGACATCTTCAATATTTTTCTTGGATTCCAGAACACAAGATCCATTTCTATTGATATTTAGACCTATATAAGATTTATATATAATAAACAAGATTTATCTATCTATTAGATCATGGCTTCATGTACAAAATATTTCCATATTGATGGATAAAATAATCGATTTATTTTGATTTCGATAATTGAATTTTAGCAATTAGTCTGAAACCTGTTAGGATAGCTATAATAAGTTTCAAATTTTCCTAAATTAATTGGTTCAAACCCAGTATTCGAACCAAAACTTATTGTAAATTGATTGGGTATAATAGCATTCCATATCAATTAAAAGATATCAATAAGCTTGGTGAAAAAAATTAAGCCCTAAATTAAATAATTGAGATAACTACAATTATCCAATTTAGTTTTTTAGTTTTTAATAAATTAAATATGCAAATTCATAATAACTTATTTGCTACTTATACCAATCATTCATTACAACTATAGATAACTAAATTCATAGACAACAATAGAATAATCGACATCAAATTAATTTTTTAAATCAATCAATATTAATTGTTCATGAAATATAAGAACACAAAACAAGAAATACTTGAATTGAAATTAAAAAATCTAGGTTTAGAACAAAAGATCATAAGGTTACAACTAGAGTTCTGAATTTCCTTGAATAAAAAAAATTTATAATTAGCCACACATGAACCAAACAAAAATAGAATAAAAATGAAAGATAAAGAGAAAACACAAAGAAAAATGAAAAGAGAATTATAGAGAAGGTGTGTGTAACATTTTCCTCTCCTTTTCCTACCTAAAAACTAATTTCTTTCAATATTCCAGATATTGTCTTCTAAATAAATTCAAATTTCGTACATAGTAAG
This sequence comes from Erythroxylum foetidum, assembly GCA_026546835.1. Lineage (NCBI taxonomy): Eukaryota > Viridiplantae > Streptophyta > Magnoliopsida > Malpighiales > Erythroxylaceae > Erythroxylum > Erythroxylum foetidum. The sequence goes on along the minus strand of JANZLF010000005.1, from coordinate 20,853,726 downwards.
ACTGGTAATAAGTCTATTAATTAAACTGAAACTTTTAAAGTGAATTTGGCTTTAAACATGATCTCGTCTTATCAACTGCATCGTTTTCCAAAACTTTTAACTTTTTAACAAATAATGCTCCAATTTGATCAAATATCTACTTTTCATCTCCTCAAATAAAATAAAGATTAATTTCACCATTACAACACCAAAATTAATCTTAAAAAAAGAGATGTAAGTCCAATTAATATAACCAATTCACATCTTATCAATTAAGTTATAGCTCATGTAGATGCACTATCTTTTCCTAGCAAATCCCTTTTGGACAATTTAAACTTATAGTGATTACCATTATGACTTATCATGCTTTCTCTTTTTGTTCGAATCACAATATATGCACTTAGATGAAAATTTCTCCACCACTTTGGTTATGTGAGCTAAATCCAAATAAAAAAACAATGGAATACAATCACTATATGTTCATTGTAGACTTGTAATTGTTAAAAAGCTTATAGGACCTACAAGTTTGCTTAGGAGAAACTCTAGCCACCAACAGTAACTATTTAGTGATGTCTCCATAAGAGAGAGACTTACATCACTTAACTATGACTTATTCTCGAGAAGATAACATGCTACTAAATTTATCTTTATCATTGAGCTTGAGGTGGGGCATATCTATGCAATCCTAAAGCCTTAGTTATTAGTACCTTCAAAAGAAAGAAATAAAAACCTCCTCTTCTAATCATGAGTTCATTTATGAAAATTTCCTAATTTGAATCTTATGTTAGGTCTGGCATTTAGACTATTACTATATCTCTTCAAAAACCTTCTAGTATGCTTCAATTAATGTAAGAATCTCAATAATTCTATGATTGGCTCAACATTCCCTAAATAATATATTACTAGGCAGCATGATATCAAACACTAAGAACAAATGTGAAATTGACCTAGGCTCAAACTTATCTTCCTTAACAATTTGACACAAAAGTAATTAAGAGTCAACCTAAGGCCATACATAAAGTTATCATGTCAAACTCTTATCTTATTAGGCCTACAAAAGCATGCTCTTTCATGGGCATGTAGTTTTCTTATTCTTATAGACAATGGATGATAAACTCTAACCTTATATCATCTAAATCCACCCTAAACTTGAACTTATAGTTTTCAGCTTCAAAGTCTTCTATAATGCTAAAGATATACTCAAGAGCATTTGATCGTTCAAAGTTCATATCATGCTTTTGATTGTCTACAACTACTGGCTTATGTCTAACTAGCTACGAATTGATGCTAAGAAAATCGAACCTTCCTTACTTGATGTACATAAAAGGAAAATGCTAAGGAGCCTTACCACAAAAAGATAAAATGTACTGAAAGACAAGTAGGTGATCTAGTTCAATCAAACTCTCATATATGTATTAAATAAGAAAAAGAAATATAAATATGTAGACATAAAAGACAAGTCTATTATGGAAAAACAAGGCATATGCAAGATGTTCCTTAACAATATGAGACATAGTTACTAACAACTCAAAACTTCTCCGCCACTAAACATCTCACAAATCAAGAATGTTTTCATTCTTACAAGTTATTAATTGAAATGTGTGTCGTATGAGGATTAGTTTCCTGTCTCAAGACAATTATTCTTTTTTCATGTTCCATACGAAATCTAACTTGTGATGATAATGCAATAGATTTGGGTCAAGCAAAGATTCTCATCAGAATCCAACTTGCAATGACAGTGGAGAATATCTAAAATTAATTCCTTTATAATTCAAGTCTATAATCTTCCTCACAAAATAAATTTCTAGAACTCATCTTCAAGACAGACTCACAAATAAATTTGTAGAACAACTGAACAACATTTAAACCTTTTATCTAATAGATATGGATTTAAAGCTCCAATCCTAAGTGAAGCCTAAGGTTAAAACTTCAATAACCTCTTCTCTTTTTTGCCTAATAGCTCCAGGTCTACTTTTAAACAAGATTTTCAGCCCAATAGAATTATTTTGTTAATCTATAATAGTGAAAACATTGACATAATTACATCCGCCATCACTGACCAATTAATTCACATATTACCTTCTTTGAACACATTCATAAACTATTGGACATAGTACAATATCCAATAATTATAATATGGGCTGCTGCATTAAGTTATTCTGGAGCTTTGATACACATGTACCCTAAGTTATGAATCTATCGTATAAGTTTCCTAGGTATAGACACAAGCATGTCTTGTGTTACTCTTCAGGAGTTTCTCTACCATACAATCTCTCTTTAAGTTGTGTTAAGTTGGATCTTCATCAATTGTGCTTAATTCCATTTAAATATATCGTTCTATAAAATCCATCCAACACTACCTAGTTATAGATAAATAGTCTGAAACCAAGTTAATAACAAGCCATTCTATCCTCTTTCAATTTTTATTGGATATTGGAGTTGAATGTTAAGAAGGAACAAAGGGACAAAAGCAAAGAGACAATACAAGTGTGCCTCAATAAAACTCTTCCCAAGTAAGAAGAGTGTGAAGAATCCAACCTTATAGGTGGTATATTTCCACTTTTAGTTTTTATTCTAATTCAACGAGCTAACCATCATAATGTTGGGGCAATTTCATAACAAATTCGAAAGGGTTGCAACTAGTTTATTAGGAGAGCTTTGTCTTGACTGAATGCTATGCAGACTCAAATGACAACTTATGTTGAATCAAATAACAAATATTATTAGTTTTAAGTTATGATCTGCAAATCTGTAATCTTGGAATATCCACTTGATCTACTTCTACAATCTACATGTTCACATTTAATTCAGGTATCTTGGTTTTTGATGGGCACACATGCATGTTTTATCATTGCCCCTTCTTCCAAAAGAACTTTGTCCTTAAGGTTTACTCAAGTTGATAAACCTGTTCCCGCAGCTCTTTTGTATTTTCTCATATAGCATCTTCTTTTAGAAGCTTCCTGTACTGCACTAAGCTTTTCAACACAAAATTTGACCCCCTTCTATCTCACCGAGTATCTAAAATAGCTTTGGGGTCTACAATAATATCTCCACCATCATCAGGCGGTAGCTGTTCTGTGTTAATGTCCTTAGTCTCTCCTCCTTAACAATCGGAGTTTCAACCGAACTATTTTGTGCCATGGTACATTAGGTATGTTAGAAAAGTACCTTGTCCTGAAGTTACTGGTATTGAATTCCTGAACTGATTCATTTCTCAATAGGTAGCAGTCTTATAATTGGGAGAATATTGAGGGAATAAATGTTGAGTAGTCACAGGAAAAAGAGTCCATTACTCAACAATATTGTTGAGACCTTGGCCTTTTCAAGGTGGATGGAAAATGCAACCTATGCCTCATGACGATGGATAAGGGAACCAATTCCTGTCCAGTTATCTACATAACTCATCTCTTGCAACCTCATTCCTGGTCTTCAGTAGTCGATTAAGGAAGTTAAGAGTAAGAAGGGCTAATTGTTAGGGCCCAAATGCTTTTCCCTTTAAGGAAATAACTATGCAGTCGTCTCGTCTATAGAGAATTCCTACCCTCTAGCAGCCTCCATTCCATAGTATTTTAATCATAAAGAGTTTTATTGGATAGCCCCCTTTTTCCCTTGGTAGACGTATTTCACCCACTTCACTTCAGGAAAACCAAAACTTCCCCTTTAAGTTGCCCCAAAGATACTTCTTCATCAAGCTCTCCAAAGTTTTGATTAGACTTCTAGATAGATCAAAAAAAGTAGAGCTCTAGTCAGTGACGGTGTCAAGAATTTAACATAAAGGGTCTAAATATTTAATTTTTTAAATTTTAAAGGACCCAATATATATATATATATATATAATAATTATTTAATAATTTTAGAGGTGAGGGCTCAGTGCACCATTGACCTTCACCTACCTCTATCTCTGGCTCCAGTACATTCGTAGTGAATTGATTATTGATTTGATCATTTGTCGCCCAATGTGACTACTTGTCAAACAAGCTCTCAATGTACACCTTTCAACTAATGTATTGACAATTAGTTAGTGTAAAAATGACAAGTTACATCTTTCTTTCTAACTAACAATAGAACAGAAGAAAATGAACTTGTTATTGACCTCAACTGTAATATTTTGAACTTGTTTTTCTATTTAAACTTTTTGAAAATAAACGTATGTGTGTGGTTATATGTTAAATTGACTCAAACCCTTCTTTTGGATTAACGTGGTGATGTAATTTTCTTCCTTAGCCAATTGTATGCAAATTGCAAATATGAAAGTCTTGTTTCTTCTCTTTTGAGATTTTGACTAATGTAGTAGGCTAGATGGTTTACTTGTTAACCTCTTTAAATTGAAGGCATTGGTTTCTCCATAAAAATTTCATTGTCATACTTCATCATACCCAAAGTAATTTAACTTTCAATTAATCGTATAAGCACTCTATCGTTAACTTTATAGTTAACAATGTTGATATGACACATCATATCACCAAACCTATTTAATACGTCACCTTTATATGGTAACAATGAGACACATATTATAATTAAATAAAAAATAAAATAAGGAGGTGCTTATTTGGGGATAATAGCAAAACAAGTATAGGTATAGAATGAAAACTCATATTTGGTATCAATATAGGTAACACTTTCGTTCCCTCATTTTCAGCACTACATTTTTTTGGTATCATTATTAGCTATACTCTATTCTCATTTCTTCTTATATTCATTCCTACCCTCATTCTCATTATCTTCTGTGAATTAAGCGTCCTTTAAATATTATGGCTCATTTCTTTTTGGATGCCTCGTATAACCTTCCAATGATAGTGTTATGCTCATAGTGAGAATAAATCTTTCAATTTAATTGAGATTCCAATCCTCTCTTTATTGTTTAACTCAAAGTACTTAAATCTTGTTTGGTAACTAGTAACGAAGGGATCATAATAAAAAAATAAGAATGAGAATGGAAAGTGAAAATCGGAATAAAAATGAAATTACTAATTATGCATGTTTGGTATAGTATTATTAAAAATGATAGTGAGATTTTTCTCATTTTTAGTTATTATATGATTTATTTTCTAAATAATTAATTAAGATATTTTATATTTTTATAAATAATTGATAAAAATTTGAATGATTTATAAAATTATTAATTTTAAGCAATTATAAATGTTTTTTATGATAAAGAGTAAAAGTATTGGAAAAACAAAATAAATTAATTGTTAAATAAATTAATATAAATAATATAATATATAATTTTGATGGTAATATTTTAATAAGAATATAGTCTGATATCTACGCCTGTTGCTATTATTGCAGCTTTTATGCCAACGAAACGAAACGAACCGAACCCTTGAACTTGAAGCAAGCAAAGCGATGGCTTCTTTACGAAAATGTGAGTTACCATAACCATAAGGTGTAAGGAGAGTTGATAAGGGAATCTTTTAGTTTAAGTGAGGTTGTGGGTTCGAATCTTCCTTATATATATAGCCGTTTAAAATTTAGAGTTAGAGCTTTGCCTCCAGTAAGGAACCTACCCGGTTCAAGCAGAAATTAGTCTGAATGTAAATAATTTAAAGGTGTTTTCTCATAATTAGAATTTTCCTAAGACACCTCGCAGACAAGAGTTGCTAATTGATTATAATGGAAGTGAAGGAACAAGGACTACTATACGACGACCAATAGGTAACGGGATATATCCTTGTTTAATTTTTCTGCTCTGCTTCTAATCATTCACATCATCGTCTTCTTATTGTACCACTTTCTCCTTTTTTTTTTTTATATTAGGTAATCAGCTTAGTTGGATTAATCCTAAATCTCTAAGGCACTATTCTAAGAGCTATAGAGGAGGTAAATCTGGAACTCCAAGGTTCCTTAAGTTCTTACATAACCAATACACTTTTGCGCATAAGGAGTTGTCATATATTTAATTAGTTAACTGCTGATTGATTACTGGTCTTGCTCAGCATCAGGTTCCTAACAACTCTCGAGTTTTCTAGTAGCTTCAACTTTTATACTGTCACTAGAAGTGAGACATCCGTAATTGATCCGATCAAAGAATTTTACCTAAGGGCTAGAGGATTATCATGAAATTTTTTTTCTATTTTTTTTCTTTTGGCATAACTTAAATTTAAGATTTCTTGTAAATGAGAGCTTTAAGTAAGGAGATTACACCGTTATCTCCACCCTAGTATTACTATTTACGTACGAAAATTTAGTTTGGAAGAATCCAATCTAATCCAATCTAATCTTTTCTTTTCTTTTTTTTCGTAGATTAATATTAATTAAAGAAATTGTTACCTCAGAAGTCAAAGTATTGGCTTGGACTGACAAATGACCACAGCTCTATATCTTAAAAGACATGATTTACCTTTTTCTTGAAAAGTAAGAGACAAGCACGAGTAGGTTATTTTTAACTTTCTTTATTAACAAGGCATACTTCCTTTCATTTCATCACCAAAGCTGTCGGTTCAACCAGGTGTCGGTAGCTGCTGTACAGTCTGAGGTCCCTTATCATTTCAATTATGTGTATTTCACTCTGACCAAGGAATTAGACCCGATCGATTGCTTTCTTACAATAACTTAATGGTCATCCCCAAGTATCTGTCTAACAAGAGCAACCAGTTGACTACTCTACACCAGCCCAGCAGAACGTGCATGCGAGGTGATGGGCTATCACATAGGTGATGGGTTATAGTTGTAATGTTAAAATGCTAAGGTTCTTGTGGGCAGAAATATACAGATTACATAAAAACCTGAAAAATTTTAAGGTTCTAAATTTACATTCTCTAAATTTTTAAAATGGAGTCGTAAGAGCTTAAGATTAGTCTATCTATTATAATAATAATAAAAAGCACGCCTCTGTTAACTAGTAACCATGTAGCTTAGTTCGAGAAAGGAGGGTAATATCCCAAATGCACATGTCTAAGTCAGAGACAGGTATACAGAGAATCACGGGGTTTTGTACTTTTTCTTCTTTCAACAAATTTATTGCAGCTGGTTTCTCTTTTGCAATATACACAATTGGTAAGCCACCTACATTTGTATTTAGATAGGACAATAGCTAGGTAGTGAGAGACAGAGAGGGAGAGCGACTGCTCCAGTGTCACACTAGGTCTTTTGAATCCCCAAAATCCAGAAGTTGCAGAAGGAATGAAAAGGAGAGATGGGAGTATGGGTTGCTCCAAATCGTCCAACCTTTTTACCATAATGTCTTACATTTATGTGGTTTAATTGTCATTGTTATCGTACCTCAACATTCTTATTTTTAATATATATATATACGACCCATGTATTGCTTTATACCGACCACTTTTGCTTCTCAATCTATCTTATTTTTCTTTCATTTTTCTCTATGCAATGTTGAAGACTTTTTTACACACTCATTCACGTCAGCATTACAAGAGTTTATCAAGCATTGTTCATTTTAGTTCTTTTTAAGTTTCATCAAACACAAATCTTTATTTTTTTTGCTCTCGGAAACAGTTTTTACTCCGCCGTTTGTGCATCAAAACTGGCGGAGAAGGCATTAACCTTAGGGTCAAACCCCATTATCCGGTTGCACCATAGAGAGGAATTTTTTAGTTAGAGCAGTGATTCTCACGATACTTTGCATTCAGATAAGCTGTTTCAATTTAATTTTTTTCCTTTTTTTCACTAACAATCTAAGTCGAAAAATCTAATTGTTGCGTTACTACTATTGTCGAAAATTGTGTTGTTCTACTTGTTACTATTTTCGGGTTTGCTACTAGTTCTTGGAAATTTTTGCATTCTTTTACTGCTATGTATTTAATTTCAATATAAGTTGGAATTATGTCGTCTGCGAATGAGACAAACGTAGGTTATGTACTTACTGTTCTCCACATAGGTTCTGTCTCTTTCACCATGGCCCCGAAAATTATACATAACCTTACTAGATTAGAGTCTCTAGATAGGAGAAACTTCAAATGATGGTTTGAGAATTTTGTTTTCCTTTTAGCAATACGAAATCGATTATGTACTATTTCAAGAGATTCCTAGTGATAATACCGACCTTAAGACTACTAATGATAACCGTATCGTTAGGGGAGTGTTACTCAACCATATGATCAACCATTTGTTTGATATCTATTGTAAGTACAAAACTGTTAAGAAAATTTGGGATGCTTTAGAAGTGAAATATGGGATGAATGATTCTGATACTAAGAAATATGCAATTGCTAGGTGGTTAAAATTTATTGTTGTTTACTATAAGCCTATTATGGACCAACTACATGAGTATGAAAACCTAATTGTTAAAATCCTTACTAAAGGTATGAACATGCGTGAGTTGTTTCAAGCTAATACCCTTATTGAGAAACTACCCGCCTCATGGAAAGAGTATAAAAACCAATTGAGATATAAGAAGAAAGATATGAAGCTTCAAGAGTTGATAGGACATATAGAGATTGAGGATATCAACCATGCACAAGATAAGACCAAAACATTTACCCTTGTCCCTATTGTTAAGGCTCATGTGATAGAACATAGAAATGCTAATAACTTTAAGAAGAATGGTAGAAAAATCAAATCTTTCAACAATAAGCAGGGTCAATTTAAGCATAAAAGGATTAATGGTGACTGTTGGTGGTGTTATAAACCAGGCTATCATGCTGAGAATTGTCAAGCTAGAATCAACTATAAGAAGGAAAGGCCAAAGGCAGCAACTGCGATAGTAGGGAAAGGAAAGCAGACGAGATACCAACAGGGTAACCAAAAGAACTTTGGTAAGTCCCAAACTAATATGGTTGAAACTGGTGAAGACGAGGAGATCATTACTACTATGGTGTTTAAAGTCAACCTTGTTGGAAATTTGGTCGAGTGGATCATTGACACAGGAGTCACACACCATATTTGCACCAATAAGGACATGTTCAAGGAGTTGAATGATGCTGCTGATGGTGAATTTGTATAGATGGGTAACTTCAACAAAGTTTATGTCCAAAGAGTTGACAAAATCACTCTCAAAATCTAGAAATGTGTTGGCATTAGAAAATGTTTTGTTTGTTCCTGATGTACGTAGAAACTTGATTTCTGGTACATTGCTTAACAAATTTGGTTTTAAATTGACCTTTGATTTTGATAAGCTAGTTCTAACTAAGAATAAGAACTTTGTTGAAAAAGGTTTTTATAATGGGGGCTTATTTGTACTTAACATTGAAAAAAATGCATCTACTTCTTCTACTTATATTATTGAGTATTTAGACTTATGACATTCTAGACTTGGGCATGTGAATGTGAAGTCAATTAAGAGGATGCAAAGCTTAAACTTCTTACCTAACTAGATCACTAATGAAATGAAAAAATGTCAAATTTGTGTTGAAGCTAAACACTCTAAAAACCTTTTAATTAACTGACCGAGAGAGTCACAATTGTTTAACTTGGTACACTTAGACTTGGGTGATTTTAAAGATTGTATGAGTAAAGGAGGCATGAGATATTATATTACCTTTTTGGATGATTGTTCTAGATTTACTAAGATTTACTTATTGAAAAATAAAAGTGATGCAGAGGAAATGTTTATGAAATACAAAGCTGAGGTTGAGAACCAATTAGAAAGGAAAATTAAGAGATTAAAGTCTGATCAAGGTGATGAGTATAGTACTAATTTTCTTACTAATTTTTGTGAAAATTTTGGCATTATTCATGAGCTTTCAGCCTCTTATACTCCTGAACAAAATGTAATAACAAAGAGAAAAAATCGAACACTCAAAGACATGATGAATGCAATGTTAATTCCTCAGGATTACCTGATTTTATGTGGGGGGAAGTTATTGTTTCATCTTGTTATGTTCTAAATAGACTTCCTCATAAGAAACTAGATCAAACCTCGTATGAAAATTAGAAAGGTTATCCACCTAACGTGCATTTTTTGAAAGTGTGGGAGTGTCTTGCTAAGGTTGCTTTACCTAAACATAAGAGGATTCAATTTTTATGGGATATGCCTCGAATAGTGTTGCCTATAGGTTTATGGTTAAGAAAGAGGGGTCTAACACTTACGAATCAATTATAGAGTCAAGAAATGCAATGTTCTTCAAAGATATATTTCCTGTGAAAGTGAATGCGCAAGTCCCTCAAGAATTTGTCCCTAATTCTACTAATGATGACATAGAGGAAGAGGAATTGTTGAACTAAGAAGAAATAAAAGAGTTAAAGTACCCACTAGTTTTGTTTCTAACTTTATTACTTCCTTAAATTTGAGGAGATAGATGATGTTTTTTTGGTGATTTATATTATTAAGAAAGATCCCAAAAACTTATGAGGAAGCAATGAGATATGTGGATGCTACGTTTTGGAAGGAAGTCATAGATAATAAATTAGAGTTAATCATATCTAATAAAACTGAGTTTTAGTTGATCTATCTCGAGAGTGTAAGCCTTTGGAGTGTTAGTGGATTTTCAAAAAGAAATTGAGACCTGAAGGAACCATTGAGAGGTTCAAGGCAACACTTGTGATTGAAGGCTTTAAATAAAGAGAAGGATTGGACTTTTTTATACTTACTCTCCTGTTACTAAAATTGCATCTATAAGGATGTTATTTGTTATTGCCTCAGTATTTAAGCTTCATGTGCACCAATAGATGTTAAGACAACTTTCTTGAATATTGATCTAGATGAGAAAATTTATATGGTCTGGCCTGAGAGGTTTAGAGTGCCTGGTCAAGAGCAAAAAGGCGTATAAGTTGGTTAAGTCTTTGTATAAACTTAAACAACCTCCCAAATAGTGGCATGAAAACTTTGAAAGTGAGATTTTCAAATATGGTTTCATCTCTTGTGATGCTGATTCTTGCATTTATGTGAAATTTGATGCTAATGGTTATGTAATCATAACTCTTTATGTAGATGATATGCTTATTATTGGTACTAGTTTATCTATTATTGATACTTCTAAGAGTTTGCTAAAGTCTTCTTTTGATATGAAAGATCTTGGACTTGTAGACTTTATTTTGAGAATCAAAGTTGATAAAATTGACTCTAGTTTTAGGTTGAATCAAACTCATTATGTTGACAAAATTTTGAAGAAGTTCAGTTACTATGATGTTGATCCAGTCAAAACTCCTTATGATGCTAGTGTTGCTTTAAAGAAAAATCTTGGTGACAGTGTAAACCACGTTGAGTATGCTAAAATTCTTAGTAGTGTGATGTTCTTAATAAACTATTCTTGTCCTAATATTGCATACTGCGTGAATAGACTTAGTAGGTATACTCATACTCCTAGTCAAGTGCATTAGAATGCATTGATTTGTTTGTTGAGGTATTTGAAAGGTGCTATGCATTATGGATTATCTCTTGATGGTCATCCTCCTGTATTGGAGGATATTCTGATGCTAACTGGGTTATGGAGAGTGATGACATACACTCTACCAATGGTAATGTTTTTACCTTGGCAGGAGCTGTAGTCTCTTGGAAATCATCTAAGCAAACATGTATTGCAAGATCAATAATGGAGGTTGAGTTTATGACTTTGTGGTAGGAAGAGAAGCTAAGCGGCTAAGGAATCTCTTGGTTGATATCCCACTTTGGGAAAAATCAATTCCTTCTGTTTTCTTTCATTGTGATTCGTAGGCTGTCATTCATGTTACCAAGGACAATGCATATAATGACAAAAGTAGACATATCAGATTGAGACATAAAATTGTCTGTACATTAATTAGACATGGTGTAATTTCTCTAGATTATGTCAAGTCAGTGAGAAAATTGATGGATTTGTTTACAAAAGCTTTGAGTAGAAAATTAGTTTCAGAGTATGCTAAAGGGATGGAGTTGAACTCAATTGTTTAGTAACCTCGTGATAAACACTCGAATTGGGAAACCAAGTTCAATGAGTCAAACGAAGTTATGTGGTGACTACTTACTTATACTTTGTTTGTGGAATAATACAGAGATATATTCAGTTGTTGAATTGCATCCCTAGCATGACTTTACTGCATTTGATGAGGTTAGAATGTATAATCCTTAATGTACCACCCCATTCCTGCTTGACCCGAACCTGATACCGATGGTGATATCAGAGTCCGTGCCCCACAAGAGTGGCGTGTTACATCACTTAATCAAAAACTCAGTATATAAAAAAATTATTATTTTTTGTTTCGAGTATACGTGCAAATCAATAATCGCACATTTGGGCCCACTTTTATTCAGAAACCTTTTCGTTTACAAAAGTTGCCAAATTTTTGTGTTCAAATACCAAACTTTCGATTTGCACATTCCAAAAACAAAACACATTAAAACTTTGTTCCAAGCAGAGTGTTCTACACACAAATATATTCAAAAAACACAAAATACAATGATCTACGGATAATACAATACAATGCGAACAGAAAAAGACACAATACAGACGCGAACTGATCCCGACTTCTAGCTTTCCCTTGTATGCAGAATCATATTCCCGTCTACCTAACGGGGTATTATTCAAATCCTGAAAAATAATTGCAAATTTTGGGTGAGTTTTGAGAACTCAGTGAGTGACCATCATCGATGGCTCACCCAGTCACATAACATACATAATTCACGAATCTCACTTCATATCACATTTCACATTATTTAACAATTCACATTCACATTCACATTAGTCACCTTCGATACACTCAATCATTCTTATTACGCATATGCAATGAACATGAGACTCACTTTTCATTTGTTATTTTGTTGTGACCGAGTACCTGAACTGTGCCATGTAGGGCTCATTAATGATTGTCCCTTATCCGTTTGGAGGATATCATTAAACGTTGAGCCTGAGACTCTGAATCACTTGAGCTCGAAGCTCATTTTCATTCGTTGAGCTTAAAGCTCTGATCGGTGGCGACTCTGGACACAACAGCCATTATATTTCATACATTTATGCAATAAAATGCAGCAATCTCATACACTCACTATCACATGTCATCGGACCGTAGTTCAGCACTCAACAGTGGAGTTGAGAAACCTATCCCATACATAAGCAATTGCACAATTAAAACCCATTTGTCATCGGACCGAAATCCGACACTTATCACTCATATAATGCGCATTCAAAACACATTTATTTCACATAAGTATAAGGCATTTTGCCTACCACTCAATCAAGCATATTTAATCAAATGCATATGAAATGTTCATGTGACACTGTTTCAATTATTACGGTGTTGTGACCGAGCGCCTGAACTGTCCCATATAGGGCTCATTAAACATTGATTGAGCTCGAGGCACAAATACACTCGTTGAGCTTTAAGCTCTAATCGATGGCTGCTCCGGTCACAACTGTCATTATCTGATTATGCATTCATGAATGAAATGCATATGCCACAATTAATCAGCATATATCACAATCAATCCC
>JANZLF010000005.1:20825063-20838509 GCA_026546835.1 Erythroxylum foetidum | reverse complement strand
TCCTTTTTGGAGTAATGTATTTAGACCGTGAAAAACTGATAGACTTGTCTATATTTCTGTTTGATGATATGAAATGAGAAAATATCTTGGTTTTAAAATTAGTGATTTTTATATTACGATTTTATTATATTGATGCCATGTGGATTATAGTAGCGACCGTCCATAGTACACCCTTATCGTGGGTTATATATCGGAACGACCTATGGGCGTCTTGGTGCATACCCTACGGTAAGGGGCCGCTATAAGAAATTTACATGGTCCAGCCCAAGGGATTTAGAGTGCCTCGTCAAGAGTAAAGGAGTGTAAGTTGGTTGAGTTTTTGTATGGACTTAAATAAGCTCTCAAACAGTGGCATAAGAAATTTGAAAGTGAGATTTATAAACACAGTTTCATCTCTTGTGATGTTGATTCTTATATTTATATGAAATCAGATGTCAATGGTTGTATGATCATAACTCTTTATGTAGATGATATGCTTATTTTTTTATACTAGCTTATCTGTCATTGATACTATTAAAAGTTTGTTAAAGTCTTTTTTTTTGTTATGAGAGATCTTGGACCTGTAGACTTTATTTTAGGAATCAAAGTTGATAAGGCCGACTCTAGTTTTAGGTTGAATAAAACTCATTATGTTGAGAAAATTTTCAAAAAATTTGGTTACTATGATGTTGATCCAGTCAAGCCTCCCTATGACTCAAGTGTTGCTTTAAAGAAAAATCTTGGTGACAATGTAAAACAAGCTGTGTATGCTAAAATTCTTAATACTGTGATGTTTTTGATGAACTATTCTTGTCATGATATTAGATACTGCGTGAGTAGACTTAGTAGGTATACTCATAATCCTAGTCAAGAATATTAGAATGCATTGATTCGTTTGTTGAGGTATTTGAAAGATACTATGCATTATGGATTATCTTTTGGTGATCATCTTCCTGCATTGGAGGGGTATTCTAATGCTAACTGGGTTACGGAGAGTAATAATATATACTCTACCAGTGGTTATGTTTTTACCTTGGCAAGAGTTGCAGTATCTTGGAAATCATCCAGGTAGACATGTATTGCGAGATCAACAATGGAAGCTGAGTTTATGACTTTGGAGTTGGCAGGGCGGGAAGCTGAGTGACTAAAAAATCTCTTAACAGATATCCCACTTTAGGAAAAAACTAATTCCCTCTGTGTTCCTTTTTTGTGATTCACAAGTTGCTATTTATGTTGCCAAGAACAAGGTATATAATGACAAAAGTAGACATATCAGATTGAGACATAAAATTGTATGTACTTTAATTAGATATGGTGTAATTTGCCTAGCCTATGTCAAGTCAGAGAGAAACTTAGCGGATTCATTTACAAAAGCTTTGTATAGGAAAATAGTTTCAAAGTATGCTAAAGGGATGGAGTTGAGCCCAATTGTGTAGTGACTTCATGATGTACACCCGACTTGAAAAATCAAGTTCAATGGGTCAAACAAAGTTATGTGGCAATTACTTACTTGTACATCATTTGTGGAATAATAATGATATACATTTAGTTGTTGCATTGCGTCCCTTAACATAATTTTACTACATTTGATGAGGTTGGATTGTTTAATCTTTAGTGAGTACTATAGCCCAAGATTGGGTTGTGTGAACAGTACACACTTGATGAACTCACCTACGTGATGGTCGGGGACTAGCTACCCTTTTATGAGATTATTTGGGCTATCTCTCTAAAACGATCATAAGATCATGGCATGTCAATATTGTTTATTTCTCTAGCAAGTTTTGTCTCTGGTTTTCTTGGACACCAGGGTCAAGACCTAGTTCATCTGATTGTTCGTCATCAAGACCTAGTTCACCTGATTGTTCATCAATCTTTCTCTTAAACTATGACAGTTTGTTTCTCACGCTTTGGACCAAATTGAGGATGGTATTGATTGTTCCAAAATGTCCCTCTTTATTACACCATAATGCCTTACATCTTTATTACACAAAAGTACAAAACGTCCCAGTTTATTACCATAACGTCTTACATTCATTTGGTTTAATTGTCGTTGTTATTGTACCCCAAGGTACTTATTTTTGGTGTGTGTGTGTGTGTGTGTATGCACATGACCCATGCATTGCTTTAGACCCACTTCTACTTCTACTTCTCAATCTATTGTATTTTCTTTTATTTTTTTCCATAGAACGTTCAAGACCTCTTTACATATTCATTCATGTGTGCAATACAAAAGTTTATCAAGCATTGTTCATTTTTGTTCTTTTTAAGTTTCATCAAATACAAGTCTTTACTTTTTGCTCTCGGAGATAGTTTCTACTCAACCTTTTGAAGTGCACCAAAGCTGGTGGAGAAAACGTTAACCTTAAGTTCAGATTATGTTATCTTGCTATACCATAAAGTAGAATTTTCAACTTATGGCAGTAATTCCCACGATGTCTTGCATTCAGGTAAGGTATTCAATTTTTTTTTTCCAGCTAACAATTGTGTGGGGGACAATAGGAATGTGGATGTTTACGCCAAATTCGGACAAAACAAAACCATAACATGCTTGTTGCATGCTATATCATCCAACACTAACTAGTCGCCTTCTTGTATCTTCTCTGCCTGTATCCATCCATATATTTATGTAATAAGACAGGGGACCATTTTTTAATATATACACATAATACAAGCAGAAAAAGATTAAAGATTGAGAGGGATGTATTATATTGGTGATATAGACTCCTAAGTCAAGCCATTTTTGCCCTTCATGCACCTAAATCTTATATACGACTATATATGTAATCTTCACGATTTTGTTGTCTCTGTCTTTGTGAAAGTGACCTCTCTACCGACGCTCATCCTTCCTCCCGTACCTCATCTGTCTTTACTTGTTTGTTTGGCCGTCCTCGAGAGTTGTGTTATACTTAATGCCCTACCTAGCTACCTATATCCTTGCCCCACTTTTCCCTAGAAGTTCTTCCTCTCGGTGGTGGTTTCTTCATCTTCTTGGTTTTGCCCATCTTAAAATATTTGATTGAGAAAAACGAAAACACGGGTTGGACGGTAATATAGTGTTAGTTGTTTATATGGTTGAACCACCTTGCAGGTCAAAAGCAAGGTGGTATGAATGTATGAATGTATGAATAGCCTAATGAGATTAGATGGATCAGTGTAATGCAAAAATAAGTAATTTATGAAAGTAATTAAAGATAATGAACACATGACAAGACCGTTATAAATTTACATATAAGACATGGTAGCTTGTTTTTGGTTTACGAGTGATGGTTAGTTAATGTTCTTTTTGCCAGGGGAATTCAGAGCTAAAGATCTAATATAGCAGAGCAGCAGTTGCGATAAGTAGGATGAGAAGAGTTTTTGATGTGAAAAAGCAGAGCGGAATCATGGTGGCATTATGAATAGCAGCAATAAATGAGGAGAATGGACATGACTGTGTTGCATTTACTATCCTCTGTTCTGTTCTGTGAACTTCTGATCTGTCTTCTTAATAAATGAAGTTTGTTTTGCTTTTGTTCTGTTGTGCTGTATGAGTCCTCCTGCATCGATGTATTTTATAAATTGTCGACTGTGAAGTTAACCTTACATTCCTCCCAAAGCATTTTAAAAATAACAGATGGCAATCATCCATGGATGGGACAAAAGCTTGTGCTTTTTTACCGTCTCCATTCCCAAGAGTCAAGAGAAGGGGGAGCCGGAAGAAGGTAAGTCAGACAACCATAATTAGGTCATCTACGTACCAACCACTGTTAACAGGTTAACTAATTAACACTGTAAAATGTAAATCACAGTGGAGGGACATGCAGAGAGACTGATAGTAAGTGATAAGACCTCCCCAATTCATCATCTTCAGTTCAGACAAAGGGACAAATGCTTGAGACACGCAGGTTGGATGCTCTAACTTACGAACGGTCTTAACCTACACCTCCTTGTAGGGATGTTCCTCTTTTCTTGGAACTCCAAATATCATTTAATAGTTGATACATGTTGGTAGATATTTGTGGAGTAAATAATAGTAAAGCAGAGTTTATTGTTTAAGAGGACTAATCTTTTTACGAAATTAAGATTATGTAATCGGCGGACACGTAAGCACAAGTTGGCAACGTAAAGAAACCAATTCATTCTCTACGCTTCATCGCTGGAACCTTCATCTTTCTCGTTTGCATTGGAAAACACATACATACATATCATACACAAGAAGACACGGGCAGAGACAGAAAGAATCAGAGAATATGAATTTTTTAGATAGGTAAAAAAAAAAAAAGGTGAAAACTTGCTTTGCTACAGAGTAAGGAGAAGAGAAACACACGCGCATTTGGCATTCAGATCTCTCTTCCCTTCTCTTTTTCCCTCTTGCGCTCAAAATTAGCTACATTTCTGCAACCTCACTTGTAAGTACGCATAAATCTGAGGCGAGGCAACTTCAACCGAAAATAGAGCCCTTTTCGATCATGTGATAATCCATCGAGATCAAGTTTGCTGCTTTCCCTTTGGGTGAGTTTGAAGATCCGTACGCTTCCTGCTTTTGTTTCTAGGTTTCAATTTGAGGAGCTCTTCCGTAAATTTTGGAATCTAACGTATGATACCGATGGTTTATTGCTCTACTTTGTAACGCTCTTCTCTTTTTGTTTTTTCAGTTCACAGAGAGCTTCATTATTTTCTTTCCCTTTTTGTTTCTGTTCAGCTAGTAATAATTTTAAAAGACATGGTTAGTGTGGTGGGGTTGTCACCTGGGGTGCATTTATTAGCTGAATAAATACAACAGAAGTTGTTCTTGGCACATCGATCCGTATGATTCCCTGTTCGATAAAGGACTGAACTTGGCTTGATGCAAACCTAGAAAAGAAGTGAGCTTGACAACCGTTGGCAGAATTATAAGCCATGTTTTTCCCATAATCATCCAAGTTTTTGTCTTTAGTTCATTCAGATCCACGAGCTTCGTCACCGACTTTAAGTGCCTTTTAGGTTCCTTGTTCCGCAGGTTTTATTCTTCGTTAACTGTTTGTAAATTTCAGCAGAGATTTTGCACGTCTCTACTTTAATCACTTGGATGCAAAAGATGCTGAAGTTTAAAAAAGCCAAAAGAAAACTGTTTATTGCAGTATACGTCTCCGCAATGTATCTTTTCTCTTTCCCGTTTTCTAATTTACTAATCCTTCAAGTCACTAAAGAAAACAGTAATCTGTTGGTGTTTTCAGTACAATTAATTTAAGTCGCTAATTCCTAAATGGTAATGCTTCTCCTTTTGTATGTTAGCAGTGTTGATGACATTATCTTCGTTTTTTGATAGTTCAGAGCGGCATATATACTTTCTCTACTGTGAGGTTTTCCTAGAAGCTCTTTCTTCCTTTGAACGTTTTGGGTTCCTCTTCCTTTTGTTGATATGTCAGGTACGTCTATTGGTAGTTAGTTGGTTTGTGATTCTGCGATTTAAAGTTGGAGAGAAGGTGATCCATTTCGTGTTTAACCTCTTTTGTCACTATTTCTTCTGAAGGTTTCGAAGGAATCGGAGCTAATGATGATATAAGAGAGAAAAGATCTGATTTGGAGAATTCAGAAGATGAGAGGAGGCGGTCAAAAATCGGCAATCTTAAGAAGAAGGCATTGAATGCCTCCAATAAGTTTACACATTCTCTCAAGAAAAGAGGGAAACAGAGAACTGATTACAGAGTTTCTTCCATATCCATAGAGGATGTTCGGGACGCAAAAGAGGAGAGTATTGTATATGAATTGCGCCAAAAGCTTCTTGCAAGGGACTCTTTGCCTCTCAGGCATGATGACTATCATACTTTGTTAAGGTCTGTCGGCTATTTCTTTTGGTCTCTGAGTAATCTCTTTGATAGATTTGCTCAATTTCATATGATTTTACTCATGAATCATAGTTGTTGTGGTTATTCAAACTTTGTAGATTTCTGAAAGCCAGAGATTTTAACATAGAAAAAACAATCCAGATGTGGGAAGAAATGCTTAACTGGAGGAAAGAGTATGGGACTGACACCATACTAGAGGTAAGAACAAAATAATCTGTGGCACTTAAAAATGAAAAGGAGTTTTCTTGAGTATTCTCTCAATGAGAACACAGTAGCAGTTGTATATTGGCTTTTTCTACCATAGTTCCTTCCTTAAATTACCTTCCCATTTTTCACTTGACTGCAACGGTACATTCTTTAAAAAATGATTATTAGGATTTTGAATTTAAAGAGCTGGGGGAAGTCTTGCAATACTATCCTCAGGGGTACCATGGAGTGGATAAAGAAGGCCGACCTGTCTACATTGAAGCTCTTGGACAAGCTCACCCCAGTAAGCTGATGCATATTACCTCTATTGATCGATACCTAAAATATCATGTCCAAGAGTTTGAGAAGGCTCTACTCGAGAAATTCCCTGCTTGTTCAATTGCTGCAAAAAGGCAAATATGTTCGACAACAACAATATTGGATGTCCAGGGCTTGGTATGTATGATTCTGAACTTTCCCCTATATTTACTTGTAAGGGCTTGGAAATTTGGGTCACTGCCTAACTTTCCTATCCTCATGCACTTTAGTGGGTGCAATGAATGCTCACATCCAGTTTTCATGTTTCATATGTTCTTCTTCATTAGTATGTATGAGACACTTATATCTGGAAATGTTAAGAAATGTATTGGTTCCATATTGGTTGTTGATATGTACTCTTATCTCTGTTGCTGAATGTTTGCGGGTCTTGGTGCTGGCTGTTTACATATTTCAACTGGTTGTTGATGTATGTTTTTAATTATTTTTCAACAAAAAAGGGCATGAAGAACTTTACTCGAGCTGCGGCAACTCTCTTGGCTTCCATGACAAAGATAGACAACTGTTACTATCCTGAGGTACTTATTTCATTCAAATGGTGCCTAATCTTTTGGATGGTTAATTGATTCTAACATCATATGAGCCATCAGACATTGCATAGGATGTTTATCGTCAATGCTGGTCCTGGTTTTAAGAAGATGCTTTGGCCTGCAGCACAGAAGTTTCTGGATTCAAAGACTATAGCAAAAATACAGGTAAAAGATACAGCATTCTGCGTGCAGCTTTATATGTTTCTTTTCTGGCAGTCAGTGATTGACTATAGCTGTGAAATTACAGGTTTTGGAACCCAAATGCCTGTCTAAGCTGCAGGAAGTTGTTGATGCAAGGTCTGAATTTTTCTATTTCCTTGAGATTTGTTTTCCTTCCCAAATCTCTTAGTTATTTACGTATTTTTCCCACTTGCAGTCAGTTGCCACACTTCTTGGGTGGTTCTTGCACTTGTTCTGCTGCTGGAGGGTGTCTTTATTCCAACAAAGGTCCATGGAACGACCCTGAAATAGTGAAGGTAGGCTTCCTTCTTGTGGAAGTTAATTTTGCAAATTCTTTGTGCCGAGTTTAATGATCTCTCTTTGTGGCTTGAGCCTTTTCTTTGAATTTTTTGTAGTGGAAATTAACAATTTTCATGTTATAGCTTGTTCATAATGTGGAAGCGACTCTTGTGAAACAAATCAACAGGGTGTCTAATGACCAGCTGAAATTAGACTCCTATGTTCAGATACGTTCTTTGAAGGCATGGCTCTCTCGCAGAATAATTCATAGCTCTAGTATACATGTCCTTGATGCAGCTTTTTTCTTTTTCCCTTTCAGGGAAGAACAAGTGACACATCAACAGCAGAATCAGGATCCAATATTGATGATCTTTCTTCTCCAATAGGACGAAGGAGCTCTACATGTAGATGTTTGGCCCCTGTTCATGAAAAAGTAAGTTACACATAATGCAATTTGTTAAACTGATGCAGCTGTTTGAGCTTACATGTGCAATAACTTGCTTGTGTCTGATTGTGTATGTAATGTGTATTTTTGCAGGTACAGACATCAGATTCAAATGCATACTACAGTTGTGACGATAGTTTCGCAGTAGTAGAGAAAGCTATAGAGAGCAACTCACTAGTTAAACATCCTGACAATCAATCTCATATCAGTGATTTTAGAAACATTCATCCCGGAGGGACATCAAATGCTGAAGGTGGTACTTGATGTTTTTCTTGCTACATAGTGCATTTGAAAATAATGCTTGCTTACTACAACGACAATAAGCTTGAACTCTACAAAAGGTTGCTATAATGGACACAAAAAGACAACTCATCTCGGTTTGCATTTTTATGCAAATGATGCCATGCTCTCTATTTGATGGATTTGGTGCATGTTTGTGGATGTGTGTTGTGATTCTTACAAATGGTTTTTCTTTCTCGTTAATTGAAAGGAGAGTTTTAAGCATGACACTGTTTGTAAGGTTCTCGCGGACACTCGTGCTCTGCTGTTGTTCTCATGTGATTTAAGTATTTGATTCATGTCTCATTTCAGGAGGTCTTCTCTTTTACTGGTCTGGCATCATTAAGGAAAAGCTTGGGAAGAGGAATGTCCTGTGTGTGACAAGAACGACAATATCATTCATAGTCCAATTAATTGCCTTTTTACAAAGTTTACCATCTCAATTTTGGAGACGACGCAACAGTATTTGCCCATCTAACGTGAGCGAACACAGCGTTACGAGACACTCTACAGTTGTTGAAGCTGTGATTGATGAAGAGTGCATCCATCCATATCCATGCATAGAGCGTCTTCAGAGACTAGAAAAAGTAGTCGAGGAACTAAGCAAGAAAGAATCTAAAATACCATTGGAAAAGGAACAAATGCTCATGGAATCCCTGGAGCGGATAAAATGTGTGGAGTTTGACCTTGAGAAAACAAAAAGGGTGAGTAAATTTTGGATAAATGGAAGATGGATATTCATTGCAGAGATGAAAGAGCTTATGCACAAATATATTGTTCTTGTAGGTCCTAAATGCTGCAGTAATAAAGCAACTTGAGATTGTTGAGCTTCTGGACAATGTACGAGAGTCTGAAAGCCATGTAAGTAACTGATAGTGGATTACAAAGACAGATAAGTTTCTTCAGTTAGAGAACTACCCTTTTACCTTCTTGGATATTTGATCTTGTTTCAGGCATTAAAGTGAAGTTTTGTTAGTGTTGTGTAAACAAATTGTTGAATGGCTTGCCTTGTTGATGAACATGTTAAAGGCAGTTTTTGTTGCCTTGTTTAAGAGTATAGATGTCGCTTGTAACACTGATGGGATCCTTCTTGCAGAGGAGGAGGCGGCTTTTCTGCTAAGCTAAGCAGCTAAGAAGCAGGGACATATATGCCAGTGGATGTGAGAATAGGAAAAGCAACAACGGCTGTAGCCTGTAGGCTGTAGGAGCATGGTGCAATATTTTTAAATTATACACTTTTGACTTTTTGACTTTTGTAATCTTCTCCTCACTGTTGATTCCTAGCCGACAATCTCAACCCTCATTCCTCGACAGTGTTTATTAAAACTGTAAATTACGATGGTAAAACAAAAATGAACCCTGACAAAGAAAATGGATGCTGTCAAGATGTTTAAAGAATACTGTACCTAGTGACGGAGCCAGGAAGGTAAAATAGAAGGGCCTAAAAATTTAATTTTTTAAATTTTCGGGGTTCAATATATCACAGGGTTCTAAATAATTTTATCATTATATATATATTTATATTAAAAATATTTAATATTTAATATTTTTTAAAAAGTTTGGGGGGCTCAGTGCATCACTGGGTCCCATATGCCTCCGTCTCTGACTGTACCTTTTTATTTTTATGTTCAACCAGCGAATCAAAAACCTTAGATTAAGCGAAGAATAATTTAAAAAATTTAACTCTCGAGACTTTACAGAGATAAAATACACTCCTTTGATAAAAGATTAATTTGAACTCATGTCAATTGTTCCCCCAAATTTATATAGAGATTACCTGATTTTCTTTAAATTTTTTTAAAAGTTTCCTCTTGATAATAAAAGAATTTATACATAATGCCCTATATGTAAAAGATTATTAAATGATCAAGTCCTTATTTATCTAAATGATCAAGGTAAGGTGTAATAAAAATTACAATGATTGTTACATATTGAATAACTTCATTATTTCTTATTCTAATATATAATAAAGTATGATTTTCCATTGTTCACTTCGAAACATAAATTTCAGTAAATGCAACTTTAATGGATGCTTACTGCACGGAACAACATATTACTAACTTTATTTTATCCCTATCATGTTTTTTTTTTCATCTAACAAATTTATCTTTTAACTACTTTGTTGTTGTTAATAACTCTTAAATGTAAAAAAAAAAGTTTGGTAACTGATCCAATCCAACATCCACACACACAGACACGAACACACACACGCGCGAGTGCGAGTGATTAAACACCATAAAGGAAAAATCATTTGATAAGTTCTAAGTTTGATAAAGGTGATGGGTTGTGTTGTTTTCTCTCTATCATATTCAAGTTATAAATTTTACTATTACTAATTTTAGTTGTTGTTTTTGCAAGCGCACAGCTTAATTATAACTAGCATAAAAGAGTATGAGTTAATTCTATAAGGACTATTGGTTAACAAATCATTATTCACAAACTTAATAAGCTAGAATAATTATTATGGATGATTGAATAAGAAAAAAATGAATAATGAATCTGCAATGTTAAGAATAAATCAACATGTGAAATAAATTTAGGCTAGGTTTTTCCTAGGACTTTACTATATTCAATTTCCCTTGATTTAATGAATGCCTTGAATTTCTTGGACCATTAAGAGTTCCTAACTTAGATTATATTCTCTCTTAAGACATAAAAACGTTAATTCATAATTTAATTAACTAAAATCCCTTTCAAATTTAAGCAACTTAAGAATGCTTTAACTTATTCTATAAATTAAC
This sequence comes from Erythroxylum foetidum, assembly GCA_026546835.1. Lineage (NCBI taxonomy): Eukaryota > Viridiplantae > Streptophyta > Magnoliopsida > Malpighiales > Erythroxylaceae > Erythroxylum > Erythroxylum foetidum. Next base: position 20,827,747 of record JANZLF010000005.1, on the reverse strand, counting down.
TCTCTCGATAGTTTAACTTTAACCTAGGAAAATCTTGCATCTCTTAAATAGCTCATGATTAACCTCTTTATTAACTCTGTGATCTAACCGTGTATCTTATCTCTCAAATCTTGATGCATGAATCAAATAATTGAATTTTCCATTTTTGCTCCTTTTATTCAATTAAAATAAAAAGTAAATAAATCTCTAGAAAAACTATAACTTCATTTAATCGGTGTCAATTAAATTATATCGCACATTAAGCTAATCCTAGATAAACCTATGTTCCAATTTGGTTCATAATCAAACAAATAATACCAACATAAAAATAAGAAAGAAAATAAGATAAAGAAATCATTGTTCTTGAATATTGAATCTTTAAATAAATCTTGTTTTATCTTCAAATAGTGATGTAATATTGATAAAAATAATGTAGAATAGTTTTTAAAATGACTCTTTTTTTACATTTATTAGGCAAAGAACTCCTTTTCTACATTTCTTTTCTTTAAATTCGAAACTATATCATATTATCTTGGTAATTCTTTAGAAATCTTCAATGCAAATACATGACTTACACAGGACCATATAAGGTTTTGTGTTCTTTATCTAGAGGTAACATGAGAGGATGTAGGGTTGTGAAAGAGAAACAAAGGCAACCACCTTTAGACATAGCCCTTAACTTGATAGCATATAGGTGTTGTATTCATGGGTCCTCCTTTATTTCTTTAAAAGCTCAACTTCTTCTCTAATTATTCTCCTTTTCCTTGTATAAGTAGAAATAAGACTTGAAATGATAATAATTATCAAATCCTTTTAAAATTATTTAAAATATAAGTAATATACTATGAAAATAATGCTAAAAGTAATATATGTCTAACATACATCAAGCTCCCCCATATATAAACAATTGCTTATCCTCAAGCAAAATAACTCCATCATTCAAATCTTAAATAGAAAACAATTCCATAGAAATGTCAAACAAGTCAAACATATGACTGAAGATTTTTAATTTCTTATTCAATCATAAAGGTCATCAAAATGCTATGCAACTAACTACTTGCTGATAAATGCTAATTTGACTACAATTATACACTCATATTTGATGTAATTTGCTTGATATTTTATAGTTTTATTGTATATTTGGTACTTAATTAGCTCTGAGTACATTCATAGGTTATAATTACCTTCTCGGAACAAAAAAGAGAAGAATTCAGAAGAAATTGTAGCATAAAATGAATATTTAAAACAACTAAATATTAGACTTGTCAACACCCTAGCCCAATCGCCGACTAGGGTGGCCCGACTCAAGCATGGCCTTTAGCTTGATGTTGACTCATCATATTTTTTTAAAAGAAAAACGTAAAAAACGACATCGTTTTTGAAATAACGATTGGGCCACGGGCCAGGACAGGGGGATCATGGTCGATGGCCCGGTCAACCTGAGCCCAAATTGAGCTGGGTTGGGTTAAAATCGGGCCGAAGCAGTTAAGAATAGGTAACCAATGTACTCTATATTAACTATAAGAGCTTCGTATAGCTATAGCTAGCATTAATGTGTATAGCTAGCACTAATGTGTATAGGTCAATTCCATAAGGAATAGTTATTAATTACTTACTCCTTATAAGTTTAATTATCTAGAATATCAAACATGATTGACTGAAACAAAATAATGAACACTTTTAAAGAATCAAATTAAAGCATGATCAAGTATAAAACAATATGTAAATAAACTAGATCTAGGTCAGAAATTCCTTAGGACTTTACTGTGTTTTAACTTCACTTCAATTTAATGAATGAATCTAGTATCTTAAACTGGTGAGCATTTCTAAGTTATAATTATGTTCTCTCTTGAGCAACACAATCCCTATTTTTAGATCAAATTAATTGAAATCTCTTTCTAATAAAGATAACCTAAGAATACATTAATCTGATTCATGATTTCTCATTATAGGTTTTACCTAACCTAGGCGGATCATGTAATTCTCTCTCGAATACCCATTTGTACCTCATCATTCATTTTATGATCTAAACATACAAATTATCTCTCAATCTCAATTTATGAATCTAATTATTATATCTTTTATTTTCCTTCCTTCAATTTAAACCATTATAAGAACATGAACAATTCTAAAAAAAACTAGGAATTTCATTAAACCAAAACATCACATCCTACGGTCCATCCCACCTAGATCTATATCCTAATTAGCTTATGAATAAATAAGGAAGACCAAAAGATAAATGAAACATCTTCATAAATCTTGAATCTTTAAATTCTTGTTTTCTTCCATGATTATCTTTCACCTTGATCTCTAGTTGTTTGATTGGCTCCTAATTAACACGTTTTACTGAAAAAAATTATTTGTGAGAAAATCTCCCTTCTATTATATCTGCCACTTCTTTTAATAAATTTCACCTTAATTTTTATGCACAATATGACGTTAATATGGACTATGTAGGCTCTATGTTGTTTTATCTCCCATTTTGGAACATTCATACAAATAATCACCTCTACATATGGGTAAATAGGAGGATATGTTGGTTATGATTGAAGAAATAGAATGTACCTTTTTGGAACATAATTAGAACACAACCTGAACATGATGTGTTGGACCCCGAACTTTTCTTACAATTTTGAAGTGTCAAGTGACATGAAAATGAGAAAATTAGAATGAATAAATAAAAAGAAAATTTTGAATGTGAATAG
>JANZLF010000005.1:20754912-20779689 GCA_026546835.1 Erythroxylum foetidum | reverse complement strand
CATGTAGGGAACCATGATGACTTCAGGTCAGAGGACTAAAGTCAAACCATATTAAGAATCACTAATGACATGAAACCATGTAGTGTTCTCTCTATGGGTCGGTCCAATATATGTTCTCTAACATATATCTATGTTTCTGATTTGATAACTCATATCCATAATCAGAAAAACGTGATCATCAATCAGAACACATACTAGCCTTAATTCATTATTCTTTCACCAATAATGATCGACCAGGGATAGTTTAGAATAGTATTATAAAGCTTATGGTTTTACTATCAAGTCACATACTTGATGACATAAGCCTAATACTATTTATGGAATGTAAATCACATTAATATATAAAAGAATACCTCATAATATCTTATTAATAAGCCATAATGTTACTACAAAAGTCACATATGTCCATTGGCCTAGGGCACACTACTAACAGATATGATATTAGATTCATAGGGGATTGGCTTTAGTGTAAGTGAGAGATTATTAGTTTATGCCCTTGCAACCAATCAATTGGATGCAAATTAATGTATGATATTATTATGAATTAATGAAAAGGTTTTATTTATCTTTATGCATTAATTTAATTAATATTTTATGTTTTAATACTAAAGATAAAATCCTTGGAATAATTACTGTGTAATTGAAATTATGAGATGCAATTTACATTTAAGTGTTAGTCCTAAACGTTCCTAGTTGTAGTTTCATCAAGACTAAATATTGTTGAAACGGTAAAACTAGTACATATTATGTTTTTTTCTTATGAAGAAAGTAATTGATCTCATAAATTAAAGTATAAAGATACTTAAATTAATGTGTGGGTAGTTATTAGAGAATAAGTCATTGAACGAACCTGATTATGAAAATTTTGAATACAATATTACTTATATGTCTATAGATTATTTCATAATGATGCTTGTATAATTGATCATCAGACTTGAGATTACCAAGGTATCTAATGTGAGAATTACTATGTTTTGATGTTACTTATGAATCGTCCTAGGATAATTTAGTCGGTAATAATTGGATACAGTATAAACCATATGTAGATAGTTGAGTAAGTTGATACAAGATTTGTCACTCTAAAGTAATTAGAGAGAATGTTATGCTATTCTTGATTAGTAATGATTTATGGAATTCTCTAGCCATAGTGAATTGATATTTGAAAAGAAGTTTTCAAATTTTAATTATAAATCAATTACTAATTAGCAAGAACGAACATGATTGGATGATAAGAGTAGACACTGTATTCATACTCTGTCCAGTTAGAATATTGAATGACGAAAGAATTAAATTATACATTATAGCCATGTATGGACAGGTAAAGTCAATCACTTTGACATTCCTAATATTTGGGTAATCATTACATGTTACTAGACGTCAATCATGATTTATGATTATGAATTATCTAATTAGAGAATTAAAGATAAATTAAAAGGAGTTTTAATTTATCTAATTCTAATTGTGAATTATGATTATAATTTATAATAATTGCCAATTTATTAGAAAGCTAATGAGTCATACATTAAATAGCAATTTGTGAAGAAAAAATCAATTTAATTAAGTTGTACTTAATTATAAAGTTTGAGAAACTTTGGGATCAAATATGAAATATTTGATTTTATTAAAATTAAATTAATTACAATTAGAATTTGATTTTAATTATAATTAAAAAGATTTAATTTTAATAAAAAACTGTCATGATTTTTCTATTTAAAAGGAAGAACTTTTTAGAAGCTAGCATTTTTTTTCTTCTTCTTCTCAAAGTAATTTGGAAATTGCTGTGTGAATACCATTAAAGATTGGACAATTGGATAGCTCCTGATTAATCAATAAGAGAAAAGTTTCACAGGCTTTTCAAAGGAAAGTGCACAAGGTATGATTGATTTTTGTTTTATTTAAGTTTAATTAATTATCGGGATCTGCTTGAATTTTCTCAAAATTTTTTGTTTTCCGTTGCGCCCATTATTCGATCACGATTAGATTCCATCGATTTTCATTATATGATTAAATGATGTTATTTCATTAATCTTCATTTGTTGTGTTAATTTTAACTGACGTGTATGTTAGGACTTCTAGAATATGTGGTAAGTCATGTCAATTTAATGAAGACAGTAACATCGGCTAGAATTTAAAAACATTAAAAGTTTGATAATTTTATTGTCACATTTTAAAATTCGAGTTAAAATTAAAAAAATAAAATTTAAATATTTTATTATCACTATTGATCAAAGTCAAAAGTTCGATAAATATTTTATTTTCACTATTGATCAAAGTTAAAATTTTTTTAGAAATATTTAACCCTATATTTTACGTCTCTGCCTCTATCCGCGAGTAAAATCAGCCACCTCTGTGCATTCGGTCCAGCCAATACCTCTGTTCCTACGAAACTGCAAAATAAAGAAATAAAACGAAAAAAGATAAACCAATCAATATTTCTTGTGTTTGTTTGTGTCCGTACTAAAATAAAGAGCAAAAACCAACCAATTCAGATTCTGTGTTTTGGGGCTTTATGAGGGAAACCGATAAATCGCTGCCTCCTCCTCCCCCATTATTTGCTTTAGCCGGCGTTGCGTTACATTCTTCTTCGAGCAATGCCTGAATCGTCCGAGGTCTCTTTGTCTCTTCTCATCCATCCTAGTTCCTTTTGTTTTTAATTTTGGGGTTGACGAATGAATGTTATGAGATGATAATTTTATCTAGAGAACCTGTTTATATGGTGTTTGACTTCGTTCGCGAAGAACTGAATTGGTAACATCCATTCATATAGTTGCACACAACCTATTGAAATTGTTCAACTTTGTCTGATGGAAAAAAAACCCACCTTTCTTGATATTCTTGTTAGATATTTTTCCTGTTAATGTTTTATTGATCTACCACAAATTTGATATGCCCTGTTATCATTGCCCCTTTGGTTGCTTGGGATGTGTGTTGCTGTTTCTGTCTGACGTTCAAATTTTAATTCCTCCGATTGTTTTAGAATAAAGGCTGTTGTTTTTATAAATTTGTTTACTTATGCTTCATTTAATTTCGAATAAAATGACTTGCTTTCATTTTTTAAGAAACAAAAACAAACTTGCTGGTTTTTCTTACGTTCGTCTCGTAAGTCATTGTTTCCGCACCTGCATGGGCAGCTTTTGACGACCGTAGTGGAGGATTATGAAGCAACTTGTTGGGGTTGTGGGGTGCGCCTTCTTCTTCCATCATACTCGACCGTTTTCAAGTGTGGCTGGTGTGGAGCAGTAACCAAGCAAAATGAACAAAAGTCTGATAACTATTGCTTATGGTGGAGACAGATCCGTGACCGGTGTTTTGTATGTGTTCTTCTTGGCTTCATGCTTTTTGTGATATGTATGTCGCCACATTCTCTCTTTCTCTCTGCCAATGCATAGTTGTACGTCTATACTGTTTTCATGTGATTGCTACCTCTTGACATCTTGAGCGGGCTGTAACATTGTTAATTTCACTTGAGCAAATTCGTACAATTTTCCCCTTTTTCACCATTAAAAACCTTGAAGATTTCAAACATGATTTGATAGTGATAATAAGATTCGATGAAAATGGTAAGAACTCATTCTAGAAATGACATTAACAAGTAGTTAAAATAACTCGATTGAAGTGCTATCTTTATATAACACACACACACACACACACACTGAATAACACACAGGCATGCAAGCACTCAAACACACACTCTTTCTTTCTCTTTAGCAAATGACTGAGAAATCTTATTGTAATACTAATATTTTTGACACTTCTGAAGTCAAGTTTCAACGCCTTTTTCATTTTCAGTTTCTTCTTCGTTCTTCTCAACTTTGTCTTCCTTCTATTTTTCTTTATATTATACATTCATTTCATTTTTCATCTACAAAACCCCCTTCTTCTTTTGCTGCATTTTGCTACTTGCAGAACCTTGTGTGTACAGTCATGGAGAACCTTGTCTTGTTTCTTTCATTGACTCTTTTCTGTTTATCTCTTTCAATTGTTCATGAGATAATCGAAGCAAAGAAATAGGTACATCACTTGTCTCTCAATATTTGATTTATGATTTATGGATGAATCATAGATATTTACTGATGAAAAAGAAAATGTGCGCACCTTGTAACCCATTGTGTATGGAAGAAATACAACTAAAACATAGTAAAAAATCACCATAATGGTTTAGAGATTTCAATCATTAAGAACAAGAAAGGTTATAAAATATTGGTAAAATCTAATATATATGGCAGTAAAGTCTTTGTCTATTATCTTCTTAAATCTGACAGTAAATTCTACCTGATATTCAAATGATTTTTTTCCCTACTCCCAACTATTGGCTCCATAATGATCTATCATCCTCAAACTCTCCCCCATGAGTTTCTTCAAGTGATTCCTTGCCTTACTATAGTTAAATTGAGTCTATATATTTATGTCTTACGTTTAAGGATACGAAGAATAGGAAGTTCGTTTTTGAATTTTGAGCTTCATCTTTGGGAATTCTAATTATTTCTTTGTAAAAGTGGCTCTTTTTTGAGTGATTCTTAAATTCTAGAAGTAATTTCTATCAACTTATTGGCAATTATACTTATAGTTTTATATATTTCAAACCTTATGAGTGATTTTGATGCAAAAGAGCTTACAGTAGAATTGATGCAAAAGAGCTTAAAGTATATAGAAGAAATAAAAGAGAAAAATCAGTCAACCACAAGCCTTAATTTGGTGGGATGAGGATTGAGAATTGAGTTGACATCAAAGATGAAGGTTGAAATTTAGATTATGTAAGGTTTTCTTATTAGATATGAAGTAGTCGTAAGTTAAATATGTTATTCTATGTTAGATATGTTATCCTAGTTGTTTAAGACTTATAGAATTTAAACTTGTTAGGAACTCTTCCTACTAGCATGAAGGTTCTAAAAATTTCTTTATAAATATGTGTGTATTCAGACCATGTATAGAAAAAGCAATATAATTTCTTTTTAATAAAATTGAGTTTTCAACTAGAAGATCTGATTCTTTTTTCTAAGAGTGATTCTCGGAACCAAGAGTGATTCCTAGTTTCCTACCTTCCATTCTTTGTGTTCACCACAAAATTCCAGCAACTAAAATCCTAACTTAAAGCATATTAAACCCTAAAATACTAGCCTAATAGTAGTCATATTTCTAATTTTGTGAGATTTAGTATTAGTTAATAATTCTTCTATTTGTCGTAGATCAATTTGGTATAGGTATATAGAAGAAATAAAAAGAAAAAAATCAGTCAACCACAAGCCTTAATTTGGTGGGATAAAGATTGAGAATTAAGTTGACATTAAAGATCAGGCCTGAAATTTCGATTGTGTTAGAATTGCTTATTAGATAGAAAGCAGTAGTAAGTTAAATATGTTATTCTATTCTATTTTAGATATATTATCTAGTTGTTTAGGACTTTTAAAATTTTTATTAGAATAAGATTAAAATTTATTAGGAACCCTTTCCTACTAGAGTAAGGGTTCAAAAAATTTCACTATAAATATGTCTGTATTCAGACCTTCCCAAAAAAAAAAGCTGTATAAAATTTTTCTACAAACTTGAGTTTCAGCTAGAAGGTGTAATGCTTTCTTCTAAGAGTGATTCTTAGAACCTAGTAGTGATTCCTAGTTTCCTACCTTCCATTCTTTGTGTTCACACAAAATTCCAGCAACTAAAATCTTATCTTTCAACATATCCTAAAATACTAGCATAGTATCAACCTTATTTCTAATTTTGTGAGTTTTAGGTACTAGTTAATAATTCTTCTATTTGTCCTACATTAATTTGGTATTAGAGCTTTAGTTCATGATGGTGACACATAATGGAAGGGCATATAGAGGAATATTTGGTGATTAGGAGTGAGATGCAATACTTCTAAGAGTGATAGAAAGATTGGACTTTAATAACCCTCGATCGCAAGATGCTCCAAGAATTAGTCCAAAAAACAATATCAGATAACAAACTACACTTGATGATGAGGGTGGAGAAAGTGAAATCCAAGATTAAGAGGCTGACACTAATCAACAACGAATGAGGTTAGGAAATCAATACCTAGTGAGAGATCCAAGACAAAGAAACCAACCAGCAGGACCTGGAGAGAGCATGCGAATCTTTAGAGGCCACGATGGAGTTGAAATACACAACAAACTCGATGACATTATTAAGAAAATTTGTGTTGCGGCCCCTGATTTTGCAGGAAAGATGGATCCACACCTGTTCTTAGACTGGACAACATCAATGAAAGATTTCTTTGATTGGTACCACATGTCAGAAGATCAAAAAGTTTGATTTGTAAAGATGAAGTTGGTTGGACATGCTAAAATCTAGTGGAGATCAGTAGAGGATAGACATCGAAAAATAGGCTAGCTACCAATTGATGACTAGGAAGAGATGAAACTGACTTTATGGGGAAAATAATTACCATTTCATTATTCGGAAGATCTCCAAGATCAACTCACAACCCATAGACAAAGGGTTATGTTTGTAATTGAGTATATGAAAATATTTAATGAACTTTCTATCCAATGTGAAGGGATGGAGTTGGAATGATGACTTATATCTCACTAAAAAATGGCTTAAGCAAAAAAATTTGTAAGGAGCTGATAAAGCGAAGGATTTACAGTCTTGAAGGTGCATATCACTTGGCTTTACGAGCAGAACAATACTTAGGACAATAATTAACTAAACAGTTTTGAAGTCAAGCTGGGGAGTTCCGTATAGAGAGAACTATGATGATGCAAAGCTTTAGACCAACATCCGATGCTTCAAAATTTGCACTACAAAACATCTACAAAACTTCTCAAGGAGTTGAACTTAAAGACAAAGCCATAGTTGAGACTAGGACAAAAGAAGGCAGTAGTGACAAGAAGTGCTTCCGATGCAATGAGAGAGGCCACTTTGCTTATGATTGTCCTAATAAAGGTTTGCATATTATGGAAGAAGAAGAAGAGGAAGAATTTGATGAGTATGTGTTTGAGCATGAAGCTCGAGAGGAGTTGGAAGGAGACTTTAGTGATGAACTAGCTAGTCCTACAGATCTTATTGTTATAAGACGTATACTTACAACCCCTACAGCGGAAGTACAAAAGGAATGGCTTTGTACTACTATTTTCTTTACGCAAGTTAGATGCGGAGATAAAGTAAGCTTATCATTGATGGAGGAAGTAGTATGAATGTGGTATCGAATAAGCTGGTGAAGCAATTGAATTTACTCATGGAGAAACATCCACTTCCCTACAAAGTTTTTTGGATAGATAATAGTACTATACCAATTTCTCGAAGGTGCTTGGTGTCTTTCAAATTAGGAATATATGAGAACTCTATTTATTGTGGTATCATTCTTTTGAAAGTATCTCACGTTTTACTTGGGTGACTGTGGCTTAATGATCAAGATGTATCGTACTTTGAAAAAGCTAACACCTATCAGTTTATGTTTCATGGAAAGAAGATAGTTTTGAAGCCTACAAAGGTAGACAAGTAGAAAAACAAAGAGAAAGTAACAAGACAACCATAAATGCCAAGAACAAGCCTCCTAATATCCTTAGGGAGAGAGAATTTGCAATTGTTAGCAAGGAAAAGCGAATGTTTTAGATTGAGATTTTGAAATAATCTATTCAAAAATTTCAGCTAAACAAAGAGACTTAACACTTTCCTTTTGTGATCTACGATGACTATCTTTTCAAAGGAAGTTGACTTTACTTACCTAATACTTCTATAAGGTAGTATGTGATTTGGGAATTACATGCATGAGGAGCAGTAGGGCATTTTGGAAGAGATAAAACCATCACAATTGTTGAAGATCGCTTTTATTGGCACTCTTTAAAGTTGGACATGTCTAAGGATATACGGTAATGTCAAACATGTCAATTAGCTAAAGGAAGGAAACAAAATTTTGGATTATACACATCATTGCTCGTGTGTCATGAATCATGATAGGACATTTGTCTTAGGAATTCCTAAAATCATAAGGGGTTATGATTCTATTTTTGTGGTGGTAGATAGGTTTTCCAAGATGGGTCATTTCATTCCATGTTCCAGGACTTATGATACTGTCCATATTGCTAAAATTCATTTACATCTCCACGGATCACCTTTAACCTTCATCTCTGATTGTGATGTAAAGTTTATGAGTTATTTTTGGAGAACTCTGTGGAAAATATTGAACACTAAGTTTCAATTTTCAAGTTCTTTCCATTCTTGAACCGATGGACAAACAGAGGTAGTTGATAGAAGCTTGGGGTGTTAAGATACTTGGTTGGAGACAATGTGGAAAATTGGGACCTATTTCTCCTTATGACAATAGCTGCATACAATTGAGGTGGTGAGTATAAATAGGTTTACTAGTGAGAGACCTTTTGAGATAGCCTTAAGAGTGCAACTAAGGAGGCCTATTGATATGTTAAGATATTTGGTTGGAGACAATATGAAAAATTGGGACCTATTTCTCCTTATGAAAAAAGCTGCATACAAACAGAGGTGGTGAATATAAATAGGTTTACTGGTAAGAGCCTTTTTGAGATAGTCTTAAGAGTTTAACCAAGGAAGCCTACTGATCTGGTTTCTTTACTATGAAAAACCAAGTTAGTATTGAAGCTGAAGGTTTTGCACAATACATGAGGGACATCTTTGATGAGATATGATGAAAGATAATAACCAACAACTTGTCTTATAAAAAACATATTGATCAACATCGTTGATTGGTGGAATTCTATGAAGGGGATATAGTGATAGTTAGGATTCATCCTCAGCATTTTCAAAAAGGGAAATATAGGAAACTACATTCACGAAGTGTTGAACTTTATAAGATCATCAAGAAGATAAGTGTTAATGCTTATGTTTTGGAATTATTAAGTGACATGGTAATAAGTCCTATCTTTAATGTTGTGGACTTAACTATTTATTATGGACAAGATGAGCAATCCCCTACTGCAGCTGTAATAATTCCAACCATTCCTCATCTTAAAAAGGAAATAGAGGATGTTTTTGATGAACAAATTGTAGCCACAAAAGATGCGAGATATTAACAATTTCTTGTCAAGTAGAAAGAAGACCAATTTCTGATTGTACTTGGATTATAGAATGAAAATTTCAGAAGTTGAATTCAGGCTTATATGATCATTATTTTTCACATTCTATGTCGAGGACGAATTTAGACAAGCGGGATATAATTGATGCAAAAGAGCTCAAAGTATAAAGAAGTTGGTGGGATGAGGACTGAGAATTGAGTTGACATTAAAAATAAGGGCTAAAATTTAGACTGTGTTAGGATTCCTTATTAGATATGAAGTAGTAGTAAGTTAAATATGTTATTCTATTTTAGATATGCTATCTTAGTTGTTTAGGATCTATAGAATTTTTATTAGAATAAGATTTAAATTTTTTAGGAACCCTTTCTTACTAGAATAAGGGTTCTAAAAATTTTTGTATAAATATGTGTGCATTTAGCCCTTCAAGAACAAACAATTTGAAAATTTTCCACAAATTTGAGTTTTCAACTAGAATATGTAACACTTATTTTTAAGAGTGATTCTTAGACTCTGGGAGTGATTCTTAGTTTCCTTTTGTGTTCACTACAAAATTCCAGCAACCAAAATCCTAACTTCCAGCATATTAAACCCTAAAATACTAGCCTAATATTAGGTATATTTCTAATTTTGTGAATTTTAGCTACTAGTTAATAATTCTTCTATTTATCCTATATCAAATTCATAAGCCTATCATTTTCTTTTTAATTCATAAACATAGTACTGCTGGTGATAGTTGCAAGAAATATGCATTGAAGTTCTTGATTTTGTGGGCAAACTAGATCCACAATTATTATTAGATATTACAACACAAATGGTAGAGTATTTCGATTGATAAAACATGTTGGTACATAGCGAAGTTTTACACATGGCAAAGAAAGAAGGGATTTTGACTGTGTAGATTAGTGGAGACATACGTAGAGGAGGTTTAGATTTTGAACTGTGTAGATTAATGGAGACATACTTAGAGGAGGTAACTTCTTAAGATGATAAGGATGGTACCATAAATCCCAAAAGAGAAAAACCTATATGATAACGATTAACCATTCAGGTTATTGTCATCAAGCTAGGGAGAGTGATGGAGCACAGGAACTAGATTGGGTGTCATGTTTTTTGTAGTTATTTTTTTAAGGAGTCCCATTGAAGTAGGTTTTTCCAGTTGCATATTTTACTAGTGAAATTTCTTTTTCCTTCTCAGAAATAGAATTTGAGGTTTTTATCTTGGTAAAAAACAATGCTTGTTTCCTTCCATTATGAGGATTTAGTGGCCAAGTCTTTGTTTGTTTAGTTTATGAATGCAAGGAAGAGAGTTTTTTTTTCTTCAGTTTTTGAATTTTAGCTTTGATTTTTTATGGTACACTCGGTTTAAGACTGATACCTAATTGAGAGGAGATTTCAAGGAACATGTTACTGCTGGATACTATTAGTTCTATTTTTGTCAAAGACTAAGAATGATTGTTGGTTTTTGTTATCAACTCTAAGAGTCTCCTACTATTATCTTTTTTTAAATTACTAAGAATGATTGTTGGTTTTTGTTATCAACTCTGAGAGTCTCCTACTATTATCTTTTTTTAAATTACTTATTCTTGAATTCCAATACCCTAAATAGCAGTTATGAATTTCGATTGAATACTGTTTAGATCTCTTGTTCTGCATCACACCAATTTCTTTGGAACAAATAAACTATTAGTATAACATGATTTGTTCCTAAAATTCACTTTTAGGGTTCAGGAATCATTCCTATGTGAAAGATTTTCACTTAGAAAACATCATAATTCTCCAAAATTTTAGAATTAAGAAAAAAATATTTATCTTTTACCAATAAATTGAACATGTATAGATATGTAGACTGGCTCTCTTAATCCTAATCAGGCAAGTGATCAAACTCTCAAAATAAACCTATTCTGGTTTGCCACCAAAAAGGAAAAGGAACTTAAGAGTATTAAAGAAAATAACTAGGAATATCTATTTTAATGAAACTCTTGAAAAGCGAAAATTACTAGTAATGAAAATAGCACCTGAACTTTTCTAGTTATTGTCACACACATGTAAGTTGATTATGATTACTTCCAAAGGCTGGGGTAATATTGTTATCTTATACTTATTTCCTTCTTAATAACTAAAAGTGGAAATATATATTCCTTTATGGTGCAAATTAGACTCCATTAGGTTAGTTGCTCTATATAGACTTGCAGTTGAAACTTATGGTACATTGATAAGCTAGGGCTCATTATTTCCATCTTTGAAGAAAAGTTGCCTTGTCACTTAACTTTGGGGAGATTTGAAAACATAATCTTTCATGTTTATCTCATAGAAGTGTGCCCAAATATGCTTGCATTACAGTGTAAAGAATGCTTTGGAAGATATTTGTTTATTTTCTAAGAAATTTGGAAGGCTATAAGAATATCTTGAGTTTGATGGAATTGGATCTATGATGAGATGATTTTATTTATTCACTCTCTTAATTCTACATATTCTGATTGGTGAGACGTTCTTCACTGTTTTCATTCTTGATGGTTAGGAATACAGACATGAGATTTTCTTGGCTATTTTCTCTTCATGCTCATACGTATGACTACTCATAAAAAAAGAATAATAGTGATTGTAACTTGATGAAAATTAGAAGGTGGAGTAAATTTGTCTTGTGAGTGTTCCTTTTTCTCTCTTTTCCATATTGTTTGTGGCATTTATCATCATGAACAGACACAGGTAACTTCATTATTAAGGTCTTCTGATTAATCTCATGGTGTAATTTTATATTATTTGTGTATAAAATTCAAAATTTTATCACAATCCAGAATGGTAACGTCATGCATCTTCCATCTCTAGAAATTTAACACCAAGGAGTATCTTTGCCTGTGCATATTCCATTTTCCATTCTCATTATCAACTCTACTTTTTCTGAATTTTTGAAATTCAGGTGGTGGTGTGTGGGCAGTATATCCTATTGTCTTCTCTACCAGCTATTTGTGGGGTATTCTCCATTCAGTCATAACAGTTCTCTTGTCGATAGCTACCATTTCAATGTTCAGTCTTTCTGCCTTCAGCTGTGCTGGAACACCACCAATCATAGAATGGGGTAGCTACCCAATTGTGGGCCAGGGTCATCTTGACAACTACACATTCTGTCACTATTGTTCAAGGCCAAAGTCTCCTAGAACTCATCATTGTCGTACGTGTGGAAAGTGTATACTGGACATGGACCATCATTGTCCTTTTGTAAGCATTCTTCCCTTGAAAATTTAGAATTAACCTTCTTCTGTATATAATGTGCCTTCTTCTGTATAGAATGTGCATGGAAGATCTTTTTCATTGAGTTGGATAATTTGCTTTTTTGCTATTAAACTTCCAACTTCTTGCATATTCAACAATTTGGAATTTTTATCTTCTTCTAATACAAGGAGCTTGCAGTTTATGTATCTAAATGGTTGGATAGAGGTTTTAGTTTTCATGCATTGAAGGAATTGATAGTGGTTTAATCTTCTATCATCCTTTTCTTTTTTCCTTTTGAAACTTAGGGATAGCGCTGAATGTTGGTGCGACTAAATCCCATCTTTAGGGGAACTTAGGGACATGGTCCCATTTACTCCTAAAGTGTCTGCATAGAAATTGAGCCATGGTTGATTGGAAAGATCTTGCCTCAGTGCCAATTAGACTAACCTTTTTGATTTCCAGAAAAGAGTCTGCAGAAGATAGTTGTTTGGATATTAGAATGTCCATGATTAAATGTATAACTCACAAATGTTCTTGTTTTTGCATTTCATTCAGTTTATTAATGATAAACCTGATAAAGAAGGTTTAGTTATTCTAGGTGGCTTTCGAACTTCTCTTCAACAACATTTTGGTTAGTTATGTCTTTGGGACTCTGACTTCTGTTTTTACGTAGAAGAATTTAAACGTAGAAGAATTTAAAAATTGCTAGACATTAATAACCAGGCTGCAGTTAGATTCTTAGATTTTTAGACTTTGCCAAAATTCTTACTAAGAAAATGTTTTGCTAAACATTCTTCACAATCTTTGTGATGTGTGACAAAGTCAAAGGAATTAACACAGGAGTGAGTGAAAAGCTGCAGAACTGTAATCCTAGGTATTGAAGATAGCTTGATGGGTAGACCAACTGATGTACGGAAAAGGTTTAGAGCAGCAAATTTAATCGAAGTAGTGGTAGGATTAGGGTGATTGGAGCTGGAACAATTAAGATTTATCACTAAAACCACTTATAGTAAAAATCTAAATACAATGCCACTGTATTTCTCCAGCACTTCATTTGTAGTTTTCTTAGTAGAATCTCCCCAAAATAGGAAAAACAAGTCCTAGAAGAATCCTTAATGATAATAGGAAAATCAAGCATACTCCTTGAAAAGGAGAGCTAACATAAATAAGAAAACTTATGATTGGAATATGCTCGTACATTGACCTCCTTTGATACAACTAAACAGGAATCATGTTATGGTTGTATTTTTGGTGCCACCTTTGGAATGTGACATTATATACAAAGATAGACTAGGCAGGGAACTAGGGTTACCTCCTGATATACTAGATTCAATCCTGGTACGTGCATGTGATGGTGGCTGGTTGCTTATATTCATTATTTCGAATGTAACAAAATAGATGTAACATCTTAGATCGCCTAGAAGACAATGCCCAGTGGCAGTAAGTTTATAGTTTTAACTATAGGTTTGGTCAAGTTGACATCTGAGTTGAGCATCGAAACTGAACTATATATTTCTATGAAAGTATACCTAATTGCTGCACAAATGAAGACTAACTCTAGATACAATGTATTTAAAGCAGACCAGGCTGATTAAGCTAAAATTTTCATATTTTACTTAATAGTAAAGGTATTAACATCTCTTGATTAAATTGAAAACGAAAAATTTAATAGCAATCCTTTATAATTTTAACACTTAATTGCAGTTCAAAAGAAAAATAAGAGGATTAGTTTGAAAATCAGTATGATGATAACAAATTTACTAAATACGGTTTTGAAACTATTTCTTAAGCTCATACCTAGTAAGAGATTTTTTGTTAATCTACCCATCAACTCGACTTCTACTATTATGGGTGACAACTTAAGTTAAACGTTCAGGTGCAACCTATTTAACATTTGTGGTGGCATCTTTCCAATCTACTTTAAATTTATGTTTTGTTCATACTTCTAGTAAGAAAGAATGTTCTGTGTGGTTGGGATAAACAAAAAATTGTTTTCAATCATGTGGAAAAGCAAGTGTAAATTAACAATAAATTGATTATTGCTATAGAATAGGATTTGGACTGCCACTGGGTAGTGTTCATGTGAATGATGACAAGAACAGTGATGGCAGGTGGTGGTCTTATTCTTAAAGTTTTTCTTGGCACTAATTCTTTTTATAAGTTATTTCTTATTGTTGTTTGGGTTTCTTGAGGATTTTACTTTATTTGGACATAATGACTCCTTGTTAGAGTAATATTAATTTCTATTTGGAAAAAGATTACAACTCCAAGATATATTCAGTATATATGAATTTCAACATCGCAATAAAAAATCTACTGTTTTTGTTTGTTATTGATATTTGAAATTTAGGTGTTGGAGTTTATTTATCTAAGATCATTAGTGGCAGTTTTGATTTTAGAATTAGGAATCTTAAGTCTTAAGGTGATTTCTAATAACCTACTAGTGGTGATACTAATAGTTTTCTTGTTAGAAATCCTAGAAGTGATTGCTATACTGGTTTCTTCATCTAATTCCTCGTTTATTAAATTCCATAAATTCTAAATTCCAACACAATTAAAAAGTTGGAAACATTCATAGATTTACAATTATACACATGCTTTGTCAAATTGTTGGCATCTGTCTGTCCATCCTAGATCCCCATCTCTGTTTTCGTGAACATTGTGCAGTTAGAAGTGAAGGTTTTTGAATTGGTTATTCTGTAGGTGGAAGTCCGAGCTCATGCTAGCACCTTGTAACATGAATCTTTGCCTATTGTTTAACTCTATGCAGATTGGGAATTGTGTTGGTGCTGCAAACCATTGGCACTTCATTGCCTTTCTTATTTCTGCGGTCATCAGCACAACATATGTTGTAATTATGTCAGCACACACAGCATCACATATATGGCCACCACTAACTTATACCAAATCACTTGGCCAAATAAGGGGGACAAACGGTTATATTGCCTGGAGAGAATTGAAAGAGATTAGTCTTGCATTTCTAAATTCGGGATTTGTGCTTTCAACAAGAGGGATTGTTCTTGTGTATCTCTTCATTTCTAATGTTTCTGTGGACATTGGATTAAGTGTGCTGCTGTGGCAGCAACTATACTACATATACGAGGGGAAAACTTACTTGAGCCATTTAAGCTCACAGGGAGGTGACGACATTGGGGGAAAAGATTGCAAAAATCTTTTCCGCTTTTTTGGTTGCCCATATAGTGTTTCAAAATACTTGCCAATCAGGAGTTCACCAAAGAAACATACTAAGTGAGATTGACAATTGAAGAGTTGGATGCAATCTTTGTTTTTCCTACATGTGGTGAACCATCTTTCTTGGAAAATGTGTCAAATCACTTGTATTGCATTTATTAGGATGATTCTCATGGTCACTGCAGCTTTCAAAACCAATGAGCTACACTCAGCAGAAGACGAAATGTAAAGAAAACCATGGTGTTGCTTCTTGATTGCTGGAACTGGATCCTTGAGGGAAGTGAGTCTCTGCTTTTTCTGTGTATTACTTGGGAAAAGATGGAGCTGTGGAATTTATGACAGTTTAAGAATTGGAAGTTCCTTTTCCGGCTCATATACAACCATATTTGGGTATATATTAGTTGTTTTTCAGTTATAATAGGGTTCACGATGTAATGATTCATGGCCAGTATGTCCAAGTCAAAAGGATGATATGTTGATGAGCATTTACATTTGTACGACAAAATGATGTAAAAGAAACTGCATTTGTTGTTGTATATTTTTTTTTGAAAAATTAAAAAAATTCATAAAAACAGATAAGTTTACATTTGGAAGAGTCTTTCTTATGTGTGGAAGAACACTTGATACACACAACACAAGAGGATTGCAACAAACAACGATGTTCTACCAATACATAACTTTAGTCAATTAGGGTAAAACGAACCATGTCTATCTCAAGTCTTCGAGCTTTTACTCATAAATCTGGCGATTGATGATGCGATTGACAATGATCTGAATGATTTGGAGGCGATGTTTACTATGGCATCGAGGAATAACCTCCTCTCCTTTTTATGCTCAACCAGCCATTCTTCTCAGGTAATCAGCTTCCTTTTGGTCATCTTTTAGAAATTAGGGCTTTTTATGAATACCTAAGAATTTGCTTCATTTTCGGAGATGGTAGAGAACCTTTTGAGGCCTTAGCTCTTCGGTGACAATCCAATGAGGGAGATCAAGACTCAGGTCAGTTTTGATTCTTGTTTCATAAACTACTCTACTCCTTCTAACGATCTCTTTTGTCAAAATTGGTATGGCTAATTTGAAATCACTTGAATTGTTTTCTTATAGGTTTACAGGGACTTTAACATCTACCTTGAAAAGGAGGATGACACATTCCTAATCAAGTATACGATTTA
Organism: Erythroxylum foetidum; assembly: GCA_026546835.1. Classification (NCBI taxonomy): domain Eukaryota; kingdom Viridiplantae; phylum Streptophyta; class Magnoliopsida; order Malpighiales; family Erythroxylaceae; genus Erythroxylum; species Erythroxylum foetidum. Next base: position 20,763,104 of record JANZLF010000005.1, on the reverse strand, counting down.
TTGCCTTCTTGCTCATCCTTTCTTTTTCCTTGAACATTGTGTGATCAATAATCTGTTGATGGTGAATAGAAAGTAATGTTCTTCATGCTATGTTCAACCTTGAAAAGGGGAAATAATTTCAAACTAAGCAAAATTTCTATTTCCTTTGAACTGCAAAGAATTATCTGCTTGTAAATCTTGGGTTTATTTGTGAACTGTGGTTGTGCTTAGTTTCTACATAGTAGATTGAGTAGCTACTTCTTTGGAATTGAAATAGCTATTGCTATATTCTCCATACATAAGCCATTCTCCTACTGCAATATAGGTTTAACTGTTTGATAATCAGTTGCTCCCTTATACTGGCAGTAGTGAGATCTATAAGAGAGGTTATTGAAGTAAATTGGTCTTTGAACCTTGTGCTATTCCTTTCTTTCCAGATCACTTGGAAACATATATCTACCGAGAGTAGTATTATAGCCTTAGAAATGTTCAATTTAGGAAGCTCTTGTATGATATCTTTGAGTTTGCCATAGTTGAAATTAGGGTCACATAGAGCAAAATTTTTTGCCCATATCCTTTTGGAGAAGTCACATTCAAAGAAGATGTAGTCTTTAGATTCATCTACTAGATTACATAGGATACATAGTAACGCGCTCTACGGAATTGAAAGATGTAAACAAAATTCAGATTCAAAAAAGAAAGAAGAGGATAGATTCGAATTAACGAAAACTAAATATGATATGAGGGGTTTCAAATTTACCTACTAGACCTCACGAAGAATTTGTCTCGAGCAACTTAGATAACGGGTAAAGAACAAACAAAGAAAGTTGATAGGATCAAAATCACTCCCTAATATGATTCAATTGATAAGTGAATTTATCTGTCCCTCCCTTACTCCTACTCATATGAGTCCCTCTCTTCTTAAGAAGATTTGTTCTCGAATCTGACGTTAATCTTGTAGGTGTTATCATTTATATTCTCCAACACCTGAAACGGACCATCACCCCTATGGTTCAGAGCAAAAACACTAGGCAAAGCATTAAGAGAGTTAGTATCAAAAACTAAACACTCTCTATACCTAACTATCATAAGTACTTTCTTCTCTTTAGTTACTCTGTTCATGTCTTTTCCTCTAGCATACAAACTCACTCTTTTCTCTTTCTTTTCACCCTTTTTTTCTCTCCCTAAACTTTTTTTCTCCCGCACATCTTACTTTCTTTTCCTCCTCTGTGCAGTCACTCCCCTTTGAGCCAATCTTTCTTTTTTTTGGGTTTCTTTTTTTTTCATCATTTTTCTTTATCTTATTACCCAAACCCTCCTTTTTTTTACAAAGCTTTAATCTGGTCTAGGTAGATCTCATGAGACGATAAAGGTACCAAAGTGAAGTTTGTGCCCTTGAACTTGAATGAGTACTTGTTTGCGTACTCATCATGTTATACTCGCTTATCAAATTGCCAAGGCCTTCCCAATAGCAAATGTCCTGCCCCCATGAGTATCATATCACACAACGCCATATCCTTATACTTCCTTACAAAAAATGACACCAGTACCTGTCTAGTCACTTTTACATTCGTATCATCATTAACCACTGTAAATTATATGACTCCGGATATTTCCTACATGTCAAGCCCAATTTCTCCACCATAGTTCGACTAGCCCTATTGGTACAACTACCTCCATCTATGATCAAATTACACACATTTTCACCCACCAAATACCTTGAATGGAATAGGTTTTCCCTCTGATTCAGAATCTCATTTATAACTCTAGCACTTAACACTCTCCTTATTACACGTGCTTCTCTTGTGACAGCTTTATTCGCACATTCATCATCATCATCATCATCATAAACACTATCACATGACAAATTATCAACATTACTATCCTCAAAATCAATAACCTCATTGTCTCTTATATACATCACTTTTCTATTAGGGCATTGAGAAGCAATATGGCTAGTACCCAAACATTTAAAACATTTTATGGATGAACGTTTACTAGAAGTAGCTTAGGTGTTAGAAGTACCTTTTTGATCAGATCCCCCAATTGGTTTGAAGTCTACCCCCTTATCCTTGGACTTCTCCTCCTTAGGTCATTTTGAGTTCCATGAGTAACTAGAACATGCTCAACTCCTTGCTGTCATTTTAGCTTTGAGCTGTCTCTCCACCTTCATGGCCATGTTCACTATGTCTTCAATCTCCAATTAATGTTGTAACTCCACCACATTTGCTATCTCCCTATTCAATTCACTCAAGAACCTTACCATGGTGGCCTCGGGGTCCTCCACTATATTAGCACGAATTATAGCAATTTCCATCTCCTTGTGGTAGTCTTCTACTGACTTATACCCTTGTGTGAGTCTTTGGAGCTTTTGATGCATCTCACTATAATGATAAGAAGGCACAAATCTCTTCCTCATACATGCCTTCATTGTTGCTCAAGTATTGATGAGTCTCTCTCCATTCCTCCTCCTAGAGGTCACAAGCTGATCCCCACCATATTAGTGCATAATTTGTAAATTCAACAGCAACAAGTTTTACCTTCTTCTCTTCTGAGAAGTTATGGCACTCGAAGATCAAATCAACCTTCCTTTCTCACTCCAAGTGTGCCTCAACATCATTCCTTCCCTTGAATGCTGTGATCTGCATCTTGATGGATTTGAGGTCTCCACCTCACCTGTTGAGGGGTTCTCTCTGAGCTCTCCTGGAGATGCTTTCTTCATAGTCCTCCTCCTCCTCATCAAACTCCTCATTCTTAGGCTCATATCGTGATAGTTGTCTACGAGGTGATGGTTGCCGCTGACGTAAATCTACATGCCTGCCCTGAGGTTCCTCACGTCTCCCTTGTCTGAGCTCATCCATTTGCCTTATAACCTCATTTAAGGCTAGATTGAACTTCTCAAATTATTGCTGCATGGCTTTCAAAGTAAAAGCGATATTTGCATCTCTCCCTTAATTGTCATCATTACTACCTCTTTGTGACTTTGTAAATAAAATGATATACTTGTAAAACAAGGTTAGTGATAAATAATCTCACGCTCCCTCACGTGTTTCACTTAAATAATTTCACTCTCTTCGTGTTTAAATCATGGTAATGACTCCTTCAAATAAGCTTACACACTCTTGCCTTTTACCACTTAATCCTCCTTTGAAATTCAAATCAGCACTCGGAACCAATTCTCAACTGATCAAAAGAATCAAACAGGTGCGAAAATTTTGAACCAACTAGTAAGTACGTGTATGACGAAACAAAGAAAACAGAAGAATTTTTTTTTCCAAATTTTTCAAAAATTTTCCATACTTTTTTGTGACTTTTTTTTTAAATTTTCAGATTTTTCTGGCTTTTTTGCTTTTTTGGATTTTTTGACTCCTTTTTTCACTTTTTTTTGGATTTTTTTTATTTTTTGTTTTCTTGGCTTTTTTTCGACTTTTTTTTATGTAACCCGAAAATTTCAACAAAAGCAACAAGAAATAATTGAGAACCCTAACTCAAACAAGAACAAGAAGAAAGATTGAAACCTTAAGCCAAAAGTTGATTCATACCTGAACTAATAAACCAACGATAATTGGATGATGATGGGCGACAATTTTTTTCTTGAATTTTGATAAAGTTGAATAAGAATTTTCCTCCACATCAAAGTTCTGATACCAAATAACGCGCTTCACAGAATTGAAAGATGTAAACAAAATTCGGATTCAAAGAAGGAAGAAGAGGATATATTTGAATTAACGAAAACTAAATCTAATATACAGGGTTTCAATTTTACTTATTAGACTTCACGAAGAACTTGTCTTGAGCAACCTAGATAACGGGTAAAGAATAAACAAAGAAAGTTGATATGATCAAAATCACGTCACAATCTGATTTAATTGATAAGTGAATTTAATTCCTAAGTTGAAAAGAACAAGATGGTTTTCTCCTCTCAATATAGCCGACGGCTCACAGAAAACAAATATGATCAAAAGTTCCTCAAAAACCCTAAAACATAAGTATTTATATCTAGGTTTAATGTAAAAAGACTTGGGTTTAAAATACATGGAAGCCTAAAATATAAATAAGTTCAAAATAGAGCATGCTTGGGTTTAAAATACATGGAAGCCTAAAATATAAATAAGTTCAAAATAGATCATAAGCATGCGCCTAAAGGTTTAGTCTTATTGAGGCGCCAAGTCTGGTTATAAGCGTGCCTCTTCTTGGGCTTCAAATGACGAAGAATAGCCCAACACAATGGTTGTCAAGTTCCAAGTGAATCCGGTCCAAGGATTTGAGACAAGTGGATCAATTTAGGCTATGATCCAACTAACTCTCCTCCAATAGGCTTGCCTAGGTTCATCCTCTCCATAAGTTGGCCCATATCCGTGGAGACCACTTGCAATTTCACAAAATAAGAACACAAACTCAAAAACAAAAGTTAGGGTTGATGGGTGAATGGGCAAATAAGGCTAAGAGTTGTGTGAGTGCATGGTGGGCAAATGAAATTGATGGGCGAGAGTGGTTTTGGAGAATCGACAACTGGAGAGTGAAAATGGGAGAAGGAGTTTTGGGCAAAACGAAAGGGAGAAAATAGAGAGGGAAAGAAAGGAGTGGCGGTACAGTAAAAAGGTTTTGTTTTTATTTTTATTTTTTTAAATTTTAAAATGAAAAGATGAAAAATAAAAAGGACTTAATAGAAATGTGAAATTAAATTCCTAACTAAATGAAATAATATAATGAAATGAAAATAAAAACTGGTAAATAGATAACATAGATAAACCTGAAAAATTTACGAGTTTTTTCAAATGTGCTTCTTTAAAGTCGTTAGTTGGACATGTTTTGTTACTTACCTGGTTAGAAATAGGTTGGGGGTATCAACTCTATTTTTTCCACTCGCTCGACCGAAAATTTTTTATAATATGACTTCAAGCGATGTCCATTAACTTTAAATACCTTATAGGTATCTAAACTCTTAAATTCTACCGCACCATGAGGAAAAATGTTAGTAACAATAAACGGTCCAAGCCAACGAGATAAACGGTCCAAGCCAACGAGATCGTAATTTTCCTGGAAATAACTTATGCTTTGAATGATAAAGAAAAACTTTTTGTCCGATGGAAAAATATTTCCTAGAAATCATTTTATCATGAAAAGCCTTTGTTTTTTTTCTTGTAAATTTTAGCATTTTCATATGCTTCATTACAAATCTCCTCTAATTCTTGCAATTGCAACTTTCTATTGTTACTAACCTGCACCTGGTCCATATTCAATTGCTTCACAGCCCAATAAGCTCTATGCTCTATTTCCACAGGTAAATGACAAGGCTTACCGAAAACTAACATGTAAAAGGCGACATACCTATAGGAATTTTTTACGCTGTTCGATATGCCCATAAAGTATCGTCTAATCGTAGACTCCAATCCTTGCGGTTCAAGTTCACACTTTCTCTAGTATGGATTTGATCTCTCTATTGGATATCTCAGCTTGCCCACTTGTCTGCGGATGGTAAGCAGTAGAGACTCAGTGTGTGATACCACATCTTTTCATCAAAGCTTCAAAAATCTTATTAAATGGGTTCCTCGATCACTAATGATAGCTTGAGGCATTCTGAACCTGACAAAAATATTTGATTTAACAAAATCAACAACAGTTTTAGCATCATCAGATATAGTAATCTTAGCTTCAACCTATTTCGAAACGTAATCTACTGCCAACAAAATGTAACTCTTACCAAAAGAAGAAGGGAAAGGACCTATAAAGTCTATTCCCTAAATATCAAAAATTTCACATACCAGAATCTTTATCAGTGACATTTGATTCTTTGATCCCAAGTTACCTGTTCTTTGACAACGATCGCAAGACTTGTAAAATATATAAGAGTCATAAAATAACTCAGGCCAAAATAATCTACAGTTTAAAATTTTTCGAGCAATTCTTTTAGGATCAAAGTGTCCCCCACACACAGATGAATGACAAAAATGTAAAATAGACAGAATTTCATCATCTGTGACACATCTCCTAACAATCTGATTAGAACAAAATTTTCAAAGATGAGGCTCATCCCAAATGCAATATTTAGCTTCTCGCTTGATTTTATCTCTTTCGGCTCTAGATAAATCACTAAGTAAAGACTTAGTTACTAAAAAATTCACTGTCAGCATACCAAGAAATTACCTGTTGAATTGTGAAGAGACTCTTATACGAAAATTTGTCGTGAAGAACATCAGATGAGGTACTTGATGTGATCCTGCTTAGGTGATTGGCCACCAAATTTTCAACTCCTTTCTTATCACGGATTTCCAAATCAAATTCTTGGAGTAGTAATATCTATCGAATTAATCTTGGCTTGGCTTTTTTCTTGTTCACCAAATACTTCAGAGCTGCATGGTTTCAATAGATGATTACCTTCGTCCCCAATAAGTATGACCGAAACTTTTCCAATCCAAAGATGACCGCTAAAAACTCCTTCTCCGTCATAGAATAATTTTTCTGAGCATTATTAAGAGTCATAGAAGCATAATAAATAATATGAGGTACCTTGTCCACTTTTTAGCCCAGCACGATGTTAATTGCATAATCTGAGTTCATCAAACATACTTTTGCATGACTCGTCGAAATCAAATTTCACGTCTTTTTGATGCAATCTACACATGGGTTGCGCAATTTTGAAGAAGTCCTTGATAAATTGCCGATAAAATCCTGCATGACTAAGAAAAGAACGTACTTTTCGCATATTCATGGGGTAAGATAAAGATCGAATAACACTATTTTAGCCCTATCGACTTCAATTTATGACCCAAAATAATGCATTAATCAACCATGAAATGACACTTTTCATAATTTAAAACCAAATTAGTTTCAATGAAATGTTTAGTACTTTTTCAAGGTTGATAATGCATGTTTCAAAAGACTCCTCATATACCGTGAAATCTTCCATAAAAATTTCCATGCAATTTGTCACAAGATTGGAGAAAATACTTACCATAGACCGTTGAAATGTCGCGGGTGCGTTGCATAATCCAAATTCCATTCTCTAGTAAGCAAAGGTGCCGAATGGACATGTGAAGGTTGTCTTTTCCTGATCTTTAGGTGCCACCAAATTCTGATGATATCTTGAATAGCCATCTAAACAACAATAGTGAGATTTACCCGCAAGTCTTTTGTTGGAACCCCACTCCAGTGAGACACAGGTCCGACGTCCTATATGACGTCTGGACGCGCAACCCACGAGGGAGGGATTCTTCACCACGAAAGAAAACTTGTTTCCGGAAATTAACCTACAAAAACATGAACCTTGTGCTTATAACCTTGCAGGGTCATTAGCTGTAACTCCACATTTGTGGCGAGCACACACTAATTAACCACCAAAATCATAAGTTGACTTATTCATACAAAATGTAGCCTTAAGCCTCGAGTTTGTTTTGAAGCAAAAATAACTTCAAACGGAATTATACAACTCAAGATATGCTTAAAAAGCCTAAAATGGCTCATACTCTAAATATGATCTCCTAACTGACCTCTTACTTATTTTAATGCAAACTCTCTCAAATTTAACTCCAAATGGTACCAATTTTTATGGAGAGATAGATAAATGTCTTAGGAATCTAATGGTCTAAGAATCACTTCAATTGGAGGCCAGATGGAAGAGTTATGCTCAAAAGAGTAACCCATATTTACAACCTAAATCAATTTGAACCTCTCTTGGCGCAATCACCATAACTTTCGATATAGAAACCGGATTGAGTTCGTTTTTAGACCATTAGAAAGAAGACATCTAGATATACAACTATCATGAAGACCACAAAATTAAATTCGGTCTCTAACAACTTCAAAATTCATCATCTTTCTCGTGGTTGTCCGTTAAACGGACATATACGAGTGAAAGAAGCCCAAATGACCCGAGAATGTCCGTTAAACGGACATGGACTGGCCAAGGGGTGTTTTTACACCCGAGGATGCCTGTTAAAAGGACATCCATGTCCGTTTAACAGACATTGGGCTTCCCAAAGCCCCAATGCCTCTCCCAAGCCTCTCATCTTCCATCTAACTTCATCATCACTTGCACACTTCTCAATTTCACTTACTCTAAAGCCTATACACCCTGTAACAATTCAAACACCAATTCCAACTCACCAAATTTTCAATTATCAATTTAATTGGTTCATCATATCCACAAATTTATTACTTTCTCCATAGTTGTCACAACCAAAGGTCATAAGTAACATCCTCACTTGTAACAC
>JANZLF010000005.1:20743647-20754812 GCA_026546835.1 Erythroxylum foetidum | reverse complement strand
TTAGTTTGAATCCATTTAGGTTTACTCAAAGCATTAATATGTGAGCTATATGTTGTGTTTGCAGCATCTACTAATTTTTTTGCTTTAGGAAATGAGTTAATTAAGTTCAATTGTCTAAACTATGCTAATTATTGGTCTGAAGAAATCCAGTTCCAAATGGGTGTAATGGATTTAGACTTGACTATAGTATCAGATGTAAGGCCCGCAGCCATAACTAAGACTAGTTCTGAATGATGATCGCAGAAAATGTAAAGACATCAATATCTAAAACGGACAATGCAAAGGAGTTCATGTTGAAACTTAAAGAATACTCCCAATTTCATATAGATGACAAGTCCATAGTAGGGACTTTAATTGGTGAGCTAACGACCAAGAAGTTTGACTGGTCACAACCCATTCATGATCATGTAACTCATATGTCAAACCTAGCTGCAAAGTTGAAATATATGGGTATGGATGTGAGTGAGTCCTTTCTAGTACAGTTTATTATCAACTCACTTCCTCTGAAATTTGGCCAGTTCCAAGTTAATTATAACACTATTAAAGAAAAATGGAACCTTCAAGAGATTAAGGCCATGTTAGTTCAGGAGGAAGGGAGATTAAGGAAAATGAACACTCTGTTCATCTTACATTTCATCCAGGAGCTAGTAGCAGCAAGAATAAACCAGGAAAGAAAGGCAAAGATAAGGACAAATCTCTCAACAAAGTTAATGAGGGCCGAATCAATAAAAATAAGAGGTGCTACTTTTGTAAGATGCCTAGTCACTTCAAGAAAGATTGTCTTAAAAGAAAGGCTTGGTTTGAAAACAAAGATACATACTATGTCTTAGTATGTTTTGAATCAAATCTTATTGAAGTGCCTAATAATACTTGGTGGTTAGATTCTGGTGCAAATACTCATGTTTCATATGTTAAACAGGGATTTCTTTCAATCCAAACCATAAACGGAACTGAAAAGTTTTTATATATGGGGAACATAATGAAGACACAAATATAGGGCATTGGGACGTATAGATTGATCTTGGACACTGGGTGTTACCTAGATCTAGAAAAGTGTCTTTATGTTCCTGACTATGCTAGGAATTTAGTTTTTGTTGCCAAATTAGATGATGTAGGATTTCAATTTAAGATTGGAAAAGGTTTTTTCTCATTATATAAACATAAATACTATTATGGTTCTAGTACCTTAATTGATTGTTTATATGTTTCAATCTTGATGTTGATTTTGCTGCATCTCTGTTTCATGTTGACTATATTATAGGAAGTAACGTAGTGCACAAAATGAATGTTCTGCTTTTTTGTGGTATAAAAGATTAGGTCATATGTCTGAGGAAATGGTATAGAGGTTAGTAAAAAAATGAAATCTTACCTCCATTGGATTTTGTTGACTGGGATATATGTGTGGATTGCATTAAAGGCAAGCAAACCAAACATATATCAAAGCATCTAGCCACAAGAAGTAACAGATTACTAGAATTAATACACACTGACATTTGTGGTCCTTTCGACGTTCTTTCTTGGGGCAGCAAAAAATATTTCATTACCTTTATTGATGACTTCTCACGATATAGTTATATTTATTTACTGCATGAAAAGTCTCAGTTTGTGGATATTCTAGAGGTGTTCGTTAATGAGATAGAAAGCCAGTTCAATAGATAAGCAAAGATAGTGAGGTCTGATAGAGGTGGTGAATATTATAGAAAATTTGATGAAAGTAAATAATGTCCAGGTCTATTTGCAAAGTTTCTTGCAAGTCGAGGCATATGAACACAATACACAATGCCTAATACACCACAACAAAAAGGTGTAATTGAAAGGCGGAATCGTACTTTTATAGATATAGTTAGGAGTATGCTAAGTTATAGTACTATACCTTCATCATTATGGATACATGCATTAAAGACCGTTGGGTATCTGCTTAATAGGATTACTAGTAAAGTAGTTCCTAAGATACCTTATGAACTGTGGACAGGAAGAAAACCTAATTTACGACACCTTCACATTTAAGGTTGTCTGGTAGAAGTAAGGCTGTATAATCCATATAAAAAGAAGTTTGATCCAAGAACTATTAATGGTTTTTTCATTGGCTATCCTAAAAAATCAAAGGGGTACAACTTTTATTATCCTAACTATAGTATAAGAATAGTTGAGTCTAGTAATGCTCAGTTCATTGAAAATGGTCAAATAAGTGAGAGTGGAGAACCATGAAAAGTGGATATTCATGAGAATCGAATAGAAATCACTTCATGTCGAGTAAACACTATCACATCAGACCTGATCCCACCTGTTGTTATTCCTCTTGTTGCATAACGGATACGCAACATCCCATAACAACAAATTAATGTTCCAATTCGATAAGTTGAATATATTAATGACGAACCAGCTAATGATGATCAAGTTACAAATGATCAAGTAATGTCACAAGACGTAGCCTTACAAAGGTCTGTAAGGTAAAGAAAACCAACTACTTCAAGTGACTATGAAATTTACTCACTTGAACATGAATGTAACTTGAGCATTGATAAAGATCCAAGCTCGTTCAAACAAGTCATGGAATGTAACAATTCTTAAAAATGGTTCAATGATATGAAAGAAGAGTTGAAATCAATGGATGACAACAAAGTTTGGGAATTAGTTAAGTTTCCAGAAGGTGCAAAGCAAATGAGTTGTAAATGGGTCTGTAAGAACAAACGCGACTCACAAGGCAACATTGAAAGGTATAAAGCTAGATTTCTTGTCAAAGGTTATACTCAAAAAATGGCATTGACTATAAAGATACATTCTCACTTGTTTCTAAAAAGGTCTCTTTAAGAATTATTATGGCCCTGGTGGCTTATTATAATTTAGAGCTTCACCAAATGGATATAAAGATCACCTTTCTAAATGGTGACTTGAAAAAAGAAGTGTATATGGATCAACAGAAGGTTTTTAAACCACAAAAAAGGACAAGTTAGTATGTAAATTAAAGAAGTCAATATATGGACTGAAACAGGTTTCCCGAAAATGATATCTTAAGTTTAATGATACCATTACATCTTACGATTTTGTAGAAAATACTGTTGATCGGTGTATCTATATGAAGATCAGTAGGAGTAAATTCTGAAGTAAATTACACGTTAATATAGAACTCACGTACAATATACAAAGTACACAAGAAGGGGGTTGAATTGTGTAATCTTTTTGTGAATACACAAAACCTTTGATATTTCTTGAAAAAGAAACTTTTTTTCAAGTATTAAATGAATACCAAGAGTGTTATACAGAAATAGTTACGTAGTTAAATCACAGATAACTTCTATAAACTTGTATAAGAACAAGAGAAATTAAAAATAAGGAGTTAGAAGATAGATACTGCGATTTTTATACTGGTTCACCCCAAACCTTGGGCTACGTCCAATCCTCAAAATTCTTCTGAGTTTTCACTATACTTTATCAAATTTACAAGTATTCTTTCTTCCCTTCCAGAGCCTCTTCAGGTCTTTTACACTGAGTATTCGTTCTGTTATCTTAGCCTCTCCAAGCTCTTAGCCTTTTCTTTCTCTCTCTAGAAAAAATGTTCATTAACAACAGAAACTTTATTCAAACATTTCACACATAATAGCGGATAGCACGGTTCCCCTAAACCAAGAAAATAAGTTTAGCTACTCATAATAGATACGAAAACAAAAGAAATAACAAAACATATAGTCTTCATCCCTAGTTCTTTACTGAAAAATACGAAAAATACTAAAGGAAGAAGTGCAGAAAATACTGGAAAGAAAACAGCAGAAACGAAAATCTGTCTAAAACCAAAACTTCCTTCCTTGAACATTGATCCTCCTCCTTTTATGCTTGTTTTTCCGATTTCCCTCTTATCTTTCCTTGATTCTCTTCAGATAATATATCCCCCAATTTCAGGTGGTCAATCCCTTTGAAAGATGGAAATATAATCTTTAAAGATTGTGAGAATCTCGAGTTTGACTTTTGAAAACTGATCTGCAGATTTATTCCATCCTTAGGCGTGCCCACGTTTAGTCATTGAATTGCTGTCAAACTTAGAATTTCGGATTTTCTTCATTCTTTTGCATCTTTTTGATTCAATTTCGTCTCTAAGGTGTTGAAAATCATCTTTAAACAATTATACGACAATTCCATTAATTTCGAATAATAATTTCAACACATTAAAGATAATTAAGTACAAAATAAGTGCAAATTGATGACTTAACAAATTCCCCCACACAGAACCTTTGCTCGCCCTCGAGTAAGCATGTTAAACCACAACACTCAATAAATTCATCATTCATAAGATCAAGTGCACACAATCCATTAACTTGGGCCAATAAGACTTAAGTTGCAACACTTATCATAATCGCCTTTCCTCAATGCAAATAAACAAGATCAAAATAAGACATCTTTATTCAAAAGCAAACATGAAATCAAAATGAATTCTTCTCACAGATTTCGTTCTTAAACTCAAGTGTTTGAGGCAAAGTATTTCTCTCAAATCTCACTCTAACATATTGCACTACCATAGGCTTGCAATTTTACCAGTTATCAATCATTCAGATCACACGAGCTAATAGATCATAAGGACTTTATTCAGGGTTGTAATGGGGCTAGGTTCATAGGTAAGGTAAAGTGACAAAGGGTTAATAACAAGCATTCACAAAGTATCAAGTAAAAGGGACACGCAAATTAAAATTCTGAGATAAGCATGAATAAAAAGGATTACAACTACTCATTACTAACTAGTACTACTATACTTTATTCATCTTTTTTATTTTTTCTCTCTTTTTTCCCCTTTTTTCTTTATTTTTCTTTGTTTTCATTTTCGAATAATGCTAAGAACAAGGGAAAACAATAAAAACAAGAGAAAATAGTAAACTCATGAGCAGAAGCACCTATAAAAGTATCTCATAATAAAATACTAAACAAAAGTCTCAAATTAATCAATGCTTTATTCAACTTGTGATAAGGTAAGGCTAATGGGATTTTTGGGTTTTAAAAATAAGGTGGTTGATTGAAAAACAAAGATAAAGGCTAAAAAATGTTTGCAATGGGAAAATAAGTAAGTGGTTCATTTTTATGTTAAGGGTGTAAAAACAAGGAAGGCCTTAATCATTTCTATATCCCATGTGATCAAACAAATTCAAATCGGTTCCATGCAAGTTCTGAAGGCAACATGAATAGAGGAGCATCACACAATTCAAACAAATAGCATGACATAAAGATGATGTCATTTAGGCTCAAACTTTGCTCACAGGTTTAATTCAAGAATTCACCTTAATTCCACAATTTACCTCATCCCTCAAATGGAAAATTTTGACCACGCGTATAAGATTAGTTATTTCAATCAACATGCTTCACCTTAAAACTCACTTAGCCCAATTTAATGTCATGCATATACCCATTCTCATCCAAACTACTATGACAAAGCTTCATAGTTCAACATGCATAACCACACGCAAAAATCAATAAAACCACACAAAAATAAAAAAATTTCACATAAAATTCCCCCACACCAAAACAAACATTGTCTGCAATGTTAAATAGGCATTAAAAAATAAAGGAAAAATTAAAGAAAGCTTCTCTATTAGCGAAGTGTCAAATCAAGGGGTTGGCGGATGTGGCGGTTGAAATCCTTCATACTCCCAATAGGCCATCAAATTGTACTCAAAACGGTGCATTGTCCGTTCGATCCTACTGAGACGAGCTTCCAAATCGGTGTTTTGCTGTTGGTGGTTACTAGGTTCAGCTGGTGGTGCTCGACATCATCCAGTTGAAGTTCTTGTTGTGGGAAAAGTAGTTAGGCCAGGAATGGTGAAAGCAATGTGACCATGACTAAGATCCACAATGCCCATCCTGCACAAAGAAGCTAAATCCAATGGCTCTATACCACAAGCCACATTCATATTAGTGTTATCAATATCTAACACTTCCAAATTAACCGCTAATTGTGTGATATAGGACCCAAAAATCAAAGGTTTAGATTTCTTTTACAACACGGATTGAAATTGTGTCATGAACCAAAAACCCAAATTTACCATAATGTGTCTATCCATACATCACAGGAAACAAAATTCTACCTTTGACAACGTACTCGCAGCATCTTTACGACTAGAAAAATTGAATGCCAGCAGCTTAGGGATAATTTTAAAAACAGGATTCTGAAGAAAAGAACTTTTAGAAATGCTAGCATTATAAGGAATTGGATCGACAAACCATTGACTCCATAATTCTAAGGCATTGAAATCTTCATAAAAATCACATTGAGCATTACGAAACAACTCAGTTTCAATTTCAACAATTCAAACAAAACCCATGGCAACATTGAATTCAGCAAATGAAAATGCAAATTCCTTTCCCATCAATCGAAATTCAACAACGTCTTTCGTATACATATCAAATTCTTTATCACAATTGAATTGGAAGGTACTATAAAATTCTTTGGTTAATTCAACAAAGATAAGACAATTTATTTTAGCAAAAGCACTCCATCCCAGAGGACCCATCAATTGCATGAAAGAATCATAAACATTTAATGCTTCAAGTGTGTTGGAAAGAATTGACTTACATGGATAAATTTTTCGTTCACTTAGCTGCTGGAATCGGTTTGTATCTTCGGGAAGTACAAACGAGGTGTAACCCCCGACTCAAGTGGTCCATTTGTTGTAATTTTTGACCTCCTTACCTCTTCTCATCCTTTGACGTGTTCTTGGTGGTGGGAGGTCAAAAGTTGACATTGAGGCTATAGTAAAACGTGGGTCGGTTGTGTTGGGAGTGGGTTGTGGTGGAGAAAAGTTAGCAACAAATTGGATGGGCGTGGGTAGCCTTCGGGAGTCACTTTTCTTCCTGGGCATTGTGCTACTTTCGTGGAGACCACCTGAAAAATTTACGAGTTCCCCCGAATGTGCTTCTTTAAAGTCGTTATCTGGACATGTTTCGTTACTTACCTGGTTAGAAATAGGTTGGGGGTACCAACTCTATTTATTCCACTCACTCGACCAAAAAGTTTTCATAATATGGCTTCAGGCGATATCCATTAACTTTAAATACCTTAAAGGTATCAAAACTCTGAATTTCTACCGCACCATAAGAAAAAAACGTTAATAACAATAAACGGTCCAAGCCAACGAGATCATAATTTTCATGGAAATAATTTAAGCTTTGAATGATAAAGAAGAACTTTTTGTCTAATGGAAAAATGTTTCCTAGAAATCATTTTATCATAAAAAGCCTTAGTTTTTTCCTTATAAATTTTCGCATTTTTATAAACCTCATTATGAATCTCCTCTAATTATTGAAGTTGCAACTTCCTACTGTTACTAACCTCCAATTGATCCTTATTCAACTGCTTCACAGCCCAATAAGCTCTATGCTCAATTTATACAGGTAAATGATAAGGCTTACCAAAAACTATCTTGTAAGGCGACATGCCTATAGGAATTTTGTATGCAGTTCGGTATGCCCACAAAGCATCATCCAATCGTAGACTCCAATCCTTTTGGTTCGGATTCACCAGTTTCTCTATTATAGATTTGATCTCTCTATTGGATACCTCTGCTTGCCCACTTGTCTGCGGATAGTAGGCGGTAGAGACACGGTGTATGATACCACATTTTTTCATCAAAGCTTCAAAAATCTTGTTGCAAAAATGGGTTCCTCGATCGCTAATGATAGCTCAAGACATTCCGAACCTGACAAAAATATTTGATTTAACAAAATCAACAACGGTTTTAGCATCGTCAGATATAGTAGCCTTAGCTTCAACCCATTTTTGAAACGTAATCTACAGCCAACAAAATGTAATTCTTACCGAAAGAAGAAGGGAAAGGACCTATAAAATCTATTCCCCAAACATGAAAAATCTCACATACCGGAATGTTCGTCAGTGGCATTTGATTCTTTGATCCCTAGTTACTTGATCTTTGACAACGATCGCAAGACTTGCAAAACATGTAAGAGCCATAAAATAACTTAGGCCAAAACAATCCACAATCTAAAAATTTTCAAGCAGTTCTTTTAGGACCAAAATGTCCCCCACACACAGATGAATGACAAAAATGTAAAATAGATGGAATTTCATCATCTGTAACACATCTCCTAACAATCTGATCATAAAAAAATTTCTAAAGGTGAGGCTCATCCCAAATATAATATCTAGCCTCTCGTTTGATTTTATCTAGATAAATCACTAGGTAAAGACTTAGTTACTAAAAAGTTCACTATGTCTGCATACCAAGGAATTACTTGTTGAATTGCGAAGAGACTCTCATTTGGAAAATTGTCGTGAAGAACATTAGATGCGATACTTGGTATGATCCTGCTTAAGTGGTCGACCACCAAATTTTCAGTTCCTTTCTTATCACGGATTTCCAAATCAAATTCTTGGAGTAGTAATATCCATCGAATCAATCTTGGCTTGGCTTCTTTCTTGTTCACCAATTCAGAGCTGCATGGTCTGAATAGATGATTACCTTCATCCCCAACAAGTATGACCAAAACTTTTCTAATCCAAAAACGACTGCTAAAAACTCATTCTCCATCGTAGAATAATTTTTTTGGGCATCATTAAGTGTCATAGAAGCATAATAAATAACATGAGGTACCTTGTTCACTTTTTGGCCTAGCGCAACGCCAACTGCATAATTTGAAGCATCGAACATCAACTCAAAAGGCATGTCCCATCACGGTGGCTGAATAATCGGCGCTATAGTGAGTTGCTCCTTGAATTCATCAAATGTACTTTTGCATGGTTCGTCGAAATCAAATTTCACGTCTTTTTGAAGCAATCTACACATGGGTTGCGCAATTTTGGAGAAGTCCTTGATCAATCGCCGATAAAATCTTGCATGACCAAGGAAAGAACGGACTTCCAGCAAATTCACGGGGTAAGATAAAGATCAAATAACATCTATCTTAGCCCTATCAACTTCAATTCCTTTCGACGAAATAGTATAGCCCAAAATAATGCCTTGATCAACCATGAAATGAAACTTTTCATAATTTAAAACCAAATTAGTTTCAATGCAATGTTTTAGTACTTTTTCAAGGTTGACAATGCATGTTTCAAAAGACTCCCCATACACCATGAAATTATCCATAAAAATTTCCATGCAATTCTCCACAAGATTAGAGAAAATACTTACCATACATAGTTGAAAATTCGTGGGTGCATTGCACAATCCAAAGGGCATTCTTTGGTAAACAAAAGTGCCGAATGGACATGTGAACGTTGTCTTCTCCTGATCCTTAGGTGCCACCAAAATCTGATGATATCCTAAATAGCCATCTAAACAACAATAGTGAGATTTACCCGCAAGTCTTTCAAACATCTGATCAATAAATGGAAGCGGAAAATGATCTTTTTTTGTAACTGAATTAAGCTTCCTATAATCTATACATACCTTACAACCATTTCGAACACGAGTCGGCATTAAGTCACCATTGTTATTTTCAATTATAATCATACCAGTTTTCTTCGGTACTATCTGGACCAGACTTACCTACTTACTATCCGAAATCGGATAAATAATGCCCTCATCAAGAAGCTTCAGAATCTCTTTCTTCACCACTTCCATCATGGGTGGGTTTAGACGACGTTGTGGTTGCCTCACCTCCTTTGCTTCATCTTCAATCAAAATTCAGTGCAAGTAGATAGTGATGCTATTACCTTTTAAATCGGCCACCGTCCAACCGAAAACTTCTTTATTCTCCTTCAAAACGTTAACTAGTTGGCTTTCTTACACATCCGACAGTTGATTAGAAATAATAAGAGGCAATGTATCTTTCTCACCTAAAAAGATGTATTTCAAAAGACTAGGTAGGCTCTTTAATTCCAACGTCGGTGGGCTGATCAATGACGGCAACAACTTGTCCACTCTTTTTGACGTTTCCATAGATGTTAGCTGCTGAAGGGATGGTTCGGTTGTCTCTATGTAAGATGACGCCTTCCTTGGTTCACAACCCAACGTCATTTTCTCCATTCCTTGCCCATGAGATGCATGTGCCAATTGTTCCCTGGATAATGTCGATTCCTCCACTTCTTGCCAAGTTAACCCATTCTCCCTCTGTTCACCATATAACGCAAGTTCCTCATGTCCTTGCCAAGTTGACGCCTTTTCCATCACCCAAATCATTTCAACTTCATCCTTGTCTTCCAAAATCTAATTCTCCTACATCCATGTATCAATAAAATCCACGAAAACAATAGATTGCTCATCATCCGAAATTTTCATGGTATTATAAATATTGAACTTAATTAAGTCACCATCAAATTCTATAGTTAAAGATCCATCATGAACATCTATTTTGGTTCTAGTCGTTTTCAAAAATGACCTTCCGAATAAAATTGGAGTTAAAGAAGACGCATCATCGGTGCCCATCTGCAAAATGTAAAAATCAACAGGAAAAAGCATGTTCCCTGCTTGAACCAATATGTCTTCTAAACTACCCTTCGGATAAGCATTTAAGCAATTTGCTAATTCAATAATTGTTGGATCCTGTTTCCGAAACCCAACTACATATAAACTTAACACTCGTAACCCCACTGCTTGAACTGAACATGATCACTCTTAAATCGAATTCAAAAAGAATGAAATGAAACAAATGCGAAGCGAATAGCGAATCAAACACATGAATCGGAAATGAAAAGCGGATAACGGAAAATCGAAACATATGTGACAAGTGGGTCGAAACTGATTCGAAACACAAGAAATCAAAATTCACATAAGTCGAATCGAATACAAATCGGATATTAATGGAATCGAATACGAATGCCAAACGAATAGATCAATTCAAACTGAAATTTCATAATCCGACATCCAAATCGTGAACATAGAAAACTTGTCGCGTTGGAAACCCTAGACTATTCCTATCCAAAATGGATCAATGCCGGGTAAAAAAAATTTTCTCTCTTATTCGTTTCTTTCATCTTTCATATAAATCAAAACAATTTTCCCTCTTTGGAAACTTATCCTTCAACTCATACTAATCTCAAATTACATGATTCTTCTTAGTCATCATATTCTTATTCTTTACCATAATAATCTCATATTCATGTCAATAAATCCATGTACAATTTCACTTATCCCTATATTACCATATGAAAATCCGGCAGCATAACGACTGCACATAAACAAAACCCAAACCTGCAAGGTGTGAAACTCACTTCTATAAATTCTAGA
>JANZLF010000005.1:20718084-20738959 GCA_026546835.1 Erythroxylum foetidum | reverse complement strand
TTGAAAGGTCTTCGAAGATGGTTTTCTGGGTTTGGATAGAAGAAGGGATCTGTGAGGAGAAATGGCGTGGCGAGAAGCCATTTGGTCCCATGACACGGAGATCTTCATAGGATGGAACAATAGGCTTCTCGAGTTCCAATTCCCCGTGGGAGTAAACGAATGAAGTAGCAGATGGGTGAGGGTGAGACGGTGAGAGAAAACGAGAGCAAGTAAAGAACACTCTGGAGAAAGAGGAATGAAGTTGTGAGGGAGTAAAATCGACGAGGGTAAAATGGGCTTTAAAAAAATAAAACAACTGATGGGGAACGAAACGCTCCTCGGAGCAGCTTATTAAAAATCAGCTGGTTGGGTTGAATCAGCCAACCCAACCAGCTCTTTACCAAACAAGATTATGGGATTTTTTTCAAAGTCAACCAGCTAATAAGAGTTGACAAGCTAAAAGAGAGCTGATAAGCTCCCCACCAAACATGGCCTATATGTCGATTTAACCTCTAACTATCATCAAATATGTTTCATTCAACAAATCAAGAAAAGTTAATACTTATACTTACTTGTGTAGATTCAATGTCTTCAAATCACCCTTAACCCTAGCTTCTCCAACATACATGATCGTCATCATCATTCAAAGTAGAAGGGTTAGATCTTTTAGTAACAAGATGGAGAAGACAACAAATCTTGAAGAAATAAAGTGAAAGAGTTGGACAAATATCAACATGATGAGGGTGGTAAGAGTTTCATTGATGAAGGGAAGAATGAAGAAGATGAGAGTCTTTTCGGTAGGAATGAAAGACACAAAATTATCTTTCAATTGGACAATAATATGGTTTTAAAATACTTGTTAGGTGCCGTGACACTTATCATGACACCTTCCACTTAAATGATTTATACTAAATAACATTTAATTGTTTAATCTATTTGTCTCCAATTTCTATTCCAATTTCCTCCCAATTTTTAATGATACTTGTCATTAAATATTAATGTCACTTATCAATAATTTCTGCTGTCATTAGATATTTATTTATACTGTCATCTATCAATTGTCTTGCCACTTAGCATCTTTCTTAGTCAAAAAATACCCACAATTTCAGAAAAATTCTCAAACTTCACCAAAAATTTTAAATCAATAATTTAATTCACCAAATCAATTTTTAAGACACATAATCCATAATTCACATTATAATCGCATTAAAACTGTCATTTATACCCAGAAAATGTCAAATGAGTGCATGAACAATTCATTATAATATGTGCAGTAATCAAATTCACGTGTGTGTATGCTAATATTATGCATGAGCATAAAATGCATTTTTCTAATCTCTCACTGCTATTTTCTCAATTATAGAAATCTAAGGTTCTAACCCTCATTATGGAAACGGGATGTTACATTGAAAGCGATGCAAGGCATCGTGGTATTAAGTCTAATTGCCTACTCTAGGGTCTCTCATCTTGAATGTTCTCAACATGAAGGCAGATGGATCTGACCACTTCGTCTAACTCCAAATCATCAACATCCCACTTATGATAGGGAAAATTTATTCTCCCTATAAGAGCTACTTCCAGTATATCTTTTAAGATTTCTTCAGAAATTAAAATTTCATATTCATGGACCTATGAGATAATGGCTAGTTTTCCATTAGTTTCTTCCTTTTTTATGTGTGTGTAGAATGTATTTTCTAACTCATCGCATATTGTCTCATCTAATTTTGGAAAATTTTCCCAACCAATGGCAACAAAGTACAGAGAGGTGGGTATAACTATGTCATCAAACATCGTATGAGGCAAGATTCGCTTAGTAACCACCTTTTTTTTTCTTGTACTGTGTTCTATAGTAGACTTCAAACATTTTTTATGGTATTGATGTCTTTCCTTACTTGTGTGCAGCTATCTTTATTTTCTTTGTCCTTTTTCTTTAGGAAATATCTCTTCTTGAGACAACTCTTTTTATCAATAGTATTATTAGTTACAGGCGCTTTGCCTATCTTTATTTTTGCCCTTTTATTTTTGTTTAAAACTTTACTCGACTTGTTTTGCAAGACTTCCTCTAGTCTGTGGTCATTTAATTAACTGAGTAAATTCTTCATCTGAATCATTTTCATTTGTAATCTAGTGCACTTCAGGCACTTTCTTATATTGAGATTTATAGGAGAAAGTTCAGTAATACGAGCTTCATAATAGATAATACAAGAAGTTGGGGTTTTCTTTTATCCTTTTGATTTTTTTCTTTTCATTGTAGAGAAGCTTGGTGAAGTTTGAGAGAAAAGATAAGAGGCAATAAGAATGTGAAGAGAACAAGTGGCATATATGAGAAAGATAGAGACAAGATAAGTTTGCTTAGGGTATACTAAGTGATTCCTGCGCATTGATCTCGTGAGAGAATGAGCAGATGTACAGGCCAGAAGAGGAAGCGTAATCGATTGCGTATCTTTCGACAGATGTGTATATAAAGTTCTCAAACTGCATGTGTATTTTTGAAAATACTAAAATGACGTCATGAATAACTCCCTATTTTTAGGACACGTGTCAATTAGAATGTCAACCCAAGAGAAGCCTTCTAAAAAGAAGAGGAGTGGTACTGCTGTCGCTTGCAACCAAATTTAAAAGAAATCATTTACGTTAATACAAATGAAAGTAGTAGTAGTAATTGGATATCGTTCCCATGAGAAATTTTAAACTGTAAAAGTTAGAGATGTTTAAAACTAAAAGAAAGTAACGAATTGGGGGTTGGGGGGGTTTGATTAATGATAATTTAAGAAAAAATAAGAAATTTTGAAAATAAAGAGACATAATTGGATCTGAAAATATAAGAGACAAACCTTAGTTTCGGGTCACCAAAGTTATCATGCTAAAATAGATCCTTGATATAAAATTTTAATCATTAATAAACATTCATTGGGGGGTATTTTCTCTTAAGTGTAATGACTAGAAACATGTATCCTAGCATTCTTATTAAACAACAACCTAGATACAATCATAGGTTTAATTGAATAATAGCTTTACGAATCAAAAACCAATGAGCAAGTGAAATACATGTACGACATGCAATCAATCAAGAGAATATCTCCTTAGAATTTCCGACTCTAACGTAAAGAAGGTAATCCCAATTGCTACTTGTGATTAACGAAACTAAGTATCATATTTCGTTAATCTAGCGATTGAACAAATTAATCCTTAGTTGCGCACCTAGAAATTAACCAATTCAATTAGAAAGAGTAAATTGGAAGA
Organism: Erythroxylum foetidum; assembly: GCA_026546835.1. Lineage (NCBI taxonomy): Eukaryota > Viridiplantae > Streptophyta > Magnoliopsida > Malpighiales > Erythroxylaceae > Erythroxylum > Erythroxylum foetidum. The sequence goes on along the minus strand of JANZLF010000005.1, from coordinate 20,735,737 downwards.
TATTCAATGTTCATTAATAACATAAACTTTATTCAAAACATCTCACACATAATAGCGGATAACACGGATCCCCTCAATCAAGATAATAAATTTAGCTACTCATAATAGAATCGAAAACAAAAGAAATAACAAAGCATAAAGTCCCCATCCTTGGTACTTTACTGAAAATTATGAAAATACTAAAGGAAGAAGCGCAGAAAACGTAAAAGACTGGAAACGAAAACTGCAAAAAACGAAATATGTCTAAGCTAGCTTGCATGAACAGTAATTCTCTCTCCTTTTATGCTTGTTTTTTCGATTTCTCTCCTATCTTTCTTTGATTCTCGTCAGATAATGTATCCCCCAATTTCAGGTGGTTAATCCCCTTGAAAGATGGCAATATAATCTTTAAAGATTGTGAGAATCTCGAATTTGAATCTTGAAAATTGATCTGCAAATTTATTCCATCTTTAGACGTGCCCATGCTTAGTCACTGAATTGCTGTCAAACTTGGAATTTTGGATTTTCTTCATTCTTTTGCATCTTTTTGATTCAATTTCATCTCTAAAGTGTTAAAAATCATCTGTAAACAATTATAAGACAATTTCATTAATTTCGAATAATAATTTCAACACATTAAAGATAATTAAGTATAAAAAAAGGTTGATGACTTAGCAACCTTATCTATTACCTGATCTATATTAGGTCTTATTAACTCATTAACTTCATGATAAGGAATTTTAGTGGTTAAAAGTTGACTAAGGTCATAATCCAACTCAGATGGTAGAGAATTTGATCCAAGTAGATTACTGTAGAAATTCATAGCTTGGCTAAGTCACCTTGTCCAAAAACCTCCACTCCAGCTTCTATTCTAATGGAGGTAATTTTATTAATATTCTTTCGATCTAACATATAATTGAAGAAAAACTTTGTACATCTATCTCACTCTTTTAGCCAATTCATTCTAGCTCTCTGCTTTAGTAGAGAGTGTTGAGTGCCACTACTTCCAAATAGTTTTTAAAAGTTTCTTTCTTTACTGTAGCTAGAACTCCATCCAAGGGGTTTTTTGCCAATGCTTTTTGAATAGAAGAGAGTTTATCCCTAGATTTTTTAAGCTCCTTTGTAAGATTCAGCCCTTTCTTACCATTAAGAATCTTTAACTCTTGTTTTATAACTTGTGAAATTTTGGATACAAATATATTGCTTAGTCCCATAACATCCATGCTACAATCCTTTCTATATTGTTTCTTGAAAACCCTCTATGTTAACCAGAAAATTGTTAAATCTTAAAGACTGATGGATTTTGGAGGAGGTGAACAAGTTTGCTATCTTTATAGGAGCTTGATATGAGATACTAGGGTCTAGAAATTTCGTTGAGGTTCTTAAGAAAGAATGTAGCCATTCTGCATTTTCCAAAACTCTATCCAATTTTTTCCTGTTGTGCCAATTAAAATTTTGTTTATTTGTCCAAGTAAAATTATGACCTCTAGCTTTTAGATTAATAAGTTCCACCTCTTGCATACAATCAAACATATTAGGGAGTAGTTGAGTAGGTTACAATTACCTTCAGCCTCTGATCTGTATAAAGTAGTGTTAAAATCCCTACCTACCATATAAGGGGAATTTACTGAGGCCTTTATCTTTCTTAAGTAATTCCATAGGTCAGTTCTTTGGAACACAGTGTTGATTCCATAGACAAAAGTAGCTAAAACTTAAGAATTTTTCATTTTGAAATAAAACATAGTGTGAATATGCTGCTAACTAGATTCCAACACTTTTCAAAAAGTTACCATCATAAGCTATAATAATCCTTCCATAAGCATGGCTTTGATGGTTTGTAATGAGCCGCTAGTTGCTGCCTAGACAACCTAATTTATTCAAAAAAAATTCTAATTTTAGTCTCCAACATATAAAAAACCCACAGTTTTTCCTTTAGCACAAAATCCCTTAAAGCATTAAGCTTTGAAGGATTATTTATTCCGTACACATTCCATACTATTAAAGTCATAATCAATTGGCTTTAATTTTTGGAGCTTTTCCTATTGCTTTTACTACTTTTCCTAGAGGTGACCCACTCAAACTGCTCCTCTTGATTATTTCCATTTAGCACATCAAACCTTGATAGACTTTGCTCGCTTTATTTAACCTCCGAAAATCCTACATTTTGATTAGTACTAATAGATTCCATATCATTTTCTTCTTTATTCATAGTAGACTTGTAGAAATCTTCTGATGGATTATGAAGAATTTCCTTTATTTGAACAAGAACTATATTTTTTTTCCTCCGGGATGTCCCTCCTTGTTTTAGGGGAGACATTAACTATCTGAACCATATCTTGATTTTCTGCCACTTGTTTTATCTCCTCCGTCTCTTTAATATCTTCAATCTCATTTTTTTTCTATTCTTATTATTTCCCAGTAATCACCTTTGATGAAGAGCTTTCCCGTCGATTTCTATTCTTTGCCTTGAGCTCTAAGGGATGATTTCCATTAATAAGTCACCAGGACTTTATCTTTTCTTAGAGAGTTTTCATCCTCCAATCTTAGGATAGGAATACTATCCTTCATTTTCTTAGCCATATCCATACTCACTCATAATCTAGCAAAACCCACTCTTTTCCTCAATGCAGCATTTTCATCTGTGTAGATCGGTTTCCCCAAGTAGCTTGCAAGCATACTCCACCCCTTTGTAGTCTAATACTCCAATGGGATATAGTGAATGTTTACCCATAGGAGATTGTTCTTCGTTCTAATTTTTTCAAGCTCCATACTTGGAATCCAATTTTGGAGAAATAGAGGAAGTTTAGAGATATGTCAGGGACTCTCTTCTATTACCTTTTGAGCTTTCGATTTGGAAGAAAAGGTAAAAATTATGTTTTCCTCTTCGGTTAACATTACCTCTATTAGCCTTCTTCCTTTTCAATTCCTCACAGCCCATGCTTGTACAACCAGAAATGCAGGCCTTTTTTTCATGACGAATCTAACAAGAGTAGCTTCCCATGGCTTAGTTTCTTGCTGTAAAATTTTTAAACTAGGAGCCACCATTTGTTTACCATCCATCTCTACAGAAGGGCTAAAAACAAAATAGGAGTCTAAGTTATCCCCAACCACATGTTTCCATGTTTTCCTAATTCCTTTACCATTGTCTATTGTGGTAGGGTTTGTTAGGAGGAGGAGGAGCAGCCATAGTAGGGTAAGGGTAGTTGTAGAAAAGGATGGGGAAGAGGGGGGAGGTGTAGTGGGTTTAGGAGGGGAAGGAAAAGTAGATTTAGAATTAATGTTTGGTGGGATGTTTTGTTGGATGGTTGATAGTAGGGTTGGAAAATCTGAGTTCATGTTTGGGGACTAAATTTTTTGGTTGTTTGTAGGTTTGCAAGTTTGGGCAAGAGTAAGAACTCTGGAGAACTAAAGGGTTGAGCTAGTTTTCTTTTTTCTTTATTTTTTGGATTTTGAAAGAGAGTAAGTTATTGCGATTGCTATGCTTTGTAGGAGATATGGGAATGGCTAGGGGAAGGAAGGTAGGAGTGAAGGAGGCATTGTCAAAGTTCAAGTGGCAAAGGTCATGACCAACTTAGGTGACGGAGGTCATGCCGGACTTACGTTCTTATTGTGATATTTATGTTAAACAAAAATGAGAAGGAAACCAAAAGAGATAGAAAAGAAGAGAGATATGCAAGAAGAGAAGGGAGAGAGAGAGAAGGGAAAGGAGATACATAGAGGGCGAATATTAGAAGAGGAGGACAATATCTAATATGTTATATGCCTGTCACTATTTGTTACTACAATGTCTTAAATACATGCAAGGGATAATCAATATAAGTGCTAGATTATGATAATGGTGTGGCTTTATTTAAATGCTACATTGCTATGTACTAGTTCGAAAAATGATGTTTTCATTAATTCTTCAGCTAATCCAAAATTCCCTTGGTGGAGTCATCTTCATTATCTTTGCAACAATCCCCTTCCCCTTCAGATCCTTGTCTACCAAATTACCCTTTGGAAATTATTTCTAGAGTTTACTCTTAGGAGGTGTTATTACTTCGACCTGCGTTGTCAACTTCAGCGATCACATAAAACTGCAAATGTTTTATTTTTATTTTTATTTTTATGACATGGACTATATTTTTCATCACACCAAAAACAAAGCCCTCTTGCTTGTTTATCATCGAATTCTTTACTAATGATGTGTTTAGAAGGTTTAGAAGGTTTTATTAATGATGAGGGTGACGTATGTAACATTCTGTTACTTGAATTAAGATTAAAATAGTGTTTGTTAAAGATTAATGAGAAATTAGGAAGCATAATTCACGCTTATGCATAATGTGACATACACGCACATGATATTTGATTTTTCACATATACAAGTAATTATACATGCATTTAAGACATTTTTCGGGTATAATTAATTGTTAAAAATGACATTAAAATGTGAATTGTGAACTTTTTGATTTGAAAATTTATTTGGAGAGTGTTATTATTATTTCAGAATTTTTGGTGGTTTTTCCAAAAAAAAAGAGACAAATGGGAGTGTGACACGTGACAAGCTCATATGTATAACAAATGGATTACATGCATGCATGCTTCCTGTAAGTTAAAAAAAAGAGAGAGAAGAAGAATACTTCTTCAGCTCTTTCGACATTCTTCTCTAGACATTATCCAACTCTCTTCTTTGAACATTCATCACTGAAACACTTGGTTAATATTTTCTATTTAGGCAGTCCATATATTGCTTTGTTTTCTTTCATCTTTGATTTTCCCTAACCACCGAAACTTGTCCTTCAATATCATTGCTGGAATTGTTCCGAAATCAAGTAAGTTGTGTTTTCTGATTTTTTGGATATTGTAAATGATTTTGATGATGATTTTGTGTATAAATCAATACATTCATGAGAAGGTTGGCATTAGAGTTTCGCTGAATAACCTTGAGGAATGAGAGATGAAGGATCAGTGAATTAGAATATGTCTACAACTTTTATGAAGAAGTTGAATTTTAATTCTGTCTCTAAGATTTTCAAAATTGGTATGAAATTGAGTTTTAGCTTAGGCTGTAGCATTACTAGGGATAGAAATCATGTCTTGTGGTTAGTGAATAAAATGTATTGATGTGGGCCGAATTAGGCCGAGTTATCTTTACCAAATTTGTAGCTTATTCTCTTAACTTTAAATTGGTATAAAGTTTGTAATTTTTGGATATCTGAGCTGAAAGATATGAGTTGTTCAATTAGAGGGTATGATCATGTACTAGCTAAAAGTTCAAATGTGCATAGTCTGTGGTATTTTGTGCATAACTCATTGAATACTGAATCAAATTGGATGATATTTGAGTTATTAGAAACTTATGACACTGTAGAACAACTTCCAAAAGGAAGTGTTGTCTAATTTTGTCATTTACCCTATTAGATTAATTATGCAAAGTTGACTCGAAATCATGTGGATAGAAAATCTGAAGTGGTCAATTAAGTTATGTAATTGATTTCATATTGTTTTATTTTGTCCCAAATTATAAGTACCAAATGATATTAATGAGGGCTTTGATATCTGATTAATTTGATGATGAAAGTTTTAATAAGATACCTAGAATTGTCATTAAACAATGCATTGTGCATATTTTATTTATTTAAGTACATATACATAAAGGGATATGTTTTCAATTGTGTAAAATGCGATATTTGTGAATGTGTTGTGTATGTTATAGAGGAGCATATTGGACGCCAGTTGGATATTGTCGGACCATCCAGGCAATAGCTTCTTGGAACGTACTATACGCTAACCTAGACGATTTTCCTAGGATTGATTCGATTTGAATTTAATTTGATTCATTAAACTTCCAATATTTTTGAACTGTTTGTGAGTTGTTTTTGGATTCCAGATCTGAGGTTCGAGGAGTTTAATAGTTGGGCATATATTGGGAGTTTTTTGATTTGATATAAATTTGACATTTGATTCTCATCAAAAGTTGAATGCCGGACTTAGGTCCAATGACTGTGAAGTCTTGTTTAAGCATTTATGTAAGATTGTGATATATGAGATATTCAGAAATTGATACATTTAATAAAATGCATGCTCAGATAAAGGTGTTGTGACTTGAGTTGCCAGTATGAAGCACTTCCATATAGAGCTTTACTTTGTGATTTCTGATTTTGCACGTTGAGCTATGCTCCGTTATTCTGTTTGACTGAGCCCTATAGGCTGATAATTGTATAAGTTTGTGATAGGCACTTGGTTACAATAATAAGAAAGAATGTGAGTCTCATGCATATAATATTATAAGACTGAAATTTTGTTGAATGATTTGCAAAGTTGAATGAGTGATAAATTGATGTGATTTATTTGCTATGCTTAGCAATGTGAATTGTGTGATTATTATGATATACCTTTGTTGGCCCCCATATTATTTTCTCTAGTTAAGCATGATTTAAATGAATTTTGATATTTTGATGAATTTAATTTTTGAAGTTATTATTATGTTAATGTTAGCAAGATTATATGATATAGGTTAATTGAATTAAAGTGTTAAGGTAGTAAGATTACATTAAGGGTATTTTTGGAAGACCATTTAAGGTTAAAAGAACCTAAGCTTATAAGGAAGGATAAAATGAACTTTTTGGGCTCATTAAAGGGTAAATTGGAGAAGATAAAAGTTGGGCTTGGATGTGAAGAAGCCAAAAAGCGAAAATTAGAAGGAAAGAAGGAGAGAGTTTCGGTTTTGAGAGGAAAGAAAGAAGAAAAGCTAAGTTTTTGATTTTTCTTAATCTTAAAGAGTAATTTTGAAGTTGTTCAAGAAGAAAATAATAAGAGGAGGATTAGAGCTTCTATTAGAGCCAACAATCTCACTATTTGGTGAAGATTCAAGGTAAGTTTGATTTTAATATTTTGGATTTTTGAAAGGGTTTTGATTCATAAAGCTTAAGAAATGCATTAGTTTAAGAACTCTAGGATCAATTTTAGTGAATATGTCTTATTGATTCTCCAATTTGTTATTGAATGAAAATTTTTTCTTTCATAAAAGTTAATCAAAAGAGGTAAGAGGACCAAGAGTAGAGACATTTTTAAGCAAAGTTTTAAGCAAGGAAATTCAAGGTGGGTTTCATGTTTATAATTGGATAATGAGCCATTATGTTTTCTTTTTAGTCAAGAAAATAAAATGATTTTTTATTGCTTTATAATTGTGGAATTTGCTTCTTTTGAATGATTTGAGAAATTATAATATACTTGATTTTTTTTGAATTTGGTTGATTAATTGTGAAAATATGATGGAAGTGCATATGAAATATTTCATGTTCATGAAAAGCATGTTTTGAAAATGTGCCATTTGGGCAACATATTTACAAGTTTTGAAATGTGTGTTATGTGGGTTTGGTTTAGTCCCTTAAGTATGTCAAGTGCACTTTGACTAAAAACTTCTCCCGCCTACCCGCTAGTAGCATGGAACTCCTTTATGAACTCTCATAAGTTCACAGCTACGCAAAACCATTTTGTGGGATTATGATAGTCTATTCTGTTTACGGCTACACAGGACCCTTATGAGAAATGTGTAGTACATTCTGTTTTTGGACCAACTCAAACTATTTTGATGTGTTTAAGTGTTCATGTTATGTTGACAAGATTGATGCATACATGATTTGTTTTATTGTGTATTTGGTTGAAAATTTAAGAACCATGTGTTTTATGATTCAATATGAATTTTCTATGACAATGAACATTTTAAATGGTTTTGCTTGTTATTCGTTATAAACTTGTTACCCACGAGCTTATAAGCTCACCCCCTTTTTGTCCCATCTTTAGGTGATGAAAATGCGATCGAGTAACCAATAGTTGAGGGGTCATTTTTCTTTTGCAATGTTTTTGTATATTAAATTAGATTTTGTAAAAGTAAAACTTTGGATGCATTTCGAGAATTATTAGGTTTGGTATCTTTTATAATTTGGATTTTGATACCAATGATGTAATGTGGCTTGGAATGCCATTAAAGCTTTGTAAACTCTTATTTGTTGTTAATGAATTATGAATTGTGTATGGATAATGTTGAGTTGGAATTTGGTATATTTTGAAGAAGTTATCAACTTGAGATGATGGCTTTTCAGCATGAATTGTGGATATGTATGTACATATAAGTGAGATATATGAAAAAAGGAAAGATAGGATTTTTATGAATGACGTGAATTAGTTGTAAAGGATGAGTCAAATGAGTAGAGATTAGGGAGTTTAATGAAGAAAAGTTGGTAGTTGAATGGTTATGCTCATGACTTTCCAAGTTGTATATTGTAAATTTCAAGTTTTTCATAAGGGTCAAATTGGGTTTTTGATTTCAGAAGAAAATTTGGATTGATTTACGCTGAATTAGATAAAGTTGTCTCTTAAAAGTTGTAAATTATTTTTTCAGCTTTCCAATGATATATAGTATGAAATTTTTGGAAGTTGGAAATGAGAGATATGATCTTTAGAAATTGGTGATGTTGCTTAGGATGGACATTCGAGATAGCTACATATTTTTTGAAAATTTGACCCTTATAGAGGCAAAAATTATTTTTGAGGTTTTCACAAAAGCTGTAAGTCTAGAAGTCCTCTTCGAAATGGTCTTTTAGTGACCTTAATCCGATATTTGTAGTGAAAGTTATGTCCTTTTTTTAAAACAAGTCTGAAGAAGAAAAACAAAGGAGGAAGATCGTGATCACGATTTAGCTAATTTTCGCCCGAAGTCGCGATCACGACTTTGCACGATCGTGACTTTGCTGATATTCCTAGACCTGAATACCTCTCACTCTTTTAACCATAAATTTTTTGTCCGACCTCCAAATGACGTAATTTTTTAGGCATTGGATTCATAATACATTTCTTTATCGCTTCATGAAAATTTATAGCATTTGGTATTAATACAAGAAAGATTGATTGAATCAAAGTAAGGGTATCGATTGGAAGAGTATGAATTAGATATTTTACTGAACATGCTTCAGTATTTTGATGATATCTTGATCTGTAGAGCTCCAAATAAGATGATTCTTATTTTTAAATAAACTAGAGACATAAAGCTACAAATTATCTAAAGAAAAAATTTTAATTCAGACTTTAAAACTTTCAATTTCTGGATAGAAATTGAGTATAATGTACTGTTTCAGTTTAATAATAGTCTAAAAATATGTGGGCTATAACTTTTAGAGTTTTGCACCAAATTGAATGATTTTGGTGTCTTTAGAAACTTAAGACAATGGGAAAGAAATGTTTTGAAGAAGTGGAATTGAAATTCTTGTTGGATGTTTCCCAAAATCTGTTCTTAAATAAAAGAAATGAGTTCGTTTTTTTATGTTTGACTGGTGAGGGCACGCCACCCATCCGGGATGATGGCTAATGAGTGTTCATTGAAACAACCCTATAAGGTAATATGCACGCTCAAGTCTTATAGTTTTTTTCACAAGGTTTGGGCTCCGGAATCGGGATCCAACAACCATGTTATGCTAACATCTGGAATGTGTTTACGATCTGAATGAGTGTCTATAAAATATGTATTATGAGTATGTGATCTAGTGAAATCATCAATGATGATTCACTTATTAAGTTCGCAAAACTCATAAAAATTGCAGTGTGATTTTTCAGGTACGAGGCAAAAGACCTAGTTCTTTAGACAGGACTAAAAGACCCTTTGGATTTTGTTATGATTCAGAGGTCTGTTAGCTAGCTCCAGGAATGTTGTGTCTTGTATTTTGTTATTTTTGTTAGAAGCTGTATGAGGTTATGTAAATATTTTTCTAAAGAAAATAGTGCAAATTTTGTGGATTAATTCAATGAATGGTTTTAAAATTTGTTTAATTTTAAATGATGTTAGTTGATGCCATGTGTAAGTTGGAATTGTTTTGTTCTAACATACCATTATCATAGGTTATGTTCCTGAAAGTTTGGGTATGTACCCTATGGTAGCAGGATGTTGCATTTTTGATATCAGAGCATGGTTTGGCATCTTTAGGGACAAATATGAGTTGAGATATGATAATTAGTGAGATATTTCAATAGTGATCACAACTTTTGTTTGTTATAGGTCACCTTCCATAGGAGATCATATTGGAGAGTCAGCTAACATGAAGTCCATAGGAGTCAATTTAGAGTCTCCTGTACCTGAGTTTGCTCAGATGCCTCCGAGAATTCCTGTGAGGCGAGAAAGAAGATATGATAAGTCGAGAAAACAAGAGGTTGTGGACTTCTACAGAAGTACAAACCCGACTGAAGCAGAAGGGTGGCTTGAGCAAACTGAAAGAGTGTTCAGCCAGATGGATTGTGAGGCAGATGAGAAATTCGACTATGTTGTCTCACTCTTACAAGGTCCCGCATATCAGTGGTGGAAAACTGTTCCAGGTAGTACCACCAGACCTTGTAGTTTGACTTGGGAGGATTTCCTAAGAGTGTTCTGAGAGAACTACATGTCGAAAATTTACATGAATCAGAAAATGAAAGAATTTTTAGACTTGAAGCAAGGCAGACTCACAGTGACAGTGTATGAGATAAAATTCAATGAGCTAATGAGATATGCAACTACCTTGATCCCAACTGAAGAAGAAAAATGTAGACGATTTGAGGATGGTTTAAAAATGGAGATCAGAACGAGACTAAACATTTCGAACTTGAACAATTTTACAGAACTTCGAGAAGCTTCGATCAGAATTGAACAATTATTGAAAGATGGTTAGGCAGAAAACAAATAGGAGGTTAGAGATAAGAGGCAAGATGAGTCTCAGGCCGATTTTGGCAGAAACTTCAGAAAGTGTCAGAACAGATCATCTCAATTCCAATCTAGATCGAGACAATCTGGATCTTGAGGAAAAGGTAGATTTGTTTAGTTTGAGGGAGGCAGAGGACAAATGCTTGCTAGTCAATCGCACCAATTGTCTGAATGTGAGCATTGTGGTAAAGAGCATGGTGGCGAGTGTTGGTGGATATCAGGAGCATGTTTTCGATATAGTTCATATGAGCTTCAGATCAAAGATTGCCCTGAGATGTTGGAAACACAATCTGGAGCTAAAGGAGGAACTATGACTGAGACTATAGTTCAGGGGAGTAGAGCTGGCAGACCTGCACAGAGAGGCAGAGGTGGTAGGACTCAGTCAACAGGGCCTAGTGTCAGGACTGAGGTATGGAGCAACCAGCCGTAATCTCAGGCCAGGGTCTACGCAATTACCAGACTGGAGGCATAAGACTCCCCAGATGTGGTAGCAAGTATGTTGAATGTTTTTAATTTTGAAGCATATGCACAAGTAGATCTAGGATCTACACATTCATTCATCATCCCGCATCTGGCATCTAGATTGCATTGTGAGCGTGAGACACTACAATGTGGATTAGTAGTGAGTACTCCAGTGGGTAGCACAACAGTGATTAGTGAGGTATGTAAGAGGTGTATAATTCGGATTGATCAGGCAGAATTAGAAGCTAATTTGATTATATTACAATTGAGAGAGATAGACCTCATCTTAGGCATGGACTAGCCCACTGCTCATAGGGCAGTGATAAATTGTTATACCAAGGAGGTAGTGTTTGAATCCCCTAATCAACTGAGAGTGGTATTTCGAGGAGTTAGTCAGGCAGTGCCAACCTGAATAATTTCATTTCTGAGTGCTTTGAGATTGATCCGAGGTGGATGTGAGGCTTATTTGGCCCACGTGGTGGATATTCGAAATGAATAAACCATTTAGTACATTCCAGTTATTAGGAAATTTCTGGATGTATTTTCGGCTGAACTACCGGGATTACTCCTAGATAGGGAGACAAAGTTCACTGTTGATAATGTTCCAGGTACTGCTCCTATATCAAGTCCACCATATAGGATGGCACATGTTAAACTGAAGGAACTAAAAACCCAGTTACAAGAGTTGTTAGATAAAGGTTTCATCAGGCCTAGTGTGTCACCTTGGGGAGCTCCGTTCTTGTTTGTAAAGAAGAAGGATAAACCACTGTCGAGGATTGATGATTTGTTTGACCAGTTATAGGGAGCTCAGGTGTTTACAAAGTTAGACTTGAGATCGGGATATTACCAGCTGAGGATAGCTGAGGCGTATGTTCCCAATAGTGCATTTAGAACCAGATATGGGCACTTCAAGTTTTTGGTAATGCCATTTGGATTGACTAATGCTCCGGTAGCTTTTATGGAATTGATGAATAAGGTATTTCAACCTTATTTAGATCAATTTGTAATTGTTTTTATTGATGACATTTTAGTTTACTCGAGTTGTAGAGAAGATCATGTGGCACATCTAAGATTGACTCTTTAGACAATGAGGGAGAAACAGTTATATGTCAAGTTCAACAAATGCGAATTTTGGCTTGATCGAGTAATATTTCTGGGTCACATCGTGTCTAAACAGGGCATTCAGGTGGACCAAAATAAAATAGAAGCTGTAATGAAATGAAAGGCTCCGAAGAATGTGCCTGAGATATGAAGTTTCCTTAGATTAGTCAGGTATTACAAAAGGTTTGTCGAGGAGTTTTCATTAATTTCGGCCCGTTTGACAAAACTTCTGAGAAAGAATGTGCCTTTTAGATGGATTGATGATTGTCAGAGGAGTTTTGAGGAGCTAAAGCATCGGCTAATTTCAGCACCTGTGTTAGCTAACCCATCGGGTTCTAGAGGTTATGCTATGTACAGTGATGCGTCGCATCAAGGTTTAGGATGTGTACTAATGCGGCATGGTAAAGTAATAACATATACATCGAGATAATTGAGGTCTCACGAATTTAATTACCCAGTACATAATTTGGAACTTGCTGCAGTGGTATTTGCCTTAAAAATTTGGAGACACTATCTATACAGAGAAATTTTCCAAGTGTTCACTGATCACAAAAGTTTGAAATATCTATTGAGCCAGAAAGAGTTGAATATGAGACAGAGAAGATGGATTGAATTGTCAAAAGATTATAATTGTACCATTGAGTATCATCCTGGTAAAGCTAACATGGTAGCTGATACATTAAGTCGGAAGTCTAATAGCAGTGTGGAAAAAGTATAGTTATCGAGGTTACCGAGCCTAGTTCAGTTAAGAACATTGAATGTTGAATTAAATTTGGAGCAAAATGATACATTGATAGCTATATTGAAATTGAGACCTGTTTTGGTTGAACGAATCGGAGAGGCTTAGAGCAGAGATCCAGATTTAGTGAAGTTAATTGAGAAGTTAAAAGAGAATCTAGATTCTGAGTTTGAAGTGAGAGATGATACTTTTAGGTTAAAGCAAAGACTATATGTGCCCAACGTTGATAATTTAAGTAAAGAGATTTTAGAGGAAGCACATTTAGCAGCTTATGCTATGCATCATGGTACTATCAAGATGTATAACAAGCTAAAACAACATTACTAGTAGCCTGGTATGAAAAAGCAAGTAGCAAAGTTTGTGTCTAAATGCATAACTTGTCAACAGGTTAAGGTTGAACATTAAGCTCCAACAGGGAAATTACATTCGTTACCTATTTTAAAGTAGAAATGGGAACGAATCACGATGGATTTCATTAAGATTTTGTCGAGGACTCCGAGACAACATGATTCCATTTGGGTCATTATGGATAGACTGACCAAATCGGCTCATTTCTTGCTAGTGAGAGAAAATCTCTCATTAGATCAGTTAGTTCAGTGATATGTGAATGAGGTTATGAGGTTACATGGGGTTCTTATATCCATAGTTTCGGATAGGGATCCTAGATTTACCTCGAGATTTTGAGGTAGTTTACAGATAGCTTTGGGTATCAAACTAAATTTCAGTACGGCCTTTCATCCTCAGACAAATGGTCAGAGTGAGAGAACGATCAAGACAGTCGAGGATTTGTTCAAAGTTTGTGTTTTGGAGTTTCAAAGCATGGGATAAATTTTTTGGTATGAAAAATAGAATAATCTAATGTCATTATTTCTTATTTGATACCTCCAATTGTCTAGACACATCATCCATGATATTGTTTTGCTCAAGGATATAATACAAGCAAACTAATGGAAGGAGAAAAATTATGGGAGGTTAAACCTAAATCTACCACTTTTTGGTTTTTCCTACAACTATTAAAGTTGAGGGAATATCTTTATAATGACATCATATGCAAAATAGGAAACAATAATAGTTCCTCCCTCTGGTTTAATAATTAGAGTAAGCTAGGACTTAAAACCTAGCCTAAATCAATGCCTAAAATGAAGAACTTCCTCCCTCAAACCTCAAATTGCAAATTAGTAGGCAATGATAATTAGTGGTTATATAACCTTACATAATTCTCCTTAATTACAGAAATGCACCTAATTATAGAACAAACTTATAACTAGAAGACTCTTTTCTATGGATGAAGCATTTCTTATGTTAGTTTACTAACCACTTTTGTAAGGAGTTTTTTAGTATTTATTATTAGAAAATGCATTAATATAATATAGTTTTGAGCAAGCTTTTCTAAAAGTTTTCTTCTTTGTATGGCTAGTGATTAAACAAAGGTTTAACCATAATAGATAGTTTAGGATCCATTAGTAATCATCATTGTTGTAGTCTTTATAAGACTCAACTTGTTGGTTAACCACAATAGATAGTTTATAATCCATTAGTAATCATCATTTTTGTAGTCTTCATAAGACTCAACTTGAAACTCGCCTCACTTATTCTTATAATATGATTTATTAACTAGAATATGGACTAAAATCTAACTTCTATGTAAGCTTAAAGATAGTAGGTTTGACCATACTGAGATTATCAATTGGCTAAGAAAAGATAGGACTATTAACAAAAGGGGATATATCAATATAAAAATATCCTTAACATAACGCAATCCATCTAAAGAGAAAGAAACCTAAGACTATTTTAGGGAAGAAAGATTTAAAGACCAAGTAGCTATTAAGTTAATCTTCTGGATTAGGAAGCAACTATTGATAAATCACTTACATAAAGCTTGTATCACTAGAACAACCTCTTTATAGGTTATTTTTGACTATCAATTCCTCCAAAGTAACTAAGGTACTTCAGAACCATATACAACTTATTTTTTTAAGGAATAGTGGTAGAAAGAGTAAGGCTATCATTTAGCAACAGCAGAAGTTAGCTAATTGGTAATCTAAATACACATTGTACTTCACCAAAAACTTAGTATAAATGTTTGGATTCTTGTTATACTTAATTATGGATTAGAGAGTATTGGCATAAGTATTGTATTTGTTCCCATTTAATCTACTCATTTTGAGGATTTCATTAATACTTTTGCTTAATTTTAAAAAAATATCATAAGATTTAGGTCAATAACATTACTACATCTTTTAAAAGACTTTTTTTTATGATCCTGATGTAGGATTAATATGGAAGATATAATTATAAAATATCTAAATAAGATTAATTTATATTAATTTTAAATAATAAAAATTTTATGGCAATAATCCAAACTTATTAGATTACATGATAAATTTTACGTTTAGCTTTACTTGAAATTGCATATATTAACTATTATTTATATGTCTTATAATTGAATGAAATCTCTTTGAAGTGATGTTCTAGTTTTAATTTCAAAGATAATATAAACAAAGAGATAGTCTCTAGTTGTTTATTGGTCTGTGGCAAATAAATACAAATTATTGGATAGTAAGAAATATTTTTTAAAGAAGATTAAATGAAAATAAACTATTAAATAAACTGACATAAATATTATAAAATTTATTAAAAATGATAGAGTTCTTAATTTTATTTTTAATTAAAAATACAAGTGAGTGTGAAACATTAATATTATATATCAATTATACTACTAATTGGATAATAAATTTTAAAAATCATTAATAACTCTATTTCAAAGTGTGGATAAAGCTTACAGATTGAATTGTCCTAAATTATATGGATGTATTTAAATATTATATCTAGACTTAGAGCCCATTTGAACTTATGCTAAATGAGCCTTCTCCTTCATTATATTAATTTCTCTCTCTCTCTCTCTCTCTCTCTTTGTCTTTCAATATTAGAAAGATTAGGGAAGACATCTTTAATGAATTATCATTATCAAATTTTCTACTATCCAAGCTCAATTTACTTCAACTTATGAGTGACCTTTCGTTATATTCTTCAACATATTGATATTAATTTTTAATTTTTATATTCTCTTTAAATGAAGGCTTTAATTCCTTCTATTAGTTTGCTTTTTCTAAAAGTATTTTTATATAATAAAAGTGACTTATATGACTTGTGAAAGTTGTTATAATCAATCATACTTCATAATAAGTGTCAATTATGATATAACTAATATTAATATAAAATGTTTTAACTTAAAGAGATTTTGGTTTATAATTTTTCCCTTGCTATTCATAAACATGTCAATTATAAGTTGACTTTAAGTTATAATTGACAACATGATACTTAGAACAATTTATGATCATAGTATCAAAAGGACTATTTATAAATGTAACTTTTTAGGTGTCATATCATCCTGGTGAAAATATTTAGTTAAATTCAATGGGTCCTATATAAACTAAAATTTGAATCTTAAGTTGTTGTTATTGTTTTTGATACAGTTTAAAATTTTCACCACTCACAAAGAAAAACACTTAACTTTTCAAGTTGTGTAACTACTCTTTCAAGGTAAAGTAGCTCCTTTAATTAATAGAGGCTACTTACCAAGAATATAAAATCACAGGCATACCTTATTCTCTCCTCAAATATGAGTCAAATAATTCTTCTAGGTCTCCCCCTATAGTTCTCAACATATATGTAATTAATAATTTCATCTTCCATAATAGGAAAATTTTACTAAACACTTAATAAAGAATAAAAAATTAGTTCTTAAAATGATCCTAGTGATATAAGAAAGTGACACCTAAGCCTTTAAATTGACGTAACTTCTCCCTATAACTAAGAGTTAAGTTATTCTTCTAAACATCCTCCAGTATTTCTCCCCTATATAACTAATAATTTTATCCCATATAATATGCAAATTTTATTAAACATTTGGATAAGAATGCACTCATCTCTTAAGATGATATAACTAATTTATAACATTAGGGCAATTGATCATTTAAAGTGAGCTAATTATTTTAAAAGAGTGAAGTAAGCTACTTGAAATATAGAAGCATAGACACAACTTATTCAAGAAATTCTCCTAACATACAAGAGCAACTAATTGTTCTTGACCTTTTCTAACAGTTCTCACCCTATATGTAATTGATATTCTTTTCTCACATAATAGGCAAATTTCACTAAACACGTAATAAAGACACACATTTAACTCTCAAAGTGACGTAACTACTCCAATTGAGTAAATCAACCTAATTGAAAATTAAAATCATACTTATAACTTGTTCCAAAATTTCTCACCAATTATATGAGCCAAGTAAGTTTAATAGGCCTCTTACAACACTTCAAAACCCATATGTAGCTAGCAAATTTTTTTTCATATAATGGAAAAATTCTACAAAGAACTTAGTAAAGGACACATATTCATCTCTTAAGGTGATGGAACTTGTAACACCCCACTCCCGCGTGACCTGAACCCGACATCGTTGGTGATATCCGAATCCGTGGCCCGCAAGGGTGACGTGCTACATCAGTCAGTCGAAACTCAGTATGAATTTTTTTTTATCATTACCCTCATGTGGGCGGAATAGATAGTAAACAATCTGTGCCCACGTTCATAAATAAACATTTTCAGTTATTACAATCATTCAATAATAATTTACAAAAGCCATTTAATGAACAAAAAGCCA
>JANZLF010000005.1:20701190-20714085 GCA_026546835.1 Erythroxylum foetidum | reverse complement strand
ATAATATATTATTAACAAATCATAATGTTAATACATGAATCACAAATGTTCATTGGCCTAGGGCACACTACTAACAAAGAAATCTTTGTTACTTTTCTTAATCTCCTTGATGACTTTCTTAGGAAGAATTAAATGACCACTTCAATGCACATGTAGACTATTTAGGATCGAATTGATCAGAGTGGGCCTAGCAATAAAGGATAAAAACATGTTTGGCCAAGCATTGATTCTTAATTTGTATAATTCAATCTATAAATTTTATCTTAGTAGTACTAATAGGAATGCCAAGATATCTTAATGGTGGAGATTGAATAAAGTGGGGGATTGAATTCTACAGCCAGATCTCCTACTTAATTCAAATTGATACGTCACATAAGAAGAAATGAACATATTGCTTTTTCTAACATTGAACTTCAATCTAGAATAAGCTAAGAATAACTCTAGAACACCTAATATTATTTTAGTGGATTGGAAGTCAGCATTATATAACAACATAAGATTATTAGCAAATATCAAATATGTGATTCTCAGATCTCTACATCTATGATGGTATTAGAACATGCCATTGCAAGCGATGAGTTTGTTGAGCATCCTAGATAAAACTTCCATAACCAGTTTGAATAACTAAGGGGAAAAATGACCACCTTACCTTATTCCCATGGTATTTCTAAGGATCAGGGTAGGAGTTTCACTAATAAGAATGCTAAAGAAGTTGTTATGTTGCATTTCATTATCCATTTAACAAACTTATTTAGGAATCCTAGAGCTGGTAAGCAAGATTCAATAAACTTCCATCAGATGGTGGCAAAAGCTTTCAAGAAATCAAATTTGAATGAATAGCTTTTGATGGCTCTACTTGAGGTCTAGTCTTTCATTAATTCCTACATGAGCAATATGTTATCTCTTATTGATCTCCCAGTACTTTGAGCAGGATCAATGACATCTTTCAAAGCCAGCTTTAGTTTGTTTGCTAGAATATTTGCAATTATTTTATAAATAGTATTGGACAATATATAGGCCTATAATCCACCATAGATAAGGGATTCTACTTTTTGGGATTAAGGCATATAAATGTTTGATTCATTTCCTTCAACATATTAAAAGAAGCAAAAAATTCTTGCATAGCTTCAATAAATAGTTTACCAGTGATCGATATCCCAAGTCTCATGGAAGAAATAAGTAGAATATCCATTAGGTCCTGGAGCTTTAGATGGAAGCAAGCCAAATAGAACTTTTTTAATCTTATATTGTGAGATGGGCGACCATATAATCCTTCATCTCCTGATTGATAAGTCTTTCAAAGAATCTGCTAGAGTTTAATTCCCTAAGGGCATTATTGTCTTCAGATCCCATCAGGTTACTGAAGAAATCTAGAGCAATTTCCAAAGACTTCTCCTTATCAATAAGTAAAACCCTATTTATTTATTTAAGCTTAGTTATCTTGTTTCTACTTCTTTTGGCTAGGATAGAAAAGTGGAAGAATTTGGTGTTAGCACCTCCATCCATTAACCAATTGATCTTTGATTTTTATTTTAAAATGGAATTATGCAATGACAAAGCCTCCTAATACTCCTTCAATCTATGATTCTCTAATGTTCTCATAGCATGGTTTGATATTTATATCAATGCTTTTGAGCAAATCTTCGATTGTTTTTAGCTTCTGATGCTCCTTTAGTATATTCTTTAGCAAACACTTTAATTGCAGCCTTAATAAGTTTATGTTTCTTCATAAGCTAGACAGCTTTATAATCTTTCCCTTTGTGCTATTACATTGAAAAATTTGAAAGGAGTTCCTAATGTTTTAAAGGGAAAAAAACTCAAGTTATTTAGCTAAGAATGATAAGAGCAAATGTTTTCACCAAAAATGGGCATAAGAATGTAGGAAATGTTTAAACCAATATTGATTTACCATCACTCTATCTAAATTTTTACTAATCAATAAATCTCCTTGCTTTTTGTTAGTCTAGGTGAAAAATTGAACTGTTTAACTTAGATCCACTAGACCAACTTTTTGCAACAATTTTGTGAGCTCCTTACAGGTTCCTAATTGAAGATTTCTACCTCCTTTGACTTCAAGTGGAGATAAGTTGCAATTAAAATCCCCAGTTATCTCCCAAGTGTCTATAATTTTGGCATGTATGGCTTTAATATCTTCCTAGGGTTTGGTTTTTTGAAATAATAAGTTTGAGGCATAAATCACAATCATTTCAAACGTAGCATGCACTTTATAAAGTGGCACTTCAAATGTAAAACTTGATTTGATTCATAGGTTAATTGAACTATGATTTTATTTAGATTGTAAGCACATATGATCCTTCCATTATAGTGGTAAGCATGATTGGAGAGGAATTTTCATTCAGTACCTAAAATCCTGTGGCAATTCTATACATAAGGCTGCTTTATTTTAGTTTCAAGAAGTCTTAAAAAAATAAGGCTTCTTTTCCTAAAAGGCCTCTCTCAAAGTTTGCCTTTTAAGAGGGTCATCAACCCTCTAACATTCCAAATGAGTACTGCCATGTTTATTAGGCGATTGATCCCCTTTCTATCTGATTTTTCCTTTCCTTTTAGCAAATTTTCTTCTCGAGCTAGTGGTAAATTCCTTTTCCTTTTCCATAATGCTCTACTCTTGTTTGGTAAACCTATCCCAACTTGCTCTAGAATCATCATTATCTTTATGTTGAAGAGTAGCCTGCGTAATTTGATGAAAGGTGTTTTTCAATTTTATATAAAGATCTCCAATCACCTCTTGTGTATCAGTCACAATCTCATTTCATTAATTCCTTTTTATGCGTTTTGTTCCATATTGGTATTAGTATCATCTTAAGGATCATGTCCCATAAGTTCGTCTTATCCTCCAATTTTGAATGTTCTTTCTATGGCTACCCATTTTGTTGTTGAAATAATTAGGCTTCCAAGGGTAAGTGACATTTATATCCATTCTTACTAATTTCCTCACCTCTCCCTGCTTCATAACATGAACGCTATCAAGTAGTTCAACATTTTTCTTAATTTCAATAACATTTTTCTTAATTTCAATAAACACTTTAGCAAAGCAAATCCTCTCTATGCTTGCAGCTTATGTATCCATGCATATTGGCTTTCTTAAGAAGCTAGCTAGGAAACGAAGTCCTTCAATAGTCCAAAATTTCAAAGGGATGACATACCCAAATCGGGATGCCATCAATATTCCCTCTATCACATTCAATACATGGCTTCCATTTTCTTGATGAATATAATAAGTTGACCTCCCACATGCCAAGGACCTTGCTTCAGTATCTCATTCAGATAGGTTTCATAGTTGAATTTAAATAAAAATGAACCATATTCCATAAGCATTGTCTTCTCTAAACCCTTCTTACTCTACCTAGCTGCAGCCTAAGCTTGAACAGCTAAAAATGCAGGTCTCTACCACGCAGAAGCTCCAGCTTTGAGTAACTTCATAGATGGTGTGAGAACACCATCCACGATAGCATCTTCGAAATGTTTAAATTTTTCTTTATGTTGTTGAATGCCAATTCTGTTTTTCTAAGCTCTAGTAGGTTGGTGGGTTAAAATTTTCCCATTTTTGACAATTCTAGCATTTTGATTCATTGGAACAAAAACTACAACATTCTTTATACCTTAAATAATATGAGGTAACTATGGGAACTCTTCTTGAGAGAGGTCGACTCCATTTGCTTCATCATTGACATCCCAGGGATAGCAAGGCCTTTATATGACCTTCCATATTCGAACTAGAATAGCTTCTTTTATATATATTTACATTTTCATAAGACATTAAGTGAACGAATTTTAAGATTTCATACAATAAGATTTGAAATACCCATAAAAATCATGTAATGTGATAGTAATATATGTATATTTGGTAAGAAGAGTAGTCAAGTATAACCCTCTGCAATCCTATCTTTAGCTACTTGAACAATATTTACATACAATATCAAGAACAATAAAAATGTTAATTGAAGTAACTTATCAATATGTTAAACATGGAAAAAGAAGATACATCCTATGGCTATAGGATATAATATATACTAACACGAGTGTTCCTCCTATATATACAGACATTGCTAATTTAGGTATGTAGCAACAAACAAATGAAGAAGCGAAGGCATTAAATTGGAAACCTGACTACCTAAGACTGTCAGGTCATCTGTGTAAGAGCAAAGTTCGAGGTCTGACGATGTGAAGACCTCTCAAAACTAAAATCCAGTGTTTGATGTAAACCCGCCCACAATTGTGAACATGCAGATCTGAGTCCTTTATAGTAGTAAGTACCAATTGCATACCCAGATGAATCCTATCGGCTTCCGGTTACAACTTCCTATCCACAAGTCACAGGGTAGATTCTGCAACCTTCATTTCCCAAATCATTTTTATTCTTATAATCAGTTAATTACTACTTACTAGTTGACGTACCACCACTATCGCAATGGGAGATATATACAATCTGGCGTTATCTGTTGGACTACCATGTATGTGTATATTGTCAATACATAGAGCCTCAACTCTTTTTTACTGCTTTCAGTGAAAATCATGTCCAAGGACCCAACTCCTATAATAGAAGCATAGTGAGTCAATCATCAATGACTTCTGTACGCTATTTGACGTGGTTAAATTACTGCGTTAAATAGCATTCGAGTGATATAACTGGGATACCAGTCCACGAGAACCTGTGCGGTCGAGCATCAAGCTTTATAATTATCTATATGTACAGACTTTAGACACTAAAATCAAATCATCAAAGTTGCCTAGTCGTGGTTACAGCTAATACAGTATCAAATAAATATTAATATTAATCAGTCATATCAGAGTAGATAACTAGAGGAGACTAGATCATATCCCTAGCTAGTAAGTGCATCTGAGTAAATATAATAGGAATAGCAATTGATCAATCATTACTTGAATGGATTGTTGAAGTCCTTATTAGCTTCTGGCCCTTGATTCCAGTCCCACAGTCTGTCTGAAAATGCAGTTGATAACAAGCTGGGTAGCATGTTTAGTGCTATTGGCTGTGACTGTTGTGACGTGAACGTGGTCAAACCAGAGAATTGGGAAGGCACATGCTGAGGATGATGAACATAATACTGTTGATGGTGAGGAACATTGGGAGCTTGTTGGTAGTTTATTAGTCTGTGAAGATCATCCGAAGGATTTGAAGACGAAGCTGAGGTTGATGAGGATAAGCCAGGAAGAAGGTTACCGCAGTTGGGGAGTACTAAAGAAGAAGCTAATTGTTTAGACTGGCTAAGAAACATCATTCCATCCTCATCCATGGGGGCTGAAGGCAGTCCAAGTGAGGTATTAATAGTAATTGAATTTGGAAGCATGATTGGATGGTAAGGGTTATGCTTTGAAAGTCCTAAAGCTGTTGTTACTTCTGAGCTACTGCTTCCATCAGTTTCAGCAGTACTCATCTTCTCAATCTGTTGCGATTGTCCTCCAAAAGAACTAAATCTTTCAGTGTCAAGATGAGGTTGTTTTTTTTCATATTGTGGTCCTCTCGATGAGGAAGATGCTCTTGTTGATGGAAGTGAACGAGGCAGTGACGGGTGATCTTCTACCCCAGCTCTCTTGTAGACTCGACAAAGCGATATCTCTACCTGCAAATAAATCCCAATTTAAAATTTCTTTTCAAAGTAGAGAGATGAGGCTAGCGACTTCTGACATTGGAAATTAATACTTGTTATGAAAATAGAGAAGATGGAACGATTTCTATGTCTAATACAGTATATTCAAAATGAAGAATCCCAATTTAATAGTCATTGCATGCTTAAATGAATCAGAAATCGAATCATTAACTGTGACTGCAAAGTTGTTATCTTTTTGTGTTCTTCCCAGTGATTATGCAAAAGGGAAAGGCGACTTCTTTTTAGTGGAAGCTATATTGAACTTTTTCAAGAACAAAGAAAAGGTACATATCACAAGCGACAGTAAACGAGGTACAATGCTTAATTATGTCCAAAATTATAACCTACCAATGTTCATATATCTATACATCGTACACTGGATAGGGGATGTGGAAGAAGCTAAACAGTTAGCCAAGCATTATCTTTTCGAAAAGAAGATCCAATATTTGAAGAGAAATGAACATGTACCTTTTGATATCGTTCAGTTTCATGCTGGGGCAACCGATACTCATTCATGATCCAACTGGTTCGGATACCCTTTGGAGCCTTTCCTGAGTAGAAAACTAGGGTTTTCTTCAATCCAATTGACCTAGAGCTCTCAGTTCGGATCATCCGATCAGCTCCTGTTGCTTTCCAGTAGCCAGAAGTTGTGACTCGATTTGGGCGATCCCCGTTTCTATATTTTTTGTCTCGAGGAACATAGAAGAACCATTCCTTCTCTCCAATTGCTGCCAAAGCTGATGATGATACACAACATAGCAAATTGTAAACAATAAGAAATCCACCAGTGGGAGTTGAGTTGGGTAATGGCAAGGCATATATGCAGTAGAGTTGCATGTTTGATATGGCATGCATGACTCCACAATTATGGGTGGATACTTGTAGCCAAGAAAAAATTAGAAGAGAAGGAATAAACGAAAAGAAATATGTGATTCAGACCATTGGAGAATAGGTTACTACAACCAATCCTTTTAAAAACACTGCAAAGACTTTAAGAACTAATTAGCCGGGTGAAGCTGAAGATTTTGATAACTTCAAATGATCCAACGTTAAGTAAAAGTACAACAGCGACTGACAAGAGTCAAGATATTGTCAGATAAAGAAGGAGGGGTAGTAGTTTGGAGAGAAACAAAAATGGAGATAGTCAACGTGAGAGGAAACTGCAAAAGAATCAGAAATATGAAACCTTGTTAATAGGAGGATCGATCTTGAAGAGAGGACAAGGAAGGTTGAAGACTTGAAGCTATATATATACCAACTGGCAGGTGTTGAAGCAATAGCCAGTATGGTAAAGGAATCCATAAGGTGCAAGAATTTGTTGGTTAACTTGAAGAATTCACGAACAGCTTAAGCAATACAGAGATCTTCCCAAATTAATTGTTGCCTACAAGGAAATTGTGGCAAGTAAGAGTGATAAATTAGGGACTTGCTTGACGTTGGCCTTGAAAATGGAGAAGCGAATTAGTCGTGTTTCTTCTGAATTACCCCCAGCAGCTGCCTGGGGGTGATGACTATAAATAAAGAGTCAGAGAAAAGTTGAGGGCAAAAACTAAAAGAAGAAAATGGTTTAAGAAGGCTTGTCTAGGAATTCCGAGTGAATCAACAGTTTGAAATCTTGGGAATTGAAGAAAAGACCACAATAAACAAGAAGGAAAGAATTATATATCTGATAAATGCTTACCGGGAAGTTCCCACGGGTCATAGCGATAAAGATCCAAAAAAGTGATGAGTTCAACGTTGAAACGTTTGCCTTCAACCTTACGGCGAAGGTAGAACTCTACCAATTCTTCCTCTGTAGGATGGAATCGAAACCCTGGCATGACCATGTCATGCTCGTGTTCATCTTTGTTGTCGTCGTTGCTGTTACTGCTATTGTTGTTATTGAGGCTCATGGTTCCTGAAATTGCCATAAACTATGGAACACTATTTCTCTCTATACATATATATATATATATGATCAGGAAAAGGTCATAAATAAACAACACAAGTTTGCTTTCGGCCTTTCGCTTTTATACTGGAAATGAGAAGTGCAAGTGGCGGTATCACTATTGCATAAATAGACAAGAGAAAGATATGGTTAAAATGTCAAAGCTACAAGCTAATACTCACAAGAAGCTAATTTCTCTCTCTAATTAACTAAAAAGAAGAGGAAGAGGAGGAGAAGAAGAAGAGGAAGAAGAGAAAAGCAAATAGAGAGAGACCGAGTGACTTAATGGAAAGATCTACATAGCTTTCAGGCCCTACATGTACAGGAGGGGTATGCAATGCAATGCATTGAGGTGTTCAGATAATGACATCTCAAAGGAGAAGACAGGGTGGCTACAGCCTCTAGCGGTGCCTCTTTTGGACCTTTCTTTATTATTTTATAACAAATAAAATGCATACGAGTGGAATTAGTCAAATTAACGGATTGGATAATATTGGTCTTAACCTAATTAATTTCAATATTCTTCTACATTCTTTTTTTGAAATTTTAAAATCTTATTTCAAATTATTCAAATCTGAATTAACAAAAAAAAAAAGAGAAGTCGAGTAAAACCAGAAAATTAGAAAATACATAAATGTTAACTATCACATAAATATAACAAAAATGAAACCCTTATCTAAAAATTAAATAAAATATATAATTTGTTTACTATTTAAATCTAATTACCATTTTTGGTTTTGAAATTAAATAAATGTAAATCAATAGTAACAAACAGTAAAATTCAAAATAAAAATGCAACATGTAATTTAAAAAATAAAGTACAAATGGAATTAGAAGAAATGTGTCCTAAAATATAGAAACGAATTTTCAACATCATATGTTTTATAAAAGCAAACTATAAAAGGTCCAATACAATATTTAACAAAAATATGTAAAATGATCATAATGGTTCGAAACCATCACTACAATAGAATTTTTAGTTATTAAATTTTACAAAATCGTCGTTAATAATAATTCGAAACGATTTATATATATTCGTCGCACAATTTTCATAGCAAAAATTATTTGCCACCTTTTTGATCAATGTCATAAACCATTTGTATCCGAGACAATCTTGGCTACCTAATTAGCTGGTGCCATAATCTATCAATAATAATACTAATTACCAAAAAATAATAATAATACTAATTACCAGCTTAAACAACGTTACATTATAATTAATTTCAGAATTTTTTACTGATTTACAGTGTATCTTTTATACTGTAAATTAAGGTTTAGAAGAAGATTTATGTCATAGGCAGACAATCGCACAAGAATTTTGATATAGACTATCAGTGTCCTCAAATACTTACTCAAAACCTCTAATCGTATGATAATATTATATAATTTAAGCAAGGGATTAGTTAAGAGCTTAAAGTCTAAGTTTCATATATCTCAAGAGTCAAAATGAAGTGGTTTTACAAATCGG
Source organism: Erythroxylum foetidum (assembly GCA_026546835.1). Lineage (NCBI taxonomy): Eukaryota > Viridiplantae > Streptophyta > Magnoliopsida > Malpighiales > Erythroxylaceae > Erythroxylum > Erythroxylum foetidum. Next base: position 20,705,063 of record JANZLF010000005.1, on the reverse strand, counting down.
TTTTAATTTGTGACATTTAAATAACCTAAATCAAAATCATATTATACTGGAAACTCATAATTATTCGTATAATTTTTAATTTTTGCGGTTTCTTTCCAGAATAGTCCGTCTTAGTATTTTTGTTAAACATATAAAATGATTATAATTATGAACAGAATAAGTAAGACAAATATGTGAGTAATTAATGGTCTGGACACCTAATTATAGTATTAAATATCGTTTTGTAACTTTTTTTTTTTCTCCTTTGTGTAGTGATTAGGAAGCATTGCAAGCGGAATTGAATCATGAAAACATAGATTGGGGAAATTTATTTATCTGTTATCGTGATTGAAAGTCCTTCCAATATAGTTTGATATGCAATCCTAGTCATCAATTTCTCTTTTTTCTTGAGTTTTGGTAGGCTGTAAATAGCAAAAACAAACTAATGCAGACATAAGTTTGAATACGCGTTGCAATAACACCAAAGAAAGAAAAGAACAAAACATTGTTACAGCTGGAATTGAGTTTGTGGAGAGCAATTTAGACAATTTGCATATAAGCATATATATGAATTGGAGATATTAAAAAGATAGAACACATGTGAAGTTATATTTATACAATTGAAGAACCATGGGATTGATATCATAGTAGCAATTTTTCCAGTTGAGGCTTGATGATAGTAGTTCTTGTTCATATACTATGATATTGGAATGTAGAATCTTGTGGAGCTATTGGCCTTCTATCTTTAGGTAAAGTACAAATAGTAGCCTAACCTCTAGGACATTAAAAAAAATTATTTGAAAATATACCAAAATACAAATATTATATAAAAGCTTATTTTTAAATTTGACGTAAAATTAATATATTTACTCAATGCAAAAAAAGCTACAAGGGTTGGTAAGAGTCAAATTAAATTTGATTGATAGGAAAAGGTAAGAAATAGGATTTTAGGAAGGGCATATTAAATTCAAAAATAAGAAATGAGAATGGTGTTACTATTAGTACTATGTAAAAAAAAGAAAACAACCAATGATATTTGGAGTAGTATTGTAGATTTTTTACTATCCAGGTGCGTGTGAAATGTTGAATTATCGAATGACAACATCATTAGTATGTATCTTTCTCAAATATTGTATTAGATTTGGTTACTGTACCAAGGACGGAGTCACAATGGGAGCAAGTAGGGGCACTTGCCCCCACTGGGATTTTGAGGGTGACTTAGGATAGATGCTTGTATCAATTTCCTTTTTGGTTTGGTTTAGGGAACTGATAGACTTGTCTATTCTGATTTTGGATGACTGTATCAGATTGATGTTATGATTTTAAAATTTAGTGGTTTCTGATATTGTGTTATGTTATGGTTTTAATTATTGCGATGTCATGTGGATTATTAGTGGGAATGTTCTGGTGGTGCACCTTTATCGTGGGATACGTGTCAGAGCGACCTTCGGGCGTCCCGATGTGTACCCTACGGTAAGGGGGCGCTACAAGCCCATCCATTGAAAATATGTCTATTCCATTGAAAATTGGATATCCAAACATCTAGAAGTTTAAAACTTAAAAGCCAATGTGGATAAAATTTAAAGTACAAATGATGACAATGAAGAACAAAAGAGCAAAGACATCAAGTGAAACAAACTAGAATATGAGGAAAACCAACACAAACCCAGAAATTTAATGGTAAACCAAAAATAAATAAATATTGTAGAAATTTAATTCCACCAACTTAGAAATGACATACGGAAAAATTTGTTATAAATAACCAAACATCATACAAATAAGGAATATGTGAGGGTAAAGAAACATGATCATAAAGCTTAGATATGAGGTGGTCATGACATTAGGAAATCGAGGTGAGATAAAATCCCAAGCGTGTGACGTAGTAACAAAACCTTTTTTGTTTTGATTTCTTGAAATTCAATACTACTTAAATTCTACACCATGATTAACACATAAAATATAATAAAGCATAAAGTATAAAGTATAAATCATAAATCATAATTTATACCTTATTCAAAAGCATGATCGTACTTTGTTAAATCCTTCAAACTATTTCTAAAGTTAGTTCATCTCAACCACCATAATCACGTAAGTGTCTTACCTCTAATGATATCCATAAAATAAGTTGAGAGAACTCTGCAACTATTATAAAGAGGGTTGGGCAAAAAGTGGTGGCTTCCTTGGAGCCTAAGCCTAGTTATAATAGGTTTTGTATATTATAGTAATTTAATTGAAATAAAAAATAATTTCAATTAAAATTTAATTAGAAATACAATTAAGTCCAATTAAATATCAGTTGTGCCTGAATAAAATTTAATATCTCATATTTTTCCTTAATTATTAAATATCTTATATTTAATTATAAATTTTCTTAAACTTAACTATCAAGCTCACTTGATTAAAAATCACATTTTCTCTCTTTAACTTGTTCATTGTGTGTTACCAATTAAGTTCTTAAATATATTAACAATGGATATGAATTATAACCATAAACTATATTTAGAATTAGATAAAATGAAACTCCTTTAATCGTTGGTTTTGTGATTAAATAATTTAAATCAATAGATCAAAATTTGCGTCTAATAATGTATCATGACCATTCAAATTTTTAAGAATGTTAAAGTATTTTTTAGTAACCTTTCTATGCATGATTTTTCATATAATTTAATCTTTTCATTATACAAGGTTTTGAATAGACATAAAGCATGTAAATAATGTTTACTCTATTTGATCCCAATTAAGTTAATTCTCCATCATTAGTAATTGATTCAATTAATGATATTTGTAATCTATTTTACAAAGTGTCATTCCACTTTGACCAAGAATTTTCCAAATCATTACTAATCGAGAATAATGGAAATTCTTCTTAATTTTTTTCGAGTGATGAATCATATATTGATCACTTAATAACCTGGATATAACATATGTTATATCCAATAACCAGTGACTGAGCTACCTTTGACTAGAATATATCATAAGTAGTATCAAAATATAGAAATACCTATATGAGTAATTTGATGATCTCAATTCAAAGGATCACTTATGCAATCATCATAATGAGAATTTCTATAGACATAAAGTGGTGATCCAATTAGAATTCTTTTAAAAAACCAATTTAGTGAACTTATTCGTTAATAAGCATCCAAATGTTTTATTTAAATATCTCTATACTTTAGTCTATGAGATTGACTGCTTCATTCATAAGGATGAAACATAATATGTCTAGTCATTTACGCTCTATTAATTTCTAATCTTAATAGGACAGTGACTAGGAATAATCTAAGGATATATAAATGTAATATAAATCTCATAACTGCAATATCATCATAATTTCATTTGCAATATATATTTACCTTAATGGAATTTATCATATGCATTTAAATTTGTATAATATAAAGAATGCCTTTAAATAACTATGTCACTAAACTATAACCAATCAATTGGCTATAAGGTATAAACCAACAATCTTCCACTTGCACTAAGCCAATCGTTTAAGTATCTTGTAACATATCACCATATGATGTTCATGTAATTGTTGAAACAGTGGCTTAGTGAGAAAATTTTACAAGATTTTCTATAGTGACAACTTGCTCAAATCTTATAATTTTCATCTTAATATCATTATAATTAAGAGAAACTGCCTAAATATATACTTCGATCTTTGATAAGACTTTAGCTTCTTTTTGCATGCCCAGTGGCTCCAATATTACACAGTATGTTACTATCTTGAATTATAACATCCCGTCACCGATGGGAAGGTTATAATGGTAAATTGGGACGGGATAGGATTTTATCGCATAATATCGACTGAACATTTATTTGGCCTCTAATTGTAGAGAATTGAGTCATTTGGCACGTGCACTGATAGGTACATGCATTCATGACTTTTTCCTG
>JANZLF010000005.1:20598124-20617804 GCA_026546835.1 Erythroxylum foetidum | reverse complement strand
TACCGTAAAAACACAAGTAAAGCATCACAAGGGTCTACCAAAAGAACATAAAACACAAAGAATTAACATGACAAAAATGCAAGTTATCAATATCTCAAAACTTATTTAATTGCATTATATTGGTTTATACTTATGTTATATAAATATCTACGTAACAGTCTAACAACGAATATAATTTTTGGTCTAGTATAGACCTAAACATATATCATACTGCTAGTTGCACTAAAATATGGAATGCTCTTATGACCCTCTCTTAACTTTCTTTGAACACTATTCCAAAGGTAACTTCTCTCTATAAAAGATTGGTGATCCATAAGATTTATAATTTTCATACTAATTCTTTGCAACTCGTGCTCAATGTATGCTTGATTGACTTATTCTATGATTATAAGAATTTATCAATTTTAAACTGTAAGTTTACGATGTAGCTGTAACTAACACAGGCAAGTATAGGTTGATTTTATGACGATTGTACGTCCTAGTATTCACCCTTTTCCTATTATCTAAATGTCTAAATAGATTGTGGATTTAATTAAAAATTAAATTAAATTAACAAACTAAGATTGAAACAATAATGAACTCGAAAAAAGGAAAATACTTAAAAAAGTCAATATTAAATAAATAGTACTAGGTGATGAATCCTTCTAAGAATTCTTAAATTATTAATCCTTTGTTATGTAATTAAATTATTGATTATTAGATCGTGAAAATTTTTATGTTATGTTAACATCTTTCTTAAGACTATTAACAACTAATCCCTCTGTTGATTAACAAAATTTTCTTTTTAGGTAAAACCCCTATGATTATATTATTGATTCGTGAATTTCATTATTAGGTTTGACCATAATCTAAAAGATTTATATCGACCTATCTCTAGGTTTGCATGGAAGTCGTTAAAATTATGATAGATCTATCCACACAAAAGGATTTCTCAATTTCAGTCATATGAAATCAAATTATGAACAAATATTCTGGATATTTTAAAACAAGAATAAAAGACATAATTAAATCCCAATAAACCAATCAACAAAACTGCATTAAATAAAAGATCAAATCATATTGTTATTATAACATATGGTTCATCACACCTAGGCACTAAAAAAATCAATACCTACCCATAGAAAACAAAACCAAAGATAATTATGTAGAATAGCAAATAGAAAACAACGAAATCATAATATCGTATCTCCCTTTTTCATATAATGAATCTTTTTGCAAGTTCGATTGAACGTTGTAATCTATTGGATCTTGTGACATAAGCTTTATGTTTTCCTTGTCCTCTGATCAGAATTATCGCCTCTTTATGTTTCTTATGAGACAAAAATGCTCTAAAACTTGCCTCCTCTTATTTTGCCTTTAATCATGCCTTTTTATAGTAAAAATTAAGGTTTTTAGGATATACACAATTAATGTAACAATTGTGTAAGTGATCGTGTATATTCAAAAATATCAAAATTTGTAATTTTACACGGGCACAAAGACTTACACGGGTAACATACATGGGCATGTAACTTCACACAATTAGAAATAATATTCTTTAAATCTTCACACGCTTTCAAAGACTTACATAATAATTGTACACAATCTTGTAGGTCCTCACTTTCTTTAAATCTTTGTTCCATGCCACGATTTCATCAGAGTTCTCCTTTTGGTCCAAGAAGACAATTATCACCTACAAACATACTTGAAGTGAATTAAGTACCAAAAATACAATAAAACTATTAAATAACAAACAAAAGACATTAAATATGGGTATATAAATATGGCCAAATAATCATTTATCAATGTTGTTTAAGATAAACCAAACAAGTTTTGAGATATGTCATAGTGGATCTAAATACCAACGACAAAGATGATTCATTAAGAAATTTCATATCAAAATTCTTGAGAAAAGGTGCTTAATCTCATAGAATACGACTAAGTTATTTGATATAAGTAAGACATCATCTACATACAAAAGTAGAAAAATAGTCTTACACCCCTAACCTTATAGTTTAAGAATCTTTCAAATTTATGTTTCTCAAAGTGAAATGTGGTTATTACCTTATCAAATTTCAGGTACCACTGAAGGAAAGCTTGTTTGATTCTATTTAATGATGTCCTTTATAAACTAAATGATTTTTTATCTTCCCAAACCCTTCATGTTGTACCATATAGACCTTATAATAAATATATCTATTTAAGAAGGCAATTTTAACAAGTATCTATTGTAGTTTCATTTATGCATTTTTAGAAGATGTAGAAGAGGAAGTGACATTAAAGTCTACCCCTTCTCTATATATAAAACCTTTAGCAACCAAAATGGCTTTAAACTACTTAAGCTTATCTTGGGAGTTCTTGTCAATATTATAAACATATTTATAAACAACAGGTTCATAATTTTGAGATAAATAAGCAAGTTCCTATACCTAATTATGTTTATGAAATGTATTTCAACTCTTTTTGCATCCCACTATAAATTTACTTGAGGACCAAAAACAATGTCTAAAAAGTAAATGGATGAATAATATCATAATCAGATGATGTAACATGCCGCCTTACCGTAATGGATCTTCTTAATTGAATATGTTTAATATGATCATGTGTGACAGGAACCTTATTCTTTGTCTGTATTAGTTATTCATGTATTAGAATCACACTAGGTACATAATCCATTAACCTAACTAAATAGGTGAAGGATGTGAAGTTATAATTGTATTAACTCTACTTTTCTCTAATAAGAAAGACTAAACATTATAGGCATATCATATTCTTAAAACTTAGGTGTTCATGATTCCACAATCTCTAAAGAAAATTCCACTTCATATTTCCATTTCTTAAAATTAAAACTTGTAAAGGTTTTAATGATAACATTATTGTTATTTACAAAAAAAAAGGTTACTACAAAACAAATAATGTATATAATCAGCATAAATGTAAGATAATAATGATACTAAAGCTATAAATAGTATTTGCAATGAACAACTTAGTAAATATATTATAGCACACCTATAGTCGAATATATAATACATAAAGATAAGGTTTTTACATAAAAGTGATCATACACACCATCAACTCTTATCATTCCACTAGCTAGTGGGTATGTAGATTATTTAAGCACTGATGATCCACACCAGAGTCCTTTATGCATATCTTAACTTTTCATAAAAGTTTAATGCTTATGGAAAAATAATCAAATAAAAAATCAAAGACATCACCTGACATGAAAGCAAATGAGTCCAAATACTAACTTAAAATGTCATTATGGTGACTGCATTTTTATTAACATTCAAACAATTCCCCAAATACAAAGGATACACTTATATTTTCCTCATTTTTTCTTTTCTTATATAGGCATAAAATTATTACAAACTTACCACTGTATAATGCAAAATCTTTATGCACCTGTTCATTATCACACAATAGTGCAAAAAAATTATCAATAACTTTATTTGAGAATTCACAAATTAAATACCAAAAATTGTGATGAATATTCAATAATATATATAAACATATAAAATAATTAAACAACATTTATCTCATTTATTTCAAGCTAACTACATAAAATGTCACTTAAATATGGCTTTAAAAAACTTTATTTAATATTTTTTAAAGTTAAAGTTCAATTATTCTTAAATGGAATATTTCCAAAAAACTTAAAAATTAACTATATATATTATAAAAACTATAAAAGATCAAAAATAAATTTAAGGACTACTCTATCATTTTTAAAATTTTGGATATTTTTGTCTTGCAGTGCATTGATGTCAGCATTCATATGGCAACTTTCACATGTTGGTTACACACAAGATAGCATAAGAAGTGCATGTAGCTCAAGCACAAAGACACACTTAGAGCCTGCATGTAGCTCAAGCACAAAGACACACTTAGAGCCTTTCTATCATATATATAACATACACCAAATGTGCAAACACGTGCTCCCTACTTTATGATGCATGAAAATAGGAACACACATGCCTTTACCTTTATGTTGCATATATGAATCATGTCAGACATGTGGCATATGCCTATGCTTTGCTTAATTCATATAATCATGAAATTGGTATGAGAATATGTGTTATATATGACAAAAACTTTATTGATTATCCCTAAAATCAACCATGAACTTTTATACATAATGATAATATGCAAACAAATTTATTTTGCTATTAATTTTTGTTCGAGTAAACTACTAAAAACCTTGAGTAAGCTTGTGAAACTTTGAATAAGCTACTAAAACTTTCAATAATCCTTTACAAAAGTTGCTTGAAACAACGTCTGCAAAGATCTTTCTACTCCTTTCTTAATGTGTATATCTCTTAACATGTCAAAGAAAAGTTGATATCTATGAAACTTAGTTGAAGTAAATGTAAAATAACTATTTACAATAACCTTATTAGTCTTATCATCACGGGTCTTAGAAGTATCTTACCCATACTGATAAGATTTATTTTCTTCACTAGAATTTAGTCCATATATTTGGATCAATTATTAGAGTTCTTTGTTATATTTATACTAGATCAAAATTTAATTTTGTTCCTTAAATTTAAAAATGTTAATTAATTTAAATTTTAAATAAAAATAAAATTCCAATAGATTTACATTTTATCACATGATAAAACTGCAAAAGGTCAAGCAAATAATATTTCACCTTCTTAATAACGATGATGTCCCCAATCTTATTACCATAAATTCTCATGTTATTGGTAATGTTCATGTTTATGGAGAAGTACTCTGCCACTGTTTCATTGTTCTTCATTTATAAAGTCTCAAACTTTGCCTTTAAGCGTTATAATCATTGTCTCTTAACCCTTAGCACTATCATGATACTTCTTCTTCGTAAAATCCCATATCTTCTTCATAATATATTTCTGCAATATGATTTCCAAAAATGTCAAATCAATTACTTGAAATAGGTAGTTTTTTGCCTTCAGGTCCTTCAATTATGAGTTATCAACTTTAGTTTTTTGTGCATCAGTTTCACTTGGTACTAACTTAATGACTACACTCTCATTGACAACCAGATACTCCTCAAGCCTTAGGAAATTTTTTGTTAGCATACTTCAATAGTCATAATGGTGACCATTAAAAAAAGGATAAAAGGCTGAACAAAATTATTGATAGCCTTTTGTTTAGGTCATGGGGTTTCTAATTTGATTCATCTTAGGAACAATGGAACGTAGCTCTAATACCAATTGTTAAACTTAAAAACAAAGAAGCAAATAAATAGTAGGAAAAATTGGAATAGTAACTGAAATGAACGAATTTTTTATTAAATGAAGAATGTTTAATTATAATGCAATCCAATTTAAAATCACATATGACTACTTAAATAAAATAAAACTATAAGATCATGTCCTAGACTTAAGGATTAAGCCTGCAATTAAAATAGATAATAATTGCTAACTTGATGCTAGAAACTAGTAAAATAAATAACAAAAATTTTATGAATAAAAAGATCTTAGACTAAGTTATATTAACTTTATTTAATTTAAAATATCATGTATAATGTTAACTGGATGTTGACTTGCACTATTATGTAGGTATAACATTGTCTAACTGAATTCTACTATATCAGGTAGAGCATTATCTCCAGGTTAATGGTGATCTTAAGCATGTATATTATTATTACAATAACTTAAATAATCAAATAACCACATAAGTATGGGAATTTTCATAACTTTACTCCAACTACTTTAAACTCATTACAATTAAGACTAATTTGGAGGAAGCTTAAGGGTAATATTGATGAGAAAGAAGCATTCCATAATTTATATAATCAAGGTTTAGCATTCAAGGATCATACCCTATCAACACAACATAATGAGAAGGAGTTCTTAAGAATGACAAATCAAGTATTGATATTATTATATTAATAAGGTTAAAGTGTTTATTAAGAAAAGAATTAACTCACCAACAATATGACTTTCCAGATTATTATGTTCTAATTTTAACATAGATACAAGAAAATGAGTGAGGATATTACAATTGACCTTGTAAGTGCCCAATTATTCTTATAGTGAGTGTAAACAAACCCCTAAATTAAAAACAGAAAGTTTAGAGAAAGGTTCTTCGACTTATAATAAATATGTAAGAGTCTACTTAGTTTTATTTCTATTTTTAATTTTATTTTATTCAAATATAGTTAAATTTTTTAAATGATTTCTATTTTAATTTTAAAGTTTAAATTTTTTGGTTTATTTACATTTGAAAGGCTTGTGATTTTCTATTTTTTTCATTTAGTTCCTATACTTTTAAAAAATCATTGTTTAATAATTCTTGTCTACCTATAGAAAAAAACAAGGCAAGATCTAATCAAGCACATAGCGAAATAATTATGAAACATTTTCATTTTATTTACCTAAAGTCAAGATCAATTAAAATTATATAACATGATTAACATTTAAAATTATAAAGCATGAATATTAATTTGTACCTTATTATGAAGCTTGATCCTTATTTTGTTATTTCCCTCGAGCCATTTTTGAAATAGGCTCATCTTAACCACTATAGCTTCACAAACATTTGAGTCCTAATGATACACATAAAACTTGTTAAGAGAACTTTACAACTGTTGAAGAAAAGTAAGAAGTGTTAGCTCCATAAGAGCCTAACCCTATTTATAATAAGTTTGGACATTTTAGGAATTTAATTAAAATAAAATTCTAATTTCAATTAAACTTTAATTAGAATAATAATTAATTATAATTAAATATCAATTATGTCCAAATAAGATCCAATATATTATATTGGTTCTTATTTATTAAATATCTGATATTTAAACATAAAGTTTCTCAAACTTAACAATCAAGTCAAACTTTATTAAAACATCATTTCTCTTTTTAACTTATTATTTATGTATAACTCGTTAGGTTCTTAAATATTTTGGAAATAGATATAATTTATAATCCTAAATCATATTTAATATTAGCTAAATTAAACTCCTTTAGTTTATCTTTAATTCTATAATTAAGTAATTTTTATCCATAAATAGAGATTGACATCTAGCAGTGCATCATAATCACCCAAATATTTATAAATGTCAAAAGTGAAATTAACTAACCTATCTATGTATGATTTTTTGTATAATTCAATTATTTTATTGTGCAATGTTCTGATTAAATATAGAGTATGGAAATAATGTTTATTTTATTTGAGTCGAATATATTAGTTTTCCACTATTAGTAATTGATTTAATTAATAACATTTGAAAACTTTTTTTCAAAGTGTCATTCCACCTTAGCTAATGGTTTTTTGAATCAATATTAATAAAAAATAGTGAAACATTCTCCATAATCATTTCAAGGTGATGAACTTATATTGATTACTCAAATATCTTTATATAGTTTATGTTATATCCAATAACTACCGATTGAGCTACCCTTGACTATAATAGGTTATAAGTAGTATTTAAACGTAGCAAATCCTACATGAGATACTTTAGTAATTTCAAGTTAAATGATCACTTTATACTATCATCACAATGAGAATTTTTATACATGTATAAGTAATATTCCAAATGAAACTCATATAGGGTCAATTTAATGAGCTTGTTCTTTAATAAGCTCTCATATGTTTGTTTAAGTATCTCTATACTTTAGTCTATAAAATTAAATTCTTCCTACATAAGGAAGAAATATATAATGTGTTAGTCTTTTTAGGCTCCATTAATTTCCAATATCTATTGAACAATGACTAGGAATAATTGAGGGATAATAGATAAATGCAACATGAATCTCTTAATATGATCTTATCATAATTTTATTACAATCTAATTTTTTCATATAGATTTTATCATATATATTTAAATATGTATAAGATAAAGAATCCTTTTAAAGAATTATATTACTAAACATATCACTAAATTGTAACAAATCGATTGGCTACAGGGTATAAACCAACATTATCTTCATTTAATAGTGATTGAAACCCTTCAAACACCACTCCATCTCACTCATCACTTTTTTAGAATGTTGATCAAGAATAAATTAAGTATGATAAATATGATACTGAATAATATTGCTCATAATGATATATCTGATTTACCAATGATCTATTTTAGTAAAGTATGACGAACTTTATTACTTATACTATTAATAACTATTATAAAAATATTAACTTATAATTAATTTTCTACAATGCTTATTTAATATCTTATTATTAGTAGTATCAAAACAAACCTATTTATTTCTACTACAATATTTGGTTTTTTCATGTTGTTTTCAAATTTAGAAAAAGAATTTGTTTATTTGAGTTTTTATTTTATATTTATGGTTTTGATCTCTTCCTGTTTTCACAACTTATAAAAATCATAAAAATAATTTGATTTATTAGTAAGTAAATGTATATTATTTAATTCAATAATATTAATTAATAATAACTCTTATAATTAATAAATTATAATTATTTAATTTATTTTAATTTTATAATTAATAAACTTTTTAAATTTTATAATTATTTAATAAACATATTTTAAATTTAAAGTACCTTTAAATACATAATTTCAAATGAAATTAATTTTAATAAGTAAAATATATCAATAAATAAATTGTATGGCTTTGTAGTTTTTTTGTTTTATTAATTTTAATAAAATACAATAAATTATAATTATTTATTAATAAATATTTTATAAGATATGAAAATAAAATTAACTTAATTAATTCATAAGATTAATTTATCGCTAAGTTTTAGTTAATATTAAAATATTTTTAAAAATAAAAAATTTCATTAGAACATGAAAAATAGCATATTAGAGCGTAGTAAAGGTTTGCAATAACTCTTTTAAGGAGCGAGATCAGGCTATACAAGAGCCTTTCTAGCTGTTAGGAGAAACTAAAGTTCCGAGGATATCAAGTAACATAGAGGAAATATAAGTTAATTCACATTTCAAAACATTGAGCTATGTTTATGTTATGCTTTAGCTGTTAAGACCAGACTTTAATTTCCTTTATCACTAGCAGTGAACGTAGGTAACTTACAACTAATAGTCAACTAAGTGTTGCATCTTTTATGGATAGCATGAGTTACTAGCTACATCTGGATTCTTTCAAACAAATCCTTAAGAAGTAAATTCCTCTATAAAGCTTGGTTGTGGAAGATACTTTAGTTTCTTTTATGTCAAATATATAGTATACCATATTACAAAGAGCGATTTTAAAGATGAAGTGGTCATTCTTCCTTCCTTGAACATTATAGTAGCTCCAATTTATAATTTCAAGCCATTCCGAGGATGGAGAGTTCCTCTCACTAAGCTGAAGGATGCCTCTCCAAATATAGTTAGAGTATTCACAATTGAATAAGAGGTGATTTAAAGATTCCAGCTCCTAATTACATAGAACGCATGTTCTTGAAATTGATTAATTTTTTTTGAGATTTTGTGTTTGGTGGACTATTTCTTCTTAATTGCCGAGTACAAAACAAAAGTTGCACATGGATAGTACTATTTGAACCAATTAAGTTCCCTCCATTTTACTTTAGAAACTTTATGTATAAAAAGATCTCTATATGAAGAGGTAAAGAATTGACCTAAAATGGTCCTCTTCCAAAGAACAACATCTTCCTTCTTTAGAATTAAGGACTTATTCATCACATGGCTTACTAAAGGGGTATGTAGCATGAAAGCTAGCAAATTTGCTTTATCCCTTATTTTATCACAAATTTCTGCCACCCCTATTGATGGACCAAATTGGCTCCACTTGTTGTGCCAAAATGAAGAAGAAGTGCCATCCCTTAAGTTTATATGAAATTAAAATCTCACCACTTTTCTTAGCCTAAATATATAAATCATAGTTCACGAGGAATCAGTTTTTGGTTGAGTACACCAAAATTTATCATCTTTTAAATAATAGGCATGCACCCATTTCGCCTATAAAGCTTATTTCCCTTTTAAGAGTCTCCAAATGCTTTTAATAATTAAATCTTTATTGGTTATTTTCAACAAAATCATTATAAGACCACCCTCATCCTTAAGAAGGTAAACGTCTGACCAACTAACCTTAGGCATTAAATCTTAACCAACTAACCTTATCCATTGAATCTTTACTTGCATCACTAAATCAGAGGTATCTTTTAAACATCCTATCAATGGTTTTAACTAAGTTGTTCGTGAACATTAAGTGAGAATACTAGTATCCTTGGATGTTGTTGAGCACTGAATTAATAAGCTGGGCTCTACCAACTTTTGAGAGGCTTCTATTACACTAATTATAATTCTCTATGATCCTCTAGCATACTTCCTATTATAACTTTTGAAGAGTTTATGTGCAATCAGGATGTTGTCCTTAATTAACCTGCCTTTAATAAAAGCACAATGATTTTCATCATTGTATGGAGACAAAATAGAATCAATATTTTAGCAATAAGTTTGGAAATAATCTTATAAATGATATTGCAACAAGCTACAGATCTGTAATGCCTCAGTGAATTAGGAGCTTGCACTTTAAGGATGAGACATACAAAAGTTCTATTTTACTCCTTCCACATTTTCTCCTTACTAAAAAAGTCTAAGATAACATCAGTCACTAAGGTTTTGGTTAGAGCCTAGGTCCTCTAAGAAAAAATAAATATTAGTTCCATCTGGTCCTAGAGCTTAATTATGATGTAATAAGAACAAAGCTCTTTCCACGTTTGATTATTGAAAGGGTTATAGAGGGACTCAACTTCTTAAAAAGCAATCTATATTTGAATAATGAACTTGATAAGATTAACAGAAGAAGCAAAATATGTAAGAGTACCTAAAGATCTAGAGAAATAAGAAAAGCCTCTTAAAGAATGTTAGGTTGAGTAGAAAAAAATGTGTTAAGCCAAATGAGTGCCATAATTTGAAGATGTATTTTCTATGGAATTTGAAATTCTTCCACACTTGCATCCTTAATAACAACAACAAGAATACTTTCATGAGTATTTTCATGAGCAGCATTAATAAAGGACATGTTTTGTAATTCCTTAGTGTTTAAAACTACTCCTTTTCTATAAGCTACTTCAAAAGTGGGTGAGGTAGAAGAGCTCCCCATATTAACTTACTTCTCTTTGTCAGTAATGCCATAATCCATTTGCATTAATTCCTAAAAGTTACCTTTTTGAGAAGATCCAGTCCTAAATTTTGTTTATTTAGTATGGTTTAGCCTCCAAGTATAAGAAACATTAATAGTCTCTTTAATGAATGTCACCCTTACTTAGCCTTAGTAAAGGAATGGTTTCAAGAATGTCTTCATGGATACCAATTAAGACACAAACCTTTGTATAATTGATCATCTTGGTGCTTGCTATTACTTATCAAGAAGGATTCGCTTCCCCAAAGAGCTAGCTAGATGACTTAAACCCTTGTCGTTCAATACTCTAAAGGAGTAATATGGATATTCATCCATATTGAACTTTTATTAAGAAATTTATTATTAAGTTATAAGTCAAGCATCCAACATTGTATAAATATTATTTTGTCATTCAAATACCAAAGTCGTACTTCCAAAATCCTTTAAGCTTGAGCAATCGTCACAAACTTAAAGAAGAAGACATTTTCTTCATTCCTAAAATCTCTTTTAGGATAAAAATGCTTCCATTGGTTTTGATCCCAAGCTTTTATAACTACGTAAGGTGGTCTTTTATCTAAGAAAGATCCAACATGTTCCCTACCCATCTAAAAGCTCCTTCTTTTAGAATTTCAAATGGCAAAGCAACAACGGAGGTGTCTTCCTACTTCTTTGGTAGACAATAACATAAGTTCAAAGCAAGAATGGATTCCTTAAAGACCTGACATCGAGATTTCGTGTTGTTAATAAAACCAATGTTTGCTCCATCTTTTTCTACCTTCAGGGGGCACAGGATCAATTAAGGGAGAAGGTTTGGACATATAGGGTAGGGATGGACAACAAATTGGAATTCAAGGCTAGAGTTGGTTTAGAAAAGTTGAGGAATTGGCTTTGGAATGAGGAGAAGTGGGGATTGACAATGGAGAGGCCATAGGTGAGGAGTTAAGGCTAAAGAATTTTGGTTAACTACTCCTGACCTAGAAAATGACATATTGTCTGAATAAAAAAATAAACTAAGAAAAGAAGACAAATTCAAAACATTATTCTTAAAACATTAATAATGAGGAGGTGGGTAAATAATAAAAGGAGAGAACAAGACAAAGAGGACAATAGAGAACCAGACAGTAATAAAGAAAAGCAGGAGCAAAAAGTAGTAAGGTAAGAAAGGGAGAGTAAACAAGTAATTAATAGAGGACACAACCATAAGGACAAGTCAGGAAAAGGAAGCAAGAAAGGCGAGCTTAAAGCAAGGATTCATGAAATAGGGCATGAAATATTACTATTAATAAAAGTTCACTGCATTTCAAGTAGGTAAGGGGCACCTAAAATATTACTAGTAATTAAAGTGTACTACATTTATATTAACAATCTAATAAATTTTAATTAATATATATTAAAATTGAAAAATAAAAACTAAAAATAAAAGTAGGTGTAGAACTAAATGGCCCCTAAATTAATTTTTATTTTCTTAAATAAAATATAAACTAATATGATAAAATTGTGAAAAAAGAACTACTTAATTCATGATATACAGAATTTGGTAATATGGAAAGGAAATGTAGTGGTAGATTGTTCTAAAGCTTATAACTAAGCTTATATCTATGTTTTATAATAGTCTTAGTGAAGGACACTCGGGGCTATTGATCAACATAAGAAGCCTTAAGTGTTATTCCACTAAAATGGAATAGCGAAAGACAAAAGGAATTTTATTAGATAATGCATAAAAAAATGAGATTTATGTAATCCTTTCAATTTCAAAGAACCATTGCACAAACATCTATATGAATTTTATAGCATGATTGGCTCCCCAAATATACTAGTTATTTATAAGTAGACTCTACTTGGTGTTAGACAAAATTCCTTTGTATTATTTACGAAAACCAACAAAATGTTGGGTTATACTTCTATAATGATCCAAGTTTTTTGAGTAATTTTATCATAAGATAAACAAAAGGTAAATTGTATAAATTATTTCTTATGTAAGATTCAGTTGATCAAATGTTTTTCTTTTTTCATTTTTTATTGGATGAATAACATCCTTCATCAACATTACACAACTTACTTTGATTGTTTTTAGTTTTTTTAGTGCATCTATAGGCATACGTATCCCTACAACCAGTCATCGACCCATTAGCAACGACATTCCCAAATTCAAATTGTTGGAGCGTTGAATTATAAAACTTGAATGGAGCTTATGTTTTTATTTTCAAGAAATACAATTCAAGCAAATTTGGTTAAACAATTGAAAATAAATATAACAAGACACTTACTGAAGGGCGACGGGAAGAGAAGGGCGGTCTAGGTAGGTTTAGGGATTCAGATGGAAGTTGAGTTGATGAGCTGTTGTATATTTGTAATGCGAAAAAAGATAGGAAGAAGGAGGGAATGGATACGAAGCCTAAACTTGGCAAGAGAGAGCTTGACTCCTATAACCGTCGTGGCACGAACAAAATCGTTGATGGTCCTCTTTTGAACGGTGGAGGTATTCTTCAAAAGTTTGGACTTCATCTCTATTGTTTCCAAATAATAGCTAGTCGGCGATTGTGTGTTTTGAAAAGGTAGTGCTGTTTTTCAAAAGAAGAAGATGAATATTTGAAGAGGACAAAATCGAGCAAAAGTCGTACTAAAGAAGAAGAAGAAGAATATCTATGTGTTTTAAAAAAAGAGTTGTGGTAGGATAAGAATATTATAAGAGAAGTAGTATTTTAATAAAAAAGGTGTTTAAGAGTTGGTAGAAAAAGAAAGGTTAAATTGGACAGTTTAATTTTTAGATTAAATTCCTGAGGAAAGTAATTTAAATACCAAGGGAGGTGTTGATATTTAGAATTATGGGAAAGTACTACTATTTTTCCTAAATTAGGAAAGTTTTTACTTTCCTAACTGCTCAGAAAAACGAACCAAACGTAATAATTTAAATTTTAAGAAAAAGATTGCTTTCCCAGTCAACATTCCATGCCAACCAAACGGGGTCTTAATGTTTTAAAGCGTTTAATTTCAATAATTATGATTTTAAAATGTTTAAAATAAACCTTCAATAAATTAAATTTTTGATGAGGTTAAACTTCTATCAGTTAAGTGTCACATTAATATTGATGTCACACTTATAACATATTTTTAAAATATATTGTTCGGTCCCACTGTCAAGTGATATAAATGAGCCCATCATCATATTTTAAAAAATTTAAAATTATGTATATTTTGTAATTAAAATAATTAATTTGTAATATAATTTATTTAGGTTAAGTTGTTAATTAAAATATATGAACTAACTTCACATAACTCTTTCTCTTTTTCTTTCTCTTTTATATGTTTTTTCAAAAATTGCTTCTTCTTTCATCATCATCATCTTCTTCTTCTTCCTATTTTACTATCGATGGCTTGGATCTAAAAGGAACAATGAGAGATTAGGATGATGATGGATTCATATTTGCTTGATGAATTCATAATATAAATTACTATGAGAATTTTAGGTAGATAATGGTTAGAAGGTTTTCAATCACATGTTACTATGGTTTTCCCTACATATTCCAAGGCCAAACCAAAGGTTGAGGAGCACATTTGCACTATGTATTGAAACGAAAACAAATCTTTAAGATAATATAATTATTCCTACTTGTGCTACTTTGACAAAGAATCTTAGGGCAAACCTCTATAGAAGAGTTTTTCTAACTTGTCCCCTTGTCTAATAAACATAAAGATTTGGGAAGAAGAACAATATTTATCGCATATGTTGGAATAGCTTAGTAAGCGATGCTCTCTATAAGGATTTTTCTGTCATCACATGAAAGCCAATTAATTATCTCTAATAGTATACGAAAGAGAGCGAAGCAAACACGCTCATTAGTTTACGACTTGAGGAGATAGTCAATTTATGAAAAATAGAAGAAAAAGAAGAAATAGTAGCAAAATAAAAACTAGACTACTATTATAGTAGTGGTAGGTCGAGGTCGATCCCACAGAAAGTGTATGTAAAATTGTTAAAATAAAATTAATCGGTGTTTAGGTTAAGAGGAGGGGTTTGGTTTTAGAAATAAGAAAATAAAATAAAGCTAAAATAACTATCAAAAGCAATGTAAAGAAAAAATGTAAAAAATTATAAAAGCGGAGAATTCAGTAGGGATCCGGTTCTTTAGTTCAATCTTGGCCTACACCCTAATTAATCATATTTCATTGATTTGTTGTTCTCAAACCTCTCCTATCAACTATTAATCGTGGGTTAATATTTAACGCGAGTTTTTCCTTAGATAGTGTTTAATTAAGATATGATCGTTAATTAAACCTAACTACCAAATAACGTAGGATACGATTTCTAGATTCAATTGGGTAATAGCATTACGAATTAGGAAAAACGATTAATCAAGGCAACAACCATATATGATGTATCATTTAACTTTGGTTATGTTATCCTTAATGATTACGAATCATTAGTCGTTATACATGAATTTCAAATATAACAATTATTGATTATATCAAAATTCTAGCAATGGGTTTGTAAATAAACGATCCAATGAATGCAGTCAAATCATCTTTTCACAATACTTAATGGGTTCATACATAAATAATTAAACAATAACAAGAATATGATTATCCATACATAAACCCAAATCAATTAATATAAGATAGCACAATCAATTTCTAAAAAGAGAAAAAAACAATGAAAACTGTGAAATCCACTTAACCCAAGTCGTCAGCGTTAATGTCAAATTCGAACTGGCGTCGGGACGTCTAAACCTTCATGGGTCTGTCCAAAAAAAATGTTTCAACTCCATTGAAAAACCCCTAATTGAAGAACACGAACAATTCTCTCTATACTACACCTCCACTCTCTTATCCTACGCTACTCTTTATTTTTCTCATTAATTTTTGGTTCACTCTACTGTTCCTTTATTTAAAACCATCGCCATATTAACGGATATTGGGATCCTGAATAACCTAGTCCGGGTAATTATGTAGTGCGTGACGACGGTATCATTGAAAGTTGCCTGGCAAGGTACCTGTTCTAACCCTTTTACCCCCTTAAGAGGTCTTAGGCAAGGTGATCCGCTCTCACCTTATCTTTTTGTGTTATGCATGGAAATATTAGGTCACCTTATTTCGCAGGAGATGGGTTAGGGGCGTTGGAAACCGATAAAGCTAAGTCCCACAGGGCCTCCCTTATCTCATCTATTCTTTGTAGATGACCTTCTGCTATTCACAGAAGCTACAGAGTCACAGACGTAAGTAATAGCAAGGACCTTGGAAATCTTTTGTAAAGCATCAAGCTAGTGATTTAGCTCTACTAAAACTTGAATCTTTTTTTCCAAGAATGTTTCTAGAGATAAAGCATGCCGCAAAAGTCAAGCCCTTCAAGTTACTAGTACAAACAATCTTGGAAAATATTTAGGCGTTTCGTTGATTCATAAGCGCACAACGAGAAATACTTATCAATACATTCTCGATAGAGCACAAAAAAAGTTGGCAGGATGGCGTACAAGGATGTTATCACTAGCAATGTAGGTTACTTTAACCCAATCAGTTATTTTGTCACTTCCAATTTTCACGATACAAATGGTACGTCTCCCGCAACAATTATGTGATGATTTAGAAAAAGTTATGAGGGATTTTAGGCCGGGAAACGGAAAATACATCTGGTTAATTGGACGGCAGTGTATCAACCAAAAAAAGCCAGGGGCCTAGGTCTTAAACACATTCGATCTTTCAATGATGCGTTGCTTACAAAGCTGGGATGGGAGTTGATTACAAAACCCAAGGACTTATGGGTCCAGACCCTGAGGGCAAAATATCGTTTCGACGCATATCATCTCCCCTAGACGCTTGATAGGAATGGAGAATCAATGATTTGGCGGGAGATATCTGCGACATGACAGTTTGTAAGCCCAGGAGTTAAATGGACTATGGGAAATAGATGACGCATACGTTTCTGGCTGGATAATTGGGTGGATGGCTGGGGCCCTTTATTTTTAGTAGCGACCACTCACATTCCTGACAGTGTTCTCAATGCTACAATATCTAATTTTACAAATGAGTTTGGTCACTGGCATTGGAATCTATTCCAACAGTACCTACCTTCCACAGTTTGTATGATTATTGTGTCAATCCATCCTCACCTAAATAACAGTGAGGAAGACAAGTTGGTGTGGGAACAAACAAATTACCGAGGATTCACAATGGCGTCAGCTTATGATTTAATCAAGAATAGTACCATAGATGATTCGAGCATGCTATGGGAGTTAATCTGGCAATAGGCAGGACCACAACATATCAGGTCTTTTCTTTGACTTCTGGCTAATAAGAAATTAATGACCAATCAACAGCGAGTGGTGCGACATATATCAATGGATAGCAGTTGCCAATATTGTGGACAGGAAGAGTCAACCCTACAGGCAATACGAGATTGTCATAGGGTGAAATCCTTCTGGTGCAAATTTCCTCCTGAAATGATGGATATGGGTTTTTTTCAACAAGACGAGGGAACATGGGTTCTTGACAACCTTAGGCACCAATCTCAGTGGCAACGGCCAGTGTGAACTACAATTTTTGGAGTCGTATGCTGGTTTTTATGACAATGGCGAAACAGAAGCGTTTTTTAGTTCAACGTTGTTTGACCAACAGACGACAGCAAAATAGTGATGAATTATGTTGATTGGGTTATACAGGCCCGAGTTGTGGAAAGTTGTGTGTTTCAGATACAAGTTTTGTCATTTGGTAATTTAGTGGGCTGGACCAAACCAGTGAACGATTGGGTCAAACTAAATATTGATGGGGTGGTGAAACATGGATCTAGCCTTGCTACAGCTGGAAGCTTGATTCGGGACTGTCAAGGTCGATAGTGTGGCGGATTCCTCCAAAATATTGGAGCGGGCTTACCTTTAACTGTAGCATTCTGGATAGTTCACTCGGATCTAACGTTGGCATGGACATTTGGCTATCGACGCGTGGTCGTCAAAGTGGATTCTCTGGAGGTTATCAACATTCTTTCTTCTTCAAATATAGTTATGGCTAACAATAATCCTTTCGTGGCAAGTATCCAAGGGTTAATTCGTCGAGCATGGGAGGTGTAAATTCAGCATACCTATCGAGAAAGAAACCAATGTGCCGATAGACTGGCTACTCAAGCCTTTTTAGCTAGTCCAGGACTACATCTACTCGAGGAAGCCCCCGATGACCATTATGGATTACATTCACCAAGATATGAAAGGAGCACTCTACCGCAGAACTCTGCGTTAATGGGGCTTGCTGGTTAGAATGGAGTGTGTTTTGTTTTGTCTTTTATCCCTTGTACCAAAAAAATTTATGTTTTTGTCAGAATAATCATCCTCCTACTGCGCCTGCGTTTTACTCCATTGCTCAACGTTATCGCTTCCCTCAATGCTTCCAGCGTGTGCTGTATTTTCTTCTAGCGTGAAACACAGACATTGTTTGCATTTCTAGAAACGTTTCTTTCCTCTCTTCTATCTGCTACGTCATTTATGTTCAACGTGTGTGTGTGCATCTGTTGCAGCGTTTCCTTCATGTTATGCTGTCGGTTTTGCTTCTCTTCCAACTGCCTTGTCTTCATTTAATTTCCATAAAACACGTTGCATGAGTTATTTTCCATCATCCTTGACTTTATTAATTAAATTAATGGTCTGCATGGCCATGCAAAATATTAAATTCACATACACCTTGCATGGTCCATGCACAACAACCGTGAGCAACTTATGATTTATTTGTGTTTCTATTTCTCTTGTTTTCTTTTTGTCTTTTTTTTCTTGCTCTATGAAAGCAAGTAAAAATTAATCTTCGAAAAATGACTCAAATATTGTGCTTTCGACTTACTTTAATTTTTTTGATTTCGAATCGTGCCTAAAATCACATATAAGTCAAAGTGAGTATCGTAAGCAATTTCACGTCATTAATTGCTAAGTGTTGTAAAATAATTAAACAATCAATTAAGCACATATTAGTAGAAATTTTTGTAAAACATATGAAGGATGAAGAAAGAAAGAGTTACATGAAGGAAAGGAATTTGATACTAATCTAGGATTTTGACAAATTAAGGTTAGTTGATTAGAAAATTTAAAGATTTTAATTAACAATTTAACCTAAATAATTAACATAATAAATTAATTACTTTAATTACAAAATATACATAAATTTAATTTTTAAAAAATCATTATATCACATGACATATACGTGAAAGTGGGATCATTATATCACATGACATATACGTGAAAGTGGGACCTACCAATAAATTTTAAAGGTATGTTTTAAATGCCACTTTGTTATAAAACCGAAACTAAAATTTAAGAATATTTGGGAGAGGAGAATTCTTCTTATAAATTGGTGTATCTTACGTCAAGTTAACCCTTCTATTTATAGTACAAAATTTCTAATAAAATAATATCATGATAATAGAAGTGGTTCACTAACTATTAAGTAGTGCATTTGGTGCACTAACAATTAAGTGGTGCATTAAAAATTAAGTGGTGTATTAACAATTAGTGACACATCATATTATTTCTATCTTTTATAGCACTCCCCCTTGGTGTGCCATATAATTATTTCTTATCTGGCCTTGATATCATTTGGTGTTGCCTCGTTAAAAACCTTATCAAGAAAAACCTAGTAGGATAAAAACCATGATAAGGAAAAAAGAGTGCAACTGCGTAAGCTCCCCCTCATTTAACACAAT
>JANZLF010000005.1:20581251-20598024 GCA_026546835.1 Erythroxylum foetidum | reverse complement strand
TATCAATGTTTTAAAAATCAAATAAATAATTAAACTAATAAGATAAAAAGTTTAAAGTTTAAAAAATTTAAGGCTTAACCTTTAAACTGATATTAAATTATTATAAAATTAATATATAAAAATTGAATAAAATTGAAAATTTTAAAATAAAATTAGAAAGGAAAATTATCTTTGTTCAATGAAGAGACTAATATTTAATTAAAAAAAGAGATTGTTAATTATTTATTCAGTTTTATAAAAATTAATTAATTTATAAAAATTAGTCAATTAAATAATTTTTAATAATAAAAGTTATTACAACTTAATTATTTTAATTTTTTAATCGTGATTTTGCCTTGATTTTTTATTTTTAAATAATATTTTTGATTTTATAATTATTCATCCTATTAAAATTATTATATTAGTTATCATCAAATCAATTCCAAACAAAGACAATCAGCGAAGCATTTTGAAGATGCATTGCAGGTCTTCCCTCACAACCCCATCATCACCCCCTCCTCATCCTCACAATTACTCACTTGGATAGGATTCGATGGAAATAGAAATTCCACTGGGACTGGGAGAGGCGGCACTTAGCTACGATTTTGAGAAAGCAGTATGCAGTCATGGGCTATTCATGATGTCCCCTAACCACTGGGACCCTGTCTCCCGCACCTTCTCTCGCCCTCTTCGTCTTCCTCATCATTACTCCTCTTCTCCTAATTTATCATCGTCAGCTCTATGGGTTACAATCTCTCATCCATCTCACCTTCGACATTCTCTTCTCGTGCGCGTGCATGCCACTCTTCCTCTGTCCACGCATCACCGTCAATCTCTGGTGGCTCAGGTGGTGAGGATGATCAGATTGTCTGATGCTGACCACAGGAATGCCACTCGCTTCATTACGACCTTTGCGGATGATTCTCTTCATGATGTCATCAGAGCGTTCGGGGGTAGGGTGTTTAGGTCTCCAACTTTATTCGAGGATATGGTTAAGTGCATTCTTCTCTGCAATTGCCAGTATGTGGTCGTTGTCTGTAGTTCTTTATGTCTGCTTCTACTTGTTCGACGAAATGTCACTTAGAAAATAACAAAGTGTTTCTTATGCTTTGAGCCTTAAAAGATTCTGATATTTCTTTTTAACTGCAGATGGCCAAGGGCTCTGCAAATGGCCAGAGCGCTTTGTGAGCTTCAGCTTGAACTTCAATCTCATCCTCATTTATCTGATGAAGAGTCATCGGTTTCGAAGAAGCCCCATTCTCCCCTTCAAACTGAAGATATCAATATGATTCCCTACACACCTCCTGCAAATGAGCCTCGTAATAGAAAGCGCCAAATCTCCCAATCTTCTCCTACCCATTTACCAGGTAATGGTCATAATACCAACATGGGGCATATGGGCAGCTTCTCTCTTAATGGCAATGAAGATGCTCCTTGTGGACTTGTGTCTCACCGGAAAGAGGAATTCAGGACACTGGAATCAATAGGTAATTTCCCAAGCCCCGAAGAGCTTGCCGGCCTTGATGAAAAGTTCCTGGCAAAGCGTTGCAAACTCGGATATAGAGCGAGTCGAATAATACAATTAGCCAAGGGTATCGTAGAAGGGAGGATTCCACTGAGAGAACTAGAGCAGTTTGACAATGGAGGAAGCTTATCAGACTATGACAAGCTGGCTGATCAGCTCAAAAAAATTAATGGGATCGGTCCGTTTAGTTGTGCCAATATCCTTATGTGCATGGGGTTTTATCACGTTATTCCAGCTGATTCTGAAACGATTAGACATCTAAAACAGGTAAAACCCTGTTTTCTGTCTCCCATCTTGATTAGTGTTAAAGAGGAAGATTTCTCTCAATTCCATACCCTTTTCCCACGCAGGTTCATGCAAAAGAATCAACCATACGAACACTTGAAAAAGATGTGGAAAAAGTGTATGGAAAATACGCACCGTTCCAGTTCTTAGCTTACTGGTACGATATGCTTATGTGGTACCTGATTTCTCTTTTAGTTCCACTCTCTTTATCGACCTACGGTTTGATTTGGTTCGTTTTCCCCATCTATCAGGGCAGAACTGTGGCACTACTATGGGCAAAGATTTGGGAAGCCAAGTAAAATTCATTTCTCGGATTACAAACTTATTACGGCCAGTAATATGAGAAAGAAAAATAAAGTGACAAAAGAAGTTGCAGAAGCAATAGGAGAAAAGTAACTTTGGCCTTGGGTTATATGAAGAGCCTGTGCTTGAATTTAAAGAACTGTACTTGCTGGACAAGATAATTTTGATAAGCTATACAATGTATTGATGGTTCAAAAACTCCGTCGCTGATTGTCCCAACATATGTATTCTATCCAAATTCAGTTCCGTGGACTCACTTTTCTTCCCAATGACCAACTGGGCTATCCGTGCGGACAATTCAATTTTTGGACTCTCTTTTTTTCCCAATGACCAACTGAACTATTCGTGCGAGCAATTCAGTTCCTGAAATCACATTCAGACGAGGGACCAGGTTTTGATTAAACTGCAATTTTTGCAGTAAGGTAGTCCTCGGTGCATTTTTCTTTTCGGGTACAGGTGGTGGTCTAGATTATAGTAATATTCAGAACTTTGAAACTTTTGTGATCGTAGCCATAGCCAAGATATGTTCCCTGAGTAACTTAAAAGAGTTGAAATGGATAATTTGATATAGAATGGCTTCAAACCCTGTTACAACCCCATGCGAAAGAACAGGGAAGTAAGTTTGATATACAATCAAAAGTCATTCTTTCTGGTTAGTGATGGAAAGTGTTCCTACACGGAAGATACCTAGAATAAGGATTTGACAGATTGCGTTAGCTCCAAATAATGCCAAGTCTTACCAAGATCTACCATTTAGCAAGATCAAAATCGCATCAGGGAGCTCGAGAAAACAAAATAAGAGTACTTTTAACTTTTAAGGATAATTAACTTCAAGCTAAATCTAAGTCAAACATTATAACGAGAGCATAATCAAAATCAATTGGTAGTAAATAAGTCCTTATCCCATGGTGGTCGAAACCTTCTCATTCTAGTTTCTGGTTTAGGCAAGATTTTCATTTTATCAATTTCAGCAAGTTACAAAAACTTGGAAGAATTGACGATGAAAGATTGCTATTTTCTATATAAACAATTTATATTCTTACATCTAACTGGAAGAATTGTAAGCCAAAATAAGACTACATTAATTGCTATTAGTCATTTGAGAGATTACAAAAGAGATCATCATTGTCATTTCAAACGTTTTCTATTCTATAGAATGAAGAAAAAAATAACGACTCATCCTTAGTACTCAAGATTGGGGACTGAAATCCTACTATTGCTTGATCCTGAAAGGGAAGGGGTAACTCACCAACAGGTGGGGGATATGAAATATGGCACCAACAACCGTTCCATAAGAGTTATAACTGAAGCTGCTCACCTTTTTCAATAATTGACTTAGCCCCAAGAGGCCCGGAGTGAAGAGAGCACTAAAATAGAGTTATTGAAAGAAAGGGTCAGGCCCTGAATAAGAGAAGCGTATTACAGCAATTGAAAGAGTCCCCCAAGCCAAGAGAGGATATTCAAATAGGAGTAATGACCAGGACGGGACTCCTCTGACTTCTAGCTCCTAACTAAAAGAGAAGATGAAGTCTTTGGGTTCTTGAACTATAACTCAGAACTCCTGCTAACCCGCTTTCCTACTCGTGTAGGGTAATTACATTTGTTCCCCAGCCCCTAAACAGGAGAGAGGATATGATATCACGGCTAAAAAAACGCCCATTCATAGCGTTCCTTGTACTGAAATAACTCGGCAACTCTTAACTAAAGAATAACTCTAGCAAAAAGAACAACTCTAGCAACTGGTGCCCTCAGGGTGGATATCTCAAACACAAAGAGCAACAAATAAACTCTCTAGCTCTAATAAGAGTTCGGCCTCTCGAGCACAGAATAACCATGTCATTTGGACAACGGCAATGGGCTGTTAACACTCCTAACATTCAGCCTCCTTCAAGTCAACAAAAAGTTGAGATACATGCTGGCCAGGGGTTTTTGGTTGTAAAAAGTATAGATAAAGAATATCAATACATAAGCTTGATTAACATCTAGTCATGAAAGATACATGACTCTTTAGGAAATCTAGGAACCTTCTCCTGTAATTAGAATGAAAAGTAATGCAAAATTTGGGGGGAACAAGATATCGTCTGATTAACTTCACTGGCACAAGATTCAGAGAATAAAAATTGGCATTACATACTCCCAGCAGCACAATGAGTAAACCATGCAGGGATAGTAGATGACTTGTATTAAACAACGATTTCATAGGATGCAAAACCATGCAGGGATAGTAGATGACTTGTATTAAACAACGATTTCATAGGATGCAAAAAGTAGCATCACATTACATTCTACAAACACGTAAAACAATCGCATTCATAAAAGTTACATTTTTATTATCACCATTCACACAATTACTTAAAAGTGAAACCCAACTCTGACCAGCGAGTGATGGTCTAGAATGTCATTTGCAAGATTTATTTTGAGGCTCCAAAAGAGAAACACTGGATGATGCAACCATAGGATCTGCAAGTACAAGATGAGATGTAACAAGAATATTACTGGAACGGTAAACAGAACAAAACGTGGAACCCACATGTATATGTAGTTTTACGTTGGATCCAGTCACAGGAATCCTCTTTTCCTTTATCATAATTCTTCTCTTTTTTAAGTCTTATTTTTATGAAAAATTCACATTGCTTTTTATTTATTGCAATGCCTTCCATATAGGCTTATTACATATAGTTTTATAAGAATTTATTAACTTATTCTCCTAATAAAAATAATAGAATTTTAAATAACATGACTATTACCTAAATAAAATAACCACTAAAATTACTTCACAATCAAGATGATCTTGTGTATTTCTTTCTTAAAAATGCATCTTTCATATCATTAATCTCCCTAAACAAAGCCTGTTCTCAAGCTCAAACTCACGGTAATTTTGGATGTCGTGAGCCTCCTCCATCCTCTTCTTTGGAGTCTTCTAATTCTACCCAGAACATCTTCTTACTATTATGTCCTTGATATAATGCTTCATCACAATTGAAACAAAGCCCCTTTTTCCTTGTTCCTTCATCTTTACCTTAGTTAACTTCTTAAAGAAAATAATAAAAAGAGTGCAGGAGCACTTCTCACACTAGAAACAGCCCCTTGACCCCCTTTTCCTCCTCCAGAATTTCTTGACACAGACCTCAAATTGTTTCAACAAGTGGCAGCTTTACCAGCCTCCTGTGACAACTACAGCACTTCTCAACCTCATTTTATACGTGCAGGTCATATTCATGAAAGTCTCCAGCTAGTTCGACTGTTGTAGTTCCACTTCTAGTAGAAACCCTTCCATGAGCTCGATAGTAAACAATCCAATCTATTGCCTTGTTTTAAGTTTTGTTGTGCGCACAAAGTCTAAAACTCTTTGTTAGCTAATTCATCCAATGGGTTAAGACCTATAAGAGGTCCCAATTGTAGGTGGCATTGTTCTTTGAAAGTTTCCCAATCCATACCCGGTTCCTCTTGCTCCACCTTAAAAAGTTATAATTGTACTTCTCCATTAAGATGGAATATTGACAACCCCACTTTCTCCTCTTCCAGGCTCCATTGATTCTTAAAGAAATAATCCTTGTAAATCCAAACAAGAGGGTCATCAAAATCATCAGAGTCGGGGAATTGTGGGGAATTCTAGTTTAGTAGGTGTGGTCGCTGCTGCTAGCCTCACCTTGCTAGCCTCATCTGTGAATAGCCCATAGAAGCTCCTCAAAGTGAGCATTTTGGCATTCTTCTACCTTTGTCAACCGTTGCTCCACTTGTTTCATATATAAATCTACTTTAGTTGACAAATCACAAGAATCGTCCATGAACTTGGGCTCTGATATCAAATTGATATGTGTTTTTACTCAAAAGGATGTCCTCTTTTTCCTTACTAGAGTTCTTCTACTTTCTAGGCCCTATGGTTGTTATTAAGAAAACTCACTCTGACAGGCATTCTATTAACTATTTTTATGAGAAATTCTTACTGCTTTCTTATTCAATGTAATGCCCTTTAAATAGGCTTAGTACATACAATTTTTAGAAACTAAAACAGAATAGAAATCTGCTTGTCTAATCTCTAACTAAAAATAAACTTATAAAAATAATAGACTTCCTAAATAAGATGACATACTGCCTAAAAAGATAACCACTTCAATTACTTCCTAATCAAGATGATCTTCTTGTATATTTCTTTTCTAAAAAAGCATCTTTCATAATATTATTCTCCTCTGGACAAAGAGCTTGTCCTCAAGCTCGAACTCAGGGTTACTTCGGATATCCTAACTCTCCTTCATCCTCCTTCGTCTTCTTCTTTAGATTCTACAAATTCTACCCAAAACAACTTCTAACACTTATGTCCCTGATATAATGCTTCATCACAATTGAAACAAAGCACCTTTTTAACTTCATTCCTCCCTCTCTGCCTTGGTTAACTTCTTAAAAGTTGCAATAGCACTTCCCCTACTAAAAATAGCCTCTTGACTCCCCTGCACCCCCTTTTCCTCCTATTGACACAACCCTCAAATTGTTCCACGAAATGGCAGCCTTGTCACTCCCTCCAGTGACGACTAGAGCACTTCTCAACCACCTTTCATGTGTTTAAGTCAGGTTCATAGTAGCCCCCAGGTTTTTTGGTTGCTTTAGCTACGCTTCTAACCGAAACCCCTTCACGAGCTCAGTAGTAAACAATCCAACCTTGCGTGCTTACAAATTTTAAAAGTCCCTCTGTACTCCACCATCCCGGTCTGTTTCAAGTTAGCTAATTCATCCAATGGGCTAAGACTCATGGGAGGTCCAAACCATAGGTAACATTGTTTCTTGAAGGTTTTCCAAGCCATAGTTCTCCTTGCTCCACCTTAAAAAATCAGGGTTGTGCCTCTCTATTAAGATGGAACACTATCAGCCCCACTTTCTCCTCTGACGAGCACCGTTTATTCTCAAAAACTTATAAATCTAAACAAGAGAGTCATCAAAACAATCATAGGTGGGGAATTCCAATTTAGAGTACCTGCGAACAATGCCTAAACCAACTGGCTCCATACATCTTTCCGCCTTTGTGTCGGTGAGATTGTTACTATCACTCTCCTCCTGCTGATCTCGTCCACAAATAGCCTGCATAACCTCCTCAAACTGAACATTCTGGCGTTCTTCTACCTTTGTCAATCGCTGCTCCACATGTTTCACAAACAAAATTGATAGATCACAGGAGTCGTCCATGACTCTGGGCTCCGATACCAAATTGATATATATTTTTGCCAAGGATCTAGTAATGGAACGACTCACAGGGAAATCCTCTTTTCCCTTACTAGAAGATGACAGTATCGTTATGCAAAAACACGGCTAAAATAGGCTATTGGTTGGCCTTGTTGCTATAATACTGGCCCGATACCCTATTGGAGGCATCACATTCCACCACAAATGGCTGCAAAAAATCCGGCAATGCGAGTACTGGGGTGGAGTACATCGCTAATTTCAACTCCTCAAAAAACGACCAATGCGGAAGTCGACCATTGGAACGAATTCCTTTTGAGCATAGATGTCAATGGTGAGGCTATCTACCCATAATCCTTCACAAATTTTCAGTAATAACGTACGAGTCCAAGAAACCCACATAATGCTTTAAAGGTAGTGGGCCGTGGCCATTGTAAAATAGCCTGAATTTTTTTCGGAACAACGAATAATCCTTCCGTCAAGACTTTGTGCCCCAAATAAGAAACCGAGGGCTGGGCAATGAAATGCTTAGATCGCTTCAAGAAACCCTGATTATGTCACAGAACTGAGAAAACTTTCCGTACATGGCCTATATGCTCTACAAAGCTCCTGCTATAAATCAATAAATCGTCAAAGAAAACCAACACAAATTTACGAAGATAAGGTTTAAAGATGTGATTCATAAGAACTTGGAAGGTTAAGGAGGCGTTGGTAAGTCCAAACAACATTACCAAAAATTCAAAGTGCCAATGATGTGTGTGAAATGACGTTTTAGGTATATCGTCAGGATGCCTTCGTATTTGATGATAACCCGAGCATAAATCTAACTAAGTAAAAATTTGTGCTCCGTGAAGCTCCTCCAAGAGTTCAACAATAATCGGGATGGGAAATTTGTCCTTGATAGTTTTGGCATTAACTCCTCGAAAATCCACACAAAACCATCCTCTTTCCCTACTAACAGAACCGGAGAAGAATATGGAAATTGGCTCAGTCGAATGAGGCCTCTTTGCTACAACTCGTCACACAACTTCTCAATTTCTATTTTTGGGGCACGATGATATCAGTAAGGACGACAAACCACCAGATTGGTGCCACTTTCCAAGATAATACGATGATCACACCAACGGGAGGGTGGCAACTTTGTGGGCTCCATGAACAAATCCTTGAAATCAAGTAGAAGATACTGCATTTCCATGTTGAGATTCTCTTCTATGGGGACAAACTGCTGTCGACAAGAACCATAAGTTCTCTTAATACCCCATAGTTGGATATGACTTCCATCATTTTCAAATTGCATCCATAATCTCTTAAAATCCCACATGATCTAGCCCAACTTGTTCAGCCAATTGATTCCTAATACAGCACCACAGAAACCAAGTGGAATCAAATAGAAATCCAAAAAGAAAATATGATCACCCAACTAGAACCCCACATTCTTGCAAAGGCCTAGACTCTGTATCTTTTCACCATTTGCCACTATTACCTGGAAACAAATTGTTTTATCCACGACTAAGCCCAGATCAGTAGCCAAAGAAGAATCAATAAAGCTATGTGTACTCCCTATGGCCAATAAAATTCGCATGAGTCTCTGATTTATGTACCCATCCACTTACATTGTCTGAGGATGTGGAGTGTCAGTAATAACTTGCAGAGAAATTTGTGGTTCCTTCTCAGTATCATACTCTTCTTCCTCATCGAAAGTCTCCTCCTTAGTTGCGACGTCAAATAACATCTTACAACGTTGGCCCAGTGTATAAATGTCGTCACAATTATAGCATACATTTTGGCACTACGTTCCGCCATTTCTGCTCATGTTAGACGCTTAATATATGGATTGCGGTTGGTGGATATCGCTGGAGGTGCCAACAAAGTAGAACCAATCTGCCTTGGTTGATCTTGGCACTTCCCAGTTAGCCGACGTTCGTACAAGCGTGCCAGAGTCATTGCAGTTATGAGATCAGGGGAGACTGTAATTCAACATCCACCGCAATGGATTCTTGTAAACCGCTGATGAAGAGGTCAACCTCCTATCCTGGATCAAGGAAGGTGATACTTGCAACTAACTTCTCAAACTGCCTTTGGTATTCTTCCACTGTACCCATCTAACGTAGTCGGGCTAGTTCTCCCAGTTTGCTTCTACCACTGGTTGGCGCAAATCTACGCATACGGTGGTCCTTGAATTCCTCCCATGTCAGATAGGGCTAGTCTTTGTCAAGTTTCAAGAACCAGTACTAAGCATCGTCCTCCAAATGTGGTACTAAAATACTCAGTTTCTCGTCTTTTGGAACCTGCTGGTGGCGGAAATAGTAGTTGCAATGACTCAGCCATGGCAATGGCTCGCAGGAACCGTCATAACGAGGAAATTCCAATTTGCGATATCGATGTCCCCCATCTCCGTAGAACGCTCCACTCTCAACATGTCGCGGAAGGTTGCTTTCTCCTCCATATTCGCAAGACCACAAGGAGAATGGGTCACCTCATGAAACCTATGTTGGAGATCTCGAATGTCCTATTGTTGGGCTTCAAAAAATACGATCTCGTTCCCTAGCCTCGTGCTCGCGATCAAGTTGTTCGCGAAGGTGTTGCTGGTCAATTTCATATCTAGCCATAAATGCCTCAAATTGTTGCTGGAAAGTGCGAGAAGCATCACCCATAACGTTGGGCTCGGATACCAATTTGTTATGGTCCCGTATAGAGGATCTGGTTATGGGTCATTGAAGAGTGCAGTCGTACTCGTGGAATTGTTGCTTGGAAGAACTCTGTTAGTATTTCTACCTTGTTATTAGGATTGCGCATGAAGGGCATGAGAGTTCATTTAGAGAGAACTCTTCGATCTCTAGATCAATCTATTTGGAGTATGCAAAAACTTGCCTCTGCCATTTTCCCCTATTCATAATATATACGCGTTAATGCCACTATTTCAGTTACAATAATTAACTACTATCGCAACTTAAAGAAAATTAACTGCAAGAATGCTAAAATTAAAAAAATGGCCAATTCCAAACTATTCCTCAACTGTTGCAATGTTCTTCTGGCCCCACTTCCCGTGAGAATAGTGTTGGTAAACCTTAGGAGCCATAACATGATGTTTGACCTTTCAATCCTTGATCCATAGGATCAATATCATAGGGTCAGTCTAACAACATCATTCATAATGTTGCAACCCATGACGCAAAAGAAAATGACCTAAAACAACAATACAAACAGACCATCCTAATCATTATGCATCATCATTGAAAGCATTACCTTCATCAATCTAACTGGAGCTACTTGGAGTATCTGGCTGATTTTCCGGCATAGCATCTTGGAATACTGGAAGTGCACTATATGCTTCATGCAACCTCTGTAGAAGAGGGAATTGGGACTGCAAAAACAATGGGAGAGAGATACATGACGGGGTTTGTGTATACAAAGTTAAGCATATCCTAGAAGGAAACATGACATAGAGCGTAAAAAGGTCACAATTGAATAAGAATGTAAAATAGTAACACATGCAACACACAAGTAAACATTTCCTCACAAATTTTCACATCAACTGCAATGAAGAGGGGAAAAAAGTAATAGCTGTAAATTTTAGGCACTCCTTCACTTGTTGAATCGTGTAGTGAACTCTCTTTTTGACATCTTTAATTTTATTTTTTTCAACAATAACTGAACAACAAAATTGTACATGCAAAGTCAGATGAATTGAGAGGAATGAGCACTACCATGTCAAATAGAATCTTTTTGTTGCAAAATGTTCACATAAATTGTAATTTTGTGAAGAGGGAAAAAGTAATATCTACAATTATAGACAATCCTTCATTCATTGAACCATGCAGTGAGTTCTCTCTTACATTTTTTATTTTATTTTTCAGGAGTACTTTAACTAGACAGTTACAAGTATGAATGTATATGCATCGAGGGAATTAACCTTACCATATCAATATTGAATCTTTTTATTGCTCCATGAATTTGTGGTGCTAAAAACAGATCTGCCTGCAAAAGGACATATATCAGTCACAAAACGCCTTGCTTATATTAATTGAATAAAATAAATGCATATTTCAAACAAGAATTATCTATGTGCAATGCAAGACAATATCTATAACTCTGCCATTTTCTCTCAAACACAATGTGTAAAATTCTACCAAAAATCATAGCATCTAAAAGCTCAAGTGTCAAGGCCTTGAATTGGGAACAATGCTCACATCAAGATTGTGGCCACAAAATCAAATTCTTATGTTGCATTTTCTACAAAGGTAACAATAATAAATTCTAAGTTGTTTAATATTATTAGCTATGTAGAGAATATAGGAATCTTTTTTTCTCTTAAATTTACTAAAGAGAAGCAATTGATCCAAAGACCTAATTCAATATCTTTCTTGTTTAATTGGATCATATCTTGACAATATTAATGTCTACCACCAAACGATTTCATTTGTTGATTCACTAGCTTAACCATGTCTCTTCAACTTCATCTAATAATTCAAACTTTCTAGCTCAATGGCTTCTTGGCAAGATCAAAATATCTCCTACAACCTTAAACTCCAATTAGTAGAGTAAAGACGATAGGAAGAGATATAGAGCATCTTTTTATCGATATTAGACTACACCAAAAATCCTCATTGAGCCCCTTCTTATTTGTTATAGTTGCAATTGAGCTCACTAAGAATATCAAGATGATGTC
Organism: Erythroxylum foetidum; assembly: GCA_026546835.1. Classification (NCBI taxonomy): domain Eukaryota; kingdom Viridiplantae; phylum Streptophyta; class Magnoliopsida; order Malpighiales; family Erythroxylaceae; genus Erythroxylum; species Erythroxylum foetidum. The sequence continues at coordinate 20,586,091 of JANZLF010000005.1, read as the reverse complement.
CTCTCACCACTGCTTTCTATGATTGAGTTAAGGTACTTACACAATCTTTCTATTGTATAACTTCTAAACCAATCTTTATCACCACATCTAATGCAACATTATGACTTGAAAAGTTGCACTCTAAGAATTTAGTCTTAGTCCTGCTCAATTTAAAACTTTTTCACTCTAGCTTATCCTTTCAAAGTTCTAGCTTGACATTAACACTCTTTTGTTTCATCTATTAAAAGAGGAATACCAAAGAAGAATTAAGGGTAGGTGATCAAGTATAATATGGCACTGTTAGAACTTACTGAACATGGCCCTCAACGAAAAACTTTGGCAGCATAAGATTCGAACAAAGATTCTTACATAGACTGGTCCGCTTTTCATCAAAAAGTTATTTTCTTTTCATTAGTCTTTTCAATCTTTTTCCTTCCTTTTTTTTGTTTCTTGTCATGTATTTGCCTTAAATACTTTTATTGTATTACTTGTCCCTTTAATTATTTTATTTATTTATTTCACATTTTTTCTTTCTTCTCTTTCAATTGCTTATTTATTTTACTTATTTTTTTGTCTATTCATTTATTTATTTACTTAAAAAAATTTATTTCTTTATTTTATTTTATCCTTATCTTTTATCTTTCTTATTTTTACTTATTTTTTATTTATACAATTATTTGTTTGTGTATTTTTTTTTCTTTTTTCTTTGATTTTTTTGCAAAAGGAATTTCATTCTTGTTTCTTCCGAGTCTATCGAAAACAACCTCGTTACTAATTAGGAATAAAGATGCATACTACTAGACCTCCCCATAACTCAAAGAGATAGAAAAGCATCAAGCATTTTGATTAGGAAGAAACTGCCCAATAAACTAAAAACCAATACTTCCACATCCCACCTTAAAAGAACTATGTAAAGACAGCTACATGCAACAAACCCTCTACAATTTGTGCAAATTCAAGAACACTTCCATGATTTTAGTTTAGTTATGGATTCATAAGGTATTAGAAAATGTAGAGCCTCTTAAGTTTGTTCTTCATTTTTTGTTTGAAATTTTAAATAATTTTATTAAGAACAAAATTGTTAACCTTTCAAACACAAAATTAAGAACAAACTAATATTCTCTTATAGTAATAATCATTACAATACATTATCAACATGTTTTTCTTGTGATCATTTGGAAAATATCATTCAAGAGGTAATATTTTGTTCCTTGTGGAGTTATCAAAAATTTTAAAGGTTAATAACTAATTGGAAGCACTAGTTGCTCTTTCTTAATATGGCCAAAACCACAGGCATCCTCACATAATCAACTCACAGTTTTATTTGGTAATTAAAATAATAAAATGGTTTGGAAAAAGAACAAACCAGGAAAACTTTGTCTCCAGTTGCATATCTTCCAGCATGATCTTTTAGTAGCTTCTCAAGTGCTGAGAAAGATAAAGCTAGGAATCAAAAAATATTCGAAATACAAATGGACACTACATATAACTTAATACTTGGTCGATTCAAGGAGATAACTAAACATTAGAGTTTTTAAAGCTTAGTTGTAATCAACTAAAGTAAGAATTTTATTGTTGAAGTAATCAGAGAAGTCTTAAGGCACAAGAATGGTATAAAGGTTATTTTGACTATCAAAATATTACAACTTATTGCACATCACACATTTAATTTTCTGATGAGATAATGATGAACCATACAAATTTTTTAAAATATGATGAGTGACAACTTGAACTAATTGTCCTAGACTGGACTATTTCACCGTGCCTAGTATATTATTCCTTCAACATTATAACTACAAATCTTAAACATGTACCATACCACATAAAATCCAAGGGTAATAATGCTAAGTGTAGGATTTATAGAATAGAAGTCAAAATTTTCTTATAAGAACCATTTTAAGATGACTCTCTTAAGGCTACATAGAGTTCTTTCCAAAATATGGCAAAAATGCAAGAGTACGGAAACGTAAGTTCAAATTGTTGATAGAATTTTTTAATGAATTAAAACTAATTAAACATACCAACAAGGATTTTCGTAGCAAATGGTAGAGTTGCAAGTAACAAGGTGGAAATCTTTGCGTTCCCAACAATAATACCTTGTTGACATCATTTAAATGATTTGATTTTTCTTTTTGTTCTTATTATAATTCCTTCCTTGTATATAATAAGATGACACGATCTACAACTTCTCCAACTAACATATTCCTAGATCTTCTTTTAATATATTTTTCAAATGCTAGCTGCTGGGAGAGATGTATGGTGGAAATTACCAGAAAAGCCCTTTTCAATATGATATTGAACCCAAGGAAGTTTCTCATCCGGACCAACTTTTTGCTCAATAAATTTCTGTTGTATGAAGGTCAGAAAGTGTCATAGACAATGAAGAAATACAGAAAAAAGTGATTGTCTTCTGTGCATAATGTAAAGAATGAGAAGCTGCAACAAACACTGTCATTAACCAACCAGCACAGCTACATTCTGAAGGGGTTGTATGCTTGAGGAGACAATGTTTGCAGCCTATAATTAAGAGAAAATTGATAAGTGCAAAAGTCAATCATAAGTTCATAGGCATGGGAACACAGACCAAGAGAACATAAAGGGAAGTCAGATAAAGAGTAGACAGTAACTATATAACTGTCAAGTTTGCATAACTACATCTTGAAACCTTAAAAGTCAAAAGAATAATATAGTACAAGGAAAGTTTAGCAGACAATAACTTTGGAGAACAGGCTTATCTGATGGAAATTTACAAGTGAAATTATTTCAAGTTAGAAAAAAGATAAGAATGAAATGAGTTATATACAAAATAGAATTCATAACTCATTGTCTTAATATTTTGAGTTAAGATATAGTGTCTTTGGTTGTACATAGGTCCACTTGAACCTTATCCAATTTCTTTGGAAATCCCCTCAGAACCCTTTATTGGTATCAGAAATAGGTTAACAAAGGCCTATAGATAGAAATTCATGAATTATGCTACGATGAATAATTCAAAAAGTGACTCAAATGACTTCCCATTAGTTATAGGTTGAGGGAGTGTTGTTCTAATGTAAATGGGCTCACTTATAAGGGACAGATATTAAAAATTTATACGTGAAATTGGCCTATATCAGAAAGAAACACAAGAATAAAGTGAGTTATATACAAAAGCATGATTCATGTCATTCATTTAAAATTTATATTAAAATACAATATCCATAATTATACATGAACTCATTTGATCCCAGTCCAATTTCCCCCTAAACCTTCTTAGAACTTTTCATCGTCCCAGTTCATGCAATGAATCCAAAAAGCTGTGCAAAATCCCCATGCACAATTAGTAGATATTCCTTATTTGTTTGTGATTCCGTCTGCTTTAATTTAGAAATCTCATAACAATCATTGGAAATAAGTAATGCTTGGATTGAGTGCTGAATCAATCAACAAAGAACCCCATAACAATTACTCATGGAAAGAGAAAGCGATGGAAGTTAACCTGGTAATTGAGAGCTCTTATCCGAAGATCCTCAGGTAACAATGGATTTTGAGGGAACTTCTCCTCCAGATACTGAAGATTAACAAATGAACCCAGACGCAAAAGTTTGATAAAAACAGAAATACAGATATACAAGGAAATAAAAACTAAAATAAAATGCCGGAACAAACCATCAAAATAGCGAAAGAATCAGAAACTACAATATCTCCATCTACCAGAACTGGTACATAACCGATGGGGTTAAGCTTTAAAAACTCTGTCAAGTCATGAAAAAAAACAACCACAGTTCTAACAGTCAATGGAGCAATAACTCTTTAAAGACGGGTACCAACAGGGGCGCCCGAAAAGGATTTGAGTGGGGTACAATTACTAGGACACACAGCAAAAAAGACAAACTGAGAAAGTTAGAATGAAGGTCTGTTCGTCACCACGACTAAATTGCTCTCCTTTAACCAAATCAACAGCCACATATTCATAACTTAGCCCTGTCAAGAAATCAAAAACAATTATAATCCATTTAGGAAAAAAAAAAAGGTGAGGATATAAAAATAAGAAAGATAACCTTTCAAGTTAAGAGCAATCCGAACGCGACAAGAACAGGAGCTTCTCCAGTAGGAATAAAGCTTCATCTTATTACTGCTACTGCTATTACCACTTGTTGCCTTGTTTTTATCGCCAAGACATAAACACATGAACAAAAACACAACAGCTTCAGTTCTACTTTTCCATGTACATAAAAAGGTTGAAACTTGTTATTCACTGATAAAAAAAGACACTAAATCATCAAAATCAAGAGCAATCACAAATCATTTATGCTTACCATATCAAAAAGATGTGTGAGAGCTTCAAAGCTTATCCCTCCTACTCTTTGACTTGTTCTCCCACTGGCACCGCAGTTATACTGCACCTACATATAATATTGCGCTTATTATTATATAGGTAGTTTGCTCTCGACACGCTTCCCTGATTTTTGTCGAGTGTTTGTTTAATCTCCGAGTTCAACTACCTCTCTCTTAATATCTTAATATCGAATATCATTTTAGGTATTTTTTTAAATTTATAAAACAATTTCTAAAGTTTTTTAAAAATTATAAAATTGTTTATTGTCATATTATATAATTAAATTATATATTTCAACCCTATCTTCAAAAATCATAATAATAAATAATGTTCATAATTTTAATTTAATTTATAAAATTAATTTAATAATTATTAATAAATATAATTAAATTTAAATATATTTTTAAAATATATAAATTCAAATAAATTTTGATTTAATAAATATATATATATAATATTAGTTTATAAATAATACTTTATAAATTATTTATTTTAAAAACTAACAATTTTATTAATACTTTATTAATAAATATTATATAAAATATT
>JANZLF010000005.1:20560834-20573696 GCA_026546835.1 Erythroxylum foetidum | reverse complement strand
AATTTCATTGGTCTATTCATAAACATGGTAAACATTCTGTAACAAGAATGTATTAAGGAAATCAATTATATCAAGAGGTAACCTAAGTAGATATGTTATCAAGGGAGATTTATGGTGTGGGCTTATCTAGTGCCAAATAATGGATTATAAAGAAACTCATGATATATGCTCTTGAACTTTAGGGAATGAGCTAAGTGATCATTGTATATTAGTTATCCTTAATTTTTGTTGACATACCTTATTAATGGAATCTTACTAAATTAATATTCATTTTGCAAATTGTTAATGTTATTTAATCAATTATCATGTAAATCTTTTGATATCCTACTGCTAATTGTCACATTAAACATTACAGAAGTTCTAAAAGAAAGAAAATTTTTAAATAGTGTGAAATTGACTAAATTTTTTAAATAGTGGGTCCTTTAATATGATCATTGATAGTTGTGCATTAGTATATGTTTTTCTAAGTATTTTGCATGTGTTTCTTAGATGATAGATTAGTATTATTGTGTTTTAGGATTGTTTTATGTGTTTTTGTTTAGTTTGATCTTTATGGTTGTTCTTTTGTATTCGATATTGGTTTAGGCTAGGAATTGATCATTTTAGTGTAGGAATGGAGGGTGGACACCTTTGTGATTAATCCATGGAGAAATTTTTTATCAAGATAACCCACAATCGTGGGAAGCACAAGTATAATTCCTACAATCATCGAAACTAGAAGTCAAAGAGACACTCGAGCTTCTTTTATTTTTTTAGTTTTCGTGACTTTATAAGGAGGAGAATCTCGAGAGCCATCAGAGGGTCGTGGAACTTACTACCTGGATCCAAAAGACAAATTGAGAGCCTAGAGATAGGTAGAGATTCAACGTTTCATTCCCGATTGGGCAAAGAACACCCTGTTATCCAAATTTTTCATATTTGGGCAAAGAAGAGAAGAAGCTACCCCGTCCAGTTTTATTTCAATTTCTTTCTCATCTAGCATGTTTATTATGGATTTTTTGATTGTTGGCTATGTTATAGATATTATGATTGGCTAAAATAATTTTTAGGATTTGTTGTTTGAACTATTTGTGAACCTTTGTTTATCGATTTAATGATGTACATATTTGTGTTATTTATTATGTTTAAACCTTGCAAGAAATCGAGAGAGTGAGCTTGGTAATCTATATTAATTGTACAACGAGAGTTGATGATTAATAGACCTATAAATAACAAGTTATTGATTTATTAGGAAGAAATTTCAATAGATCAATACACTACCTATATGATAGCTTCATATCTAATTAAATGCTTAAGAAATAACAAACGCATGACTAATTTCTTTTTCTTTCATTTTATTTTTCAAAGTGCTAAGACTTAGCTAACCATTTATGTAGATAAAATAAGATGCCTAAAATTTCTCTATTTCACAAATAATCTCGAACACATTCTTCTAATTAGGATTAGTTCCTCTCTTTAGTTTTTTTTTATCATCTTTTAAATTAGATAGTGGCTACTCTATTGATAAAAGTAAAATTTTTAGTAATTGTTTTTATTTAGTATGTACTTTACATGTTAACAATAAATCTAATATAGGGTTAAATTTGTTGGACCTCCCTATGGTTTGATACAATATTAATGTACTTTTTGACTTTTAAAAATTATCTATAGTTTTGGTTTTATAAACGATGTTGTTTTTAATACATAACACTACATGCTATACTACCCGACTTTGTTTTGAAGTTTGTTGTTAGAGTTGATAATGGAATTTGACCTTAGGGGCACGTGTTTTATAAAGCTAAATTTATAGGAGAATTATTGATAATTTTTAAAAGTCAAGAGGTATATTAATAATATGTTAAACTGTAGGAGGGTTCAGCAAAATCTACCCTTCAATGTATTATACAACAAGCTTGTTAATACTCCCATATATTTTAGAATAAAGTTGCCTAAATTTAATGGACAAAAGAGAGAAAATCCAACTTTGTTTTAAAATTTTGTGAGAAATCTAGCATACATGACCTGATCAATACCTAATATGCTGTTTTCAGTTTGACTTTATTAGTCCATTGTATACCCATGTAGAGAACGTCATACAGCCTTGGCCTGATGCCTAAAAGCCGCCAACCTTGATCCTTCACATTCTCCCAAAAAATCTTTTCAAAGGACTAGGTGAATCAGCCGTCAGTACAACCTAAGCCTACCTAGAACAAGAAGCTTTGGCCTTTTCCTGAACTTGAATCTTCCAACCTTGATCTTTTTGATTTATTTGAGCCTCCCTGTTAACGTTGCCCAGTATGCTGTCACACGTGCCTATATTATGGTTCTTTAGATTTTCATACATGTCTATATTGTGCCTCTTTGGGTTTCGTTATTGTTGTATTCACTTGGGTCCGTGAAAGTAGTGCAGTAGTGGGCTATCGAGCTATCCTTTAGTCACACTCTTAGCTATTTAGTTGCTACCTTTTAGCATTAGTGGTTATCTGATCTGAGTCGTGTGTTTAGGATTGGAATTCTATATATTCCATGGATCATGAGTAATAAAGGATCACAGAAAATTTCAAAAACTTGACTCTTTGAGTTATACCGTCTATTTTTTCCTTTCTGCTAGTATTTGATCAACAGCATAGCTCGGGGAAGAGGTCGAGGAAGGGACCGGGTCGTAACATCTTGGTATCAGAGCTAGCGATGGCCGAAGATTAATGTTTAAAACGAGACTGGTGGAGAGCTTAAGTGCAATTCATGAAAGGCTACTTAAGCGGATGGAAGATATGATGATGGCAATGAACTCCCGACTAAATGTGTTGAGAAGAAGGGTGCATCAATAGGAACTGGGGACTACATAGACAGGGTGGTGCCAAAAGTGCCGATGGAATGGTGGCTCCCAAGCTTGCAAAACATGATTTCCCTGGCTCCGATGGTGAGGAAGATCCAACTTTACGGATTTGCTGAGCAGAGCAATTCTTTGAATTTCGAGGAACAACCCTTGATGATAAAGTGAGGCTGGCAGTATATCATTTGGAGAAAGATTCACAATTATGCTACTAGCGACGCAAAAACCAAGGACACTTGGTCACCTGCGAAGGCATGAAGGCAGGACTGTTAGAACGGTTTGCAGGAACTGAATATGAGGAGTTCTTTGGGGATTTATGCAAGATGAAACAGACTGGTTCTGTCTCTGATTACTAGGCCCGGTTTGAGAGAGTTTTAGCTCGAGTTGGCACTCTCACTGATAAGCAAGAAGCTGAATGTTTTTATTAGTGGGCTAAAAGATGGCATACGAGCTGATGTGTGAGTCCAGAATCCATAAACTGTAGCTGCAGCTATTGGTAATGCAAGAAGTAAAACAGCCAAACAATTTGGGGTTTCCTTCTCAAGGTCGCAACTCTAACAACCGGTGGGATTCGTTGACAAGTGGCAGTTCTAACGGTGTCATTCACGAGAGATCTTTGCCAGTGCAAAGGTTCTCTCAAGCAAAACTCCAGTAACGGCGTGAACAAAGGCTGTGCTATAATTGTGATGAGAAATACACGTTCAGCACAGGTGTATAAAAATTATTCTTTATCGATGCTTTAGAGGAGGCTGAGCCTAAAGAAATCATGGAAGAAGGATCTCGTGATGATGGAGAAGAAGGGACAACGGCAATATCTTTGCATGCTTAGGGTTCAATCTCTATAAACCATGCGCATTCAATCTCAAATTGGTAAGACTCCATTGATTATTCTAATTGATTCTGATTCAACTCACAATTGCCTAATTTCCTCCACCACAACATTGCCCAGGTTGTCGGCCTTAAGCAACAAGTTGCTTGCTAAACATGATAGTTGTCAATGGTGATTTTTTTTTTGAAAAATTAAAAATTTTCATTAAATCAGATAAGTTTACATCTTAGGAGTCTTTCATAGGTACGAAAGAACTACTTAAAACATAGAATACCAAAGGAATGCAATAAACGATGACGCTCAACCATTACCTAACTTTACATCTTAATCGAATCTTCTAGTTTTTACTCAATTAAGTCGGGCGATTGACAATGCAATTGACGAAGTTGTGATGCTCTAGAAGCGATGTTTGCGGTGGCTCCAAGGAAATGCCTCTTCTCCTTTCTACTTTCAACCATCTATTCTTCACAGGTAATCAATTCCCTCCCAGTCATCTTTTAGAGGATAGGGCTTTTATGTATTTCAAAGAAATTGCTTACATTTCCAGAGATGAGAGGGAACTTTTGTGGGCTTAGCTCTTCGGTGACAGTCGAATGAGGGAGATGAGGACTTAGGTCAGTATTGATTCCTGCTTCATTTGACTACTCTACTCCTTCTAACGATCACTTTTGTCGAAACGTTATGTTTAGTTTCTGTATAGTGGATTGAGTAGCTACTTCTTTGGAACTGAAATAGTAATTGTTATATTCTCCATATATAAGCCATTCTCCAACTACAGTATAGGTTTAACTGATTGATAATCAGTTGCTCCCTTATACTGGCAGTAGTAAGATTTATAAGAGAAGTTATTGAAGTAGATTAGTCATTGTACCTTCTGCTATTCCTCTCTTTCTAGGTCACTTGGAAACATGTATCTACCGAGAGTAATATTATAGCCCTATCATATTTTGAAATGTTCAATTTGGGAAGCTCTTGTATGATATTCATGAGTCTGTCAAAGTTGAAATCAGGGGTATTTTTACGTTGAAAATTTTGCCCATATTCCTCTAGAGAAGCCGCATTCAAAGAAGAGGTAGTCTCTGGATTCATCCATTAGATTACATAGAATATATAGTTTAGAGGAGGTTAGGAATTTCAATCTATCTATAGTAGTCAGTTTGTTCCACAATGCCAGCCATAGCAGAAAACTTACATTAGGTCTAAGGGCCTTATCCCATATCAAAGCATCCCACCCAACTCTATTTTCTGGCCTTTGCCTCATCTTTCTGACATCCTTTGCAGTAATCACAAAAATAGGGATACCCTCCTATCAATAATTATCTCTCTCCCATAGAAGTGTAGTCTTATCTTAGGATAGAGTCCAATTTCCATTCCTTATTATTGCTCGGAGCTTAGTATCCTTAAGGAATCGATTTAAAAGGGAATTTGCCATCTAGTTTAGTATTAAAGGACCATTGCCTAACCAGTCATCATACCATAAGGAAAATTTGTGTCCTGCCCCCATCTGGCAAGTAATGTGCTAATAAGTCTCCTCCCTCATTCTAAGAATTTGGTTAAAAAAGAGGTGTAACTAATCTTGGTTTTTAGAGCCCAAAAACTCCTTCCTTTTAGTATATAAGAATGTATCCATTTAGTCCATATTGATTCTTTATCACTAAGAAGTCTCCAAATCCTCTTTAACATAAGAAATCTATTTTTACTAAAGATTGACTCTAGTCCTAACCCACCTTCATCTTTTGATTGATAGATTGTCTTTCAACTTACTTTGACTAATACTTTCTCTCCATTCCTTTTCCCTCATAGAAACTGTTTCATCAATTTTCTGCTATTTTAATTAGCCCTTTTGAAAGGAAAAGGTATGAAGACAAGATTATTGATTTTAGTAACTGAAGTTTCCCCCCATAGGAGAGTGCTTTATTGGTCCATGACCCTAATTTTTCTGGATTTTTTTATCAAAGGAAGAGATTCACAGAATCTAAGCTGCCTAGATGAGATAGGAATCCCCAAGTAATGTAGAGGAGGAGCTTTAGTTTCCATACCCATAGCTTGAGCTAAAACATCTGAGAGGTGAGAAGCACTCTTGGAGAGTATGATAAAGCTCTTGTGAAGGTTGACACATAATCCCGACATCTCCTTAAATTGATTGAGCATTTTCATCAGAAGAAAGGCTGATTGAACATTTGCCTTACTTAGGAGAACAAGATCATCTGTAAAACATAAACTGGTTAGAGAAATTTCCTTACATTTAGAGTGATATCTAAATTTTGAGTCAGTTAAAGTGTTGTGCTTGAGTAGCTGAGTGCGGACTTCCATACAGATTAGGAATAGGTAGGGGGAAAGGGGATCCCCTTGCCTAAGACCTTTTTTTTTCCTCCGAATATTCCCATGGGGCACACATTAATCAATATCCCATAGGAAGCAGTAGATATGCATTGTTGGATCCACTTGATGAATGTTAAGGGAAAATTCATTAACTCTAATGTTTTTAGTAAAAATTCCTAATTCACACTGATCAACTTTAATTGTGCAATTTTGGGGATTTCTCTTGTAATTATACCCTTTTAAGAGCTCCTGAGCAATTAGAATATTGTCCCTTATATCTTTACTTATCATAAAAGCCCCCTGATTCTCACCTATGAGAAATTTTAAGACCTCCTTTAGCCTAGCAATGAGCTTCCATAGAAAATTTGTACACGAAATAGGTCTGTAGTCATTCCAAGTCTTCGGGTTAGAGTTTTTAGGGACTAGGTATAGGAAGGTCTTGTTTATTTCTTTTAGTAAAACCCCTTATAAGAAGAACTCCTACACTACCTCCTTAACCAATCCCCTCAAACTATTTCAAGTTTCCTGGTAGAAAAAGTCATTCAATTCATCCAGACCAGGAGCTTTGGATCCATCCATATTAAAAATAACCTTATCTATTTCCTAATCTGTAACAGTTCTTATTAACTCATAAACTTCATGATTAGGAATCTTAGATGTTACAAACTGACTAAAGTCGTACTTTAACTCAAATGAGAGAGAATCTGATCTAAGTAGATTACTGTAGAAATTTATAGCTTCCTTAGCTAGGTCATCTTGTTCAAAAACCTCCACTCCAGCTTCTATTTTAATGAAGGTAATTCTGTTATTATTCTTTCGAGCTAACATATAATTAAAGAAGAACTTTGTACATCTATCTCCCTCTTTTAACCAATTTATTCTAGCTCTCTACTTCAGTAAAGAGTGTTGGTTACCCACTACTTCTAATTAGTTTTTGAGAGCTTCCTTCTCTGTTGTAGCTAGAGCCCCATTTAAAGGGTTTTCTGCCGACGCTTTTTGAATAAAAGAGAGTTTATCCATACATATTTCAATCTCCTTTGTTAGTTTCAGACCTCTCTTACCATTAAGAATCTTCAGCTCCTATTTCAGAGCCTTAAGCTTTTGGATACAAATGTACTGCTCAATCCCATAACATCTATGCTATATTCCCTTCTGTATTGCTTCTTGAAAACCCTCCATGTTAACTATAACATTATTAATGTGAAAGGATGTTGGACTCTGGAGGAGGTGAACAAGTTTACTATCTTCGTAGGAGTGTGATATGATATACCATGGTCTCAGAATTTCGCTGAGCTTCTTGAGAAAGAATGTAGACATTCCACATTTACCAAAAGTCTATCCAGTTTTTTTTGATGTGCAAAATAGAAGTTTGTTTATTTTTCTAAGTAAACTTATAACCTTCATCTTTTATATCAATGAGCTCCACCTCATGTATATAGTCAAACATATCAGGGGAGTAGTTGAGTAGGTTACAATTACCTTTAGCCTCAGATCTGTACAAAATAGTGTTAGAATCACCACATACCATCCAAGGGGAATTTACTGAAGCCTTAATCCTTCTTAAGTAATTCCATAGGTCAGTTCATTGGAACACAGTGTTTCAAAAAGTTACCATTATAAGCTATAATAATCCTTCCATAAGCATGACTTTGATGGTTTGTAATGAACTGCCAGTTGCTGCCTAGACCACCTAATTTATTCGAATTTTCTTCTCTAATTTTATTCTCCAACAAACAAAAATCCCACAGCTTTTCCTTTAGCACAAAATCCCTTAAAGCATAAAGTTTTGAAGGATTATTTGTTCCATGCACATTCCATACAATCAAAGTCATAATCAATTGGCTTTACCTTTGGAGCTTTTCCTATTGCTCCTACTAATTTTCCAAGAGGTGACCTACTCACAGTGCTCCTTTGGATTATTTCCTTTTTGCACATCAACCTTTGATAGACCTTGCTCATTTTGATTAACCACCAAAAATCCTTCATTTTGATTAGTACCAATAGATTCTAGATCATTTTCCTTTTTATTCAAAGTAGACTTTCAAAATCTTCTAAAGGATTTTGAAGAATTTCCTTTTGCTGAACAAAAATTGAATTTTTTTTTCCTTCGAGGTGTCCTTCCTTATGTTAGGGGGATTATTTACTATCTGAACTATATCTTGATTGTCTGCTTCTTGTTCTACCTCCTCCATCTCCTTACTATCTTGAGTCTCATTTTTTTATATTACCATCACTTCTCAGTAATCACATTTGATGAAGAGCTTTCCGGTCTGTTTCCATTTTTTGCCTTGAGCTCTAAGAGATGGTTTCCAATGATAAGTCACTATGACTTTATCTTCTCTTATAGAATTTTCATCCGCCAGCCTAAGGATAGGAATAATATCCTTCAATTCCTTAGCCATATCTATACTAACACATAATCAAGCAAAACCAACTCTTTTTCTCAATGTAGTACTTTCATCCATGCATGTTGGACTCTGCTTTCAGAGCTCAACATTTGGAGTTATAAAACGTGAGCAAGCACATTTCTTCAACTTCAGTACAAATTTTTGGAAAACTCAATTGAAATTACAGTTTGACTTCTTCAGAACATTTTTCCCCATTGTCTTAAGCTTCTAATGACACCAAAATCATTCAATTTGGTTCAGAAATCTGAAAGTTAAAGTCCAAATATTTTTAGAATATTATTAAACTGAAATAGTACACTATACCCAACTTCTATTCAGAAATTGGAACTCTTAGGGATTAAATTAAAATTTGATTCATTTAGATGATTTTGTATCTCTATGTCTCTAGTTTATTTAGGAACAATAATCATCTCATTTGAAGGTTGAATGATATAGTTATGGCTAAAAGAATCAAACATGGTTTTGTCCTTATTCATATTGAACCTATTTTGGGAAGATTAGTATAATTTTCACTAAAGATATTGGATTAAGTTCTTCTTAGGATGGTCTCGAAGAGGACTTCTAGGTCTACAACTTTCATGAAGACATTGAAGAGAAATTTTGTCATCTAGAGGGCCAAAATTGAATCAGATTAAGGTTAGACTAAATTAGACGAAGGGGTTTAGTCTAAAATGATTTAGTGTAAGACGATTCAGTCTAAGACTGACCAGACGAAGGGATTTAGTCTAAGACTGACCAGATGAAGGGATTTCTACTGGGTCTTCCTCACAACACCAAGAGTTCTAAATCACTAACTACACTCTCCAAAGCATCTCCAATTATAATGATCATATCTCTCAACTTCGACATCCAAAATTTACATACTTTATACCTTTGGAAACCTAAAAGGATGAGCTACAACTTCCAAGATGACAACTTTGTCTAATTCAACCTAGATTAATCCAATTGTTCCCCTAAATTCATTATATAATTTTACCCCTATGGAAGACTTGAAATATGAAATGTAAAACAACAAGAGAAATATGCACATACACATTGGAAACTTCTTTAATTCTCAATTCATTTCTAAATCAAAATGAAGTTCATGCATAGCTTTAATTACATATCAACATTATAATCAAAGGTTTAACACAAAATACAAAATACATTGGATGCTTAACGTTTGATATGTTTATAAAGCTATCTACAAGTCTAGTCACTAACTTAGTTACAAAAATATCTAACTATCTTGGAGTTTGTCCTAATGCCTTGCAAGGATTGCTAACCTTCCTGTTCTGTACCTGAGAAGTGGAAAATATTGAGTTGAACTACACAGCTCAGTGGCTAATATATTTATAGCCATTGGCATTTGACCACAATTCAAGCATATGTATATATATATATATATATATATATAATTCAAGTATTCTTTATCTATTTTAGCAATTCAAGCATTAATCAATTTAGCTTAAAACTCATAACAGATTAACATAACACTTAAATGCATCATACTTGACAATTTAAAGATGCAATGCACAACAAATTGCTCGAGGGTCCTATGGAAACAGAATGAGTCCATTTTTAGAGCTCATATGCTATGAGCGGGCAGTCGGGAGAAGGCTCTTGTCAATGTGCATGTGACAAATAGAATGGTTCCACCCTTGTCTAAACAAAAGCACATATTCATTTTCTCATATGATTATACTTTCATGCTTTGTCTTCTTTTCATTTAGTACAAAATGTCATTACCTCTTTCGAGGTATCACATAGTCATAATTTATCATGCATTTTTCACATTTACAAGCAAGTCAATTTTAAACAAATAAAATCCAATCAATCCAACATATACATATAGGCAAGAATTTGCTCAATTACACAATAACCATAAATACTTTACCCACCTAATTAGCTTACGGAAATCCAAGTCAAGCTTGCTTTTCCCTTTGCTCTTGGGTAGGATTCTTTTAGTTTCCTAAAACAATCAAAGTTCCATTCAAAACAACATTCTAATAAAATTCATAAACTTCAAAAATCACAAAATTGCCATAAACACAATTAAGCTCAAACCTAACCTACCTGTAGTCCATCTAGGTTAGAAAACCCAAAACCTAGTTTAGAAACCCTAAAATCAATTGGGTTCTCTTAATTCATCTTCTTCCAACACAAACCTTTCATTCTCTACATAAACATCTTTCTCTCTCTAACTCCTTCATCCTCAACACAACTCATTTCTTTGATAAAACAAGAAGAAGAGATGGTTAACGTACCTTAATAAGCTTGATTTCTCTTCTTTTTCTTCTTCTTTTCTCCCTTTCCTAGCTTCTCCCATGATTTTCTCCTTCTCTTCTTTCTCTACATTTTTTTCTCCCTTCTCTATGACTTCTCACAATTCTCTCTTCTCTTCTTCTAATTCAAGCCCATTTTATTAGTCTTTCTTCCCATTTTGCCCCTCATTAAACTAAACTTTCCATATTTACCCCTCCTTTCATTTAACATAAGCCTACTAACTATTTAGCCTATTGTACACCATATTAATTCTAACTAATTCTAATCTTTCTATCTAATTCTAATATTTATTCATTCTTACTAAATTTAATGACACAATTCAAAAAATAATGAAACGAATAAATCAATAATAATTTTAAAAAAATTTTGAGGTTTAACAATTCTCCCCTCTTAAAGTATTTTGTCCTCGAAATTATTACCTGAGACATTTAAGAAGTGTGGATAACTAGCTTTACAACCTTATTTCTCAAAATCTTTTCCTTTGAATTTAGGATCTCCACCGGTTGCTCCTCATATGTCAAATCCTCCCTTAATTGGACCTCTGAAGGTTGAACGATGTGTGAAGGATCTGTCGATACTTCCTCAACATCGATACATGGAAGACATTATAAATCTTAGACAATTCTTGTGGAAAAGCTAACTTGTAGGCTAAAGGTCCAATCTTTTACACCCCCTACTGTACAAAGCTTCATAAGGTGCCATCTGAATTTCTGAGTGATAGGAATTATTATAAGCAAATTTGATTAAAAACAACTAATCATCCGATGAGCCTTTGAAATCCAAAATACAAGTTCTCAACATTGCCTCCAAGATTTGTATTGTCCTCTCTGATTGTCCATTAGTTTGTGGATGGAAAGTTGTACTAAAGTGCAACTTAGTTCCTAAAGTCTCCTATAAGCTTTTCCAAAATTTGGAGGTGAAACTGGGATCTCTATCCGAGACTATCTAACTTGAAATTCCATGAATCCTGATTATCTCATCCATATATTTCTTGGCCAAAGCATTTAAATAATTCATCTGTTTAATTGGCAAAAAATGTGCTAACTTAGTCAGCCTATCAACAATCACCCATATTGCATCATGCTTCCTACTAGTCCTCGGCAATCCCATCAAGAAATCCGTCGTAATCTTCCCCCATTTTCATTCTGGAATTGACAAAGGTTTAAACTTGCTTGAAGATGCCTAGTGTTCAGTCTTAACTTGCTAGCACACTAAGCATCTTTTAGCATATTCTGCAAAACTTCTTTCTTCATTCATTTCCAACAAAAATGCTCCTTCAAATCTCTGTACATTCTCGTACTTCCTAGGTGCATTGCATAAAGCGCATTATATGCCTCATCAAGAATCTCGTCTTTCAACTCTTGCATATCAGGAATATATAGTTTGTTTCCTACCACCATCAATCCATCTTCCCTTACCTCTATTTCAGAAGGTTTGCCACATTTAATCTCTTTTCTAAGCCTGCTCATCTTACTTCTGAACTCCTTGATCTTCTCATTCAACACTGACCTTACTCTAAAATTAGCCAATACGCCACCAGATTCGGATTGTCCCAATGTCACCCTGAGTTTGGCTAATTACTTCAACAAAGGAAGATAAACTGTCTCCACATGTTCCATAGTCGATTTTCTATTCAGTGCACCCACTACTACATTAGCTTTCCCTGGATGATACTCTATCATTAAGTCATAATCCTTCAATAGCTCTAACCATCTTCTCTGTCTCAAATTCAACTCTTTCTGGCTCATCAAATACTTAAGACTCTTGTAGTCTATAAACACCCTAGTAGTAACTCTATACAAGTAATGTTTCCAAACCTTTAATGCAAAAATTATGACAGCCAATTCCAAATCATGTGTAGGATAGTTCATCTCATAGGGTTTCAATTGTGTAGAAGCATAGGCAATCTCTTTATCTCCTTGCATCAACTCACACCCTAATCCCTTCCTCGAGGAATTACTATATACTATGTATCCATCATCATTGGAAGGCAAAGTCAAAATTAATACAATTGTAAGCCTATTCTTCAATTCCTCAAAACTGCTATTGCATCCTCTGTCCACACAAACTTCTGATTCTTACTTGTCAATTTGGAAAGTGGAGCTGCTATCATAAAGAAGCCCTCCACAAGGCTTTTGGTAATTGTTGAGACCCGATCCGGAAACCGGATCCCAACCGGAAAACGGAAACGAAAAAGTGAAACAAAGTGCGGAAAGTCGCGAATTG
>JANZLF010000005.1:20507986-20522686 GCA_026546835.1 Erythroxylum foetidum | reverse complement strand
GTAGATAGACTTACTAAATCTACTCATTTCTTGGCCTTGTCTCATTCTCATACTGACCTTTAAGTTGCATGACTTTATATGGACCATGTGTTTAAACTTTATGGCCTACCAGACATCATGGTGAGTGACAGAGATGTTATATTATTGATTAATTTTTAGGAAGAAATATTCAAGATTTAGGGTGTTGATCTCTTAAATTTATCTTCTTATCACCCTCAGACAAATAGGCAGACTAAGTATGTAAATAGATGCTTGGAGACAAGTTTAAGGTGTATTTGTCAAGAGAAGCCATCTTCCTAAAGTAAATGGTTGTCACTTGCATAATGATGGTACAATTCTACCTTCCATGTAGTTACAAATTCCACCCCTTATGAACTTTTATATGGTTCACCTCCCGTTGCACTTACCTTATTTCTAGAGTAAAAGTTCTAATGCAACAATTGATAAAAGCTTGTAAAAATGAGACAAGGTGATAAAATTGTTGAAATATCACCTGTTTGAGGGCTCAAAATAGGATGGAGAAGTTGGCAAAGAGGCGCAAGTTAGAAAGGTCTTTTATGGTAGGAGATATGGTTTACTTGTAATTGCAACCATACATGTCGTAGCCTATGGTTCACATAAGCTCTTAAAAACTTTAGTCTCAAGTATTATGGCCCATTTGTTGTGCTTGGAAATTTTGGTACACTAGTTTATAAGCTGGCTCTACCTACTAAGGCTATGATCTATGATGCTTTCCATATGTCACAGTCGACGAAATGCCATAGTGATTCTCTTGTTGTGTATCCGCTACCAGTTCCTATGCCATCTGCTGCAGCTACTAAAGTTCCAAATGCCATTTTAAACAAAGGATTAGCAAAGCATGGTAAGAGGATTGTTGTCAAGCTATTGGCTAAGTGACGTAATCTCCTCACAATATTGGTCTGGTTCAATGAAATGTACATCCTAATTATAACACCATAGTTGCATACCTTGGTCGATTTGCCTTCCCGACAATAAGTGGAAGGATGAAGAGTGTTCCTTGATGTTCTAATGTATTGTTTTTCTTTCTTTCCTTCTCTATTGGATTGAAATAAAACAAAAGGTTATGATAATAGGTAGTAGAGTTTTGAAGCATGTGGCATCGTAACTTTTCTCATAGTTCAAGATATTATTATTATTATTAACCAATTTGATGTCATTTTACACTTTAATGATTCTACAATTAACATTACATAAGAAGGTCAACCTTTCAGGTTTGATGTGTACAGAGGACGTTTTTGTTTTTGACATTAGAAAGAGCAAGATCTAATTTACTTAGAACCATTCTTGAATATGGAAGAAATAATGAACTCTACAGCCGGTATTTTAAAACTAGATTTCAACAAAAAGGATGATTACAATTTGGGAGACAGGCGTAGTCAGGGAATTTTCTCAGAAATTTAGCTGGACATGTCCAAGGAGATGATCTTCACATGCAGATTCATATCCACCAAGTATGATTCTTGGGTGAATGAATGTAAGATTATCAAGCATTTAAGGAATGATGTGCGAGTGGAAGTAAGCTTGCCACGCATATATGATCCATTGCAGTTGCGTTCTAAGCCAGACGTGGTGGGTTGGATGAACGGTACCTTTCAAAGCCCGTCCCTGTATCTTTTTCGATCACTTTTGTCGCATTACATTAATTAATATAATATGACAACTTCATCACTCTCAATCACAGTCTCATGTTTCTCCTTCCTTGTTCTTCACTGCTTTACTGAGAAACAAAAACCCAAAAAGTATTTCGGGTGGTTAATATTTCTTAAAGATAATGATGTGACACTTCTGTTCTGTCAAACCCTAATCAATATAGTATGACAGCCAATTCATTACTGACAGTCTCATGTATTTCCCTCCTTGTTCTTCGCCGAGAAACAAAAACCCAAAAAGTATTTCGAGTGGTTAATATTTCTTATGATCCTGACGTGACACTTCTGTTAACGTCACGCAGGGTAATAGATATCACAGGCTTTACTTCTCTCAAAAGTTGTTTATAAATTAAAATAATATGATATGATCGCTTGATGTTCTGGGTAACTTGAGCTGTTACGTTTAGTATCTTTGAAAGAAAAGAAACTAAGGAAAACCACAGTTTGTTTTCCATGGACGATTACTCTGTTCACCAGTCTCTTATTCCGCATCATGATGCCAAGAAAGCACCTTTCTTGGTATCATCAACCAAGTGGATTCTCAAGATTCTGATTTGGGTGATTTTCGTTACGTGGGTTGCTTTTATCTTTCTATTCCCGACTCAATTTGGTGGTGATATGTTTGAAAAATGGATTCGAGCCACTAATGGAACTCTTTTTGGCATAACGGGTTAGCAGTCCCTTCTGCAGTACTTTTGAATCTATCTTACCTTATTCAGTTTTTGATACTTTGAAAGAATGAATTCCAGGGAGCATATTCCTGTTATTGAGTGGACCAGTAGTTGCTATTGCATTTCTTTGCATAGCTCATCTCATCATTGCTGGGGAAGAAGAGTTCCATCAGTATGTCATCTCTAGCTCTAAGTCTCGATCCCATTGGATGTGGATATAATAAGCTAACATGATAGTAAACTTGTCTTTTGGTTTACAGCAAGAAGAGATGGAATCGCCCCAAATTTCGGTTGTGGACATTCCCAGTTCTGGTAGATGGACCTTTGGGGGTTGTTTCTGCCTCAGAGCTCATTGGCGTTTTACTATTTGTTGCCTACATTTTCTGGGCTGTTTATTCGTATACAATTCGCAACCTTAGCCTTATATCAGAGTGGGAATGGGATTTATCCTTTCGACAGAGGAGGTACAAATATTTCCCAGCTCCCTTTTGCGTTTTGCACAAGCTATTGTTGTAATTACTATCTCGAAACATTTTCAGCATTTGGATGCTAGAATTGACGGGACTTCGATTAGGAATGATTGGATTATTTTGCCTGGCATTCTTGTTCCTTCCAATTGCAAGAGGATCAGTTCTTCTTCGTTTCGTTGACATCCCATTCGAGCACGCCACCAGATACCATGTTTGGTTGGGACACCTTACCATGATTCTCTTCACACTTCATGGCCTGTTTTATGTAATTGGATGGCAGATGCAGGGAATTCTCCTTGACCAAGTGAGTCCTTATTCAAGTTCAATCTTCTTCCCGACCTTTTTTTTGTTCTTGTTAACTTTGTATCATAGCATTGACTTGAATCATTTGCAGTTACTGGAATGGAGAGATGTTGGGGTGGCCAATTTGGCAGGAGTAATCAGCCTCCTATCAGGTTTGTTGATGTGGGTAACATCACTACAGCCCGTGAGAAGGTGGAACTTCGAATTGTTCTTTTACACACATCAACTCTACGTGGTGTTTGTGGTGTTCTTGGCACTGCATGTCGGTGATTTTATTTTCACGATTGCTGCTGGTGGCATCTTTCTTTTCATGCTTGATCGGTTTCTAAGGTTCTGGCAGTCTCGACGAACTGTTGACGTCATATCAGCTAATTGCCTTCCATGTGGAACAGTTGAATTAGTACTCTCAAAGCCCAAAAGTAATAAATAACCACTCAATCTTTAGTTTTCCTTTTGTCATTGTCAATCTTCAGCTAAATAAAAGCATAGAGATTTCTAATATCGTCATCTGCAGGCCTGAGGTATAATGCACTCAGTTTTGTTTTCCTCCAAATTGGAAGACTATCATGGCTCCAGTGGCATCCATTCAGCGTTTCATCAAGTCCTTTGGATGGCAAGTATCATATGTGCATTCTTATAAAAGTTCTGGGCACATGGACTGATAAGCTCAAGCAACATATATCCAACAAGCTATTAGAGGCAGAGCCACATCGTATTTACAAGAAAATAACAGCTTCTGTTGAGGGTCCATATGGTCATGAATCTCCTTACCACTTAATGTATGTCTTGTTCTTTAATTCCTTAGATATGTAGGTGTGTGTGCTTGATCAAGTAAACCTGTTTGATCATTTTCTTGTTGGTATAGGTACGAAAACCTTATCTTGGTAGCAGGTGGCATAGGAATTTCGCCATTTCTGGCAATTCTAAGCGATGTTCTCCATCGTACTCACCAAGGAAGACCATGTCTACCCAGAAACATCTTAGTTGTTTGGGCCATTAAAAAATCAGATGAGCTTTCTCTCTTCTCAGCCATTGACATGGATTCAATCTGTCCAAATTTCTCTAGCAAACTAAATTTGGAGATTCTAACTTATGTTACCAGGGAATCAGAGCCCATGTTGGTACGTTAACTTTTTTGGCACGAACATAAATAGACATTTTCTTAGCTGCTGTGTACATAGATTATGACAGATTTAAGAATATGTATATGCAGGAAGAGGGAAAATTTGACGAGGTAAAAACTAAAAGGCCTTACGTGTGCCCTGTGTCCAAGGGAATTGGAATGTCTGTGTTGGTGGGTACAGGCGATAATGTTTGGGCAGGAATATATGTAATCGTAAGTGCCGTGGGATTGGTGATTTTGGTAGGTTTGTTGGATGTGTATTACATAAACCCTTATGGCATAGTCACATGGTGGTATAAAGGGCTTCTCTTCATAGTATGTATGGTTGCAAGTGTTCTAATCTTTGGTGGTCTCGTGGTTGCGTTTTGGCATCTATGGGAAGCCAAAACTTCAGCAAAGGACACAGAGCAATGTGAAGAGGTAGCTGGAACAAGGGTCAATGAGCAAGAAAGCGATGAACATGTTGTCTCCAAGACCAATTTATATCAGAAAAACAATGCAAACGTTGCTGATATACTGTATGGAACAAGACCGGATTTCAGGGGTAACAAATGATTCAATTTACATCATCTAAGCGATTGATAATCGAAATGGAATTGATATTTCATGTTTTATTTGGTTTTTACAAATTGCAGAAATCTTTGGATCAGTAGGGAAGAGATGGGGATATGCGGATGTCGGGGTCATTGTTTGTGGCCCTCCAACTCTACAGACAAGTGTGGCTAAGGAAATCAGATTCCACAATTTAAGGAGAGGATCTCGTGATCCGATCTTGCATTTCAACAGCCACAGTTTTGATCTCTAGCCATCATGCTTTCACCCAAGCGTTGGCTCACATGTAAAAATATGTTGTATTGTATAGACTATAGTTGGACGACCCATTCTGGGTCAAGTATAAACGATGTGTAAGCTCAATAACGGCTTATATTAATAATGTAAGTATTTTTTCTATTTAAAGTTTTTCTTTACTTTACTATTTTCCTACTAATATGTCTTTAGGTACCAAATCCTTCTAATATTTGTGTTCACTTTCTTATAAGCGTCTGGCTTCTACTTCTGTAATTTACTAATTTTATAGTTTTTTTCTCTTAATATTGATTTTCGTTTTAGTAAATTACCCTAATGTTTGATTAAAATTTAATTTACATTTAAATATTTTACAACAACAAACAACAACAATAACTATCCTAATGTATAATGCTACTCGTTTTGCAAAGGTCTAGATGGACATTAATTATACCGGACCTTTTTTTATATCTTATAAAAATATAAAGACTCGATTTTTTTTAAAATTTTTAAATAAATTAAAGTCTGAACCTGTAAATTTTCAAAATATTTTACATTAATTGGGCGTCCCACCTCGCATTGGTGTAACGAACAAGAAAAAAAGAGAGAAATTATGCTACCTGAAAAAGAAAGAAGCAAGAGAAAAAAGGAAAACAAAGAATTCATATAATTAACAAAAGTTTATAAGAAAGAGAGACGAAAATATAGGGACATGGAGATCACCATAAAAGAGTAAATAAGGATATTTTAACACTTAAAATTTTCGGGATTGAATGGCAAATTTTTTTCAATAATCAAAAGCTAGCAAAAGAGTAAACATGGATGCCTATCTATATAAGAGCCTTATAAAATATTAATAACTTATATATAGGTTTAAATTGACAATCGTTAATGTCTTTCTGCAACTTTTTTAATACATGAACTTCTTGGCAGGTCAGATAATCCGAATGTTTACTATTTTTCTTAAGTAGCTACAGGAGACCTTAAGCTTATATATATAACATCTATATTAGACTTTCTCATCACAGATCCAATACAAGTCCAGCTTACATTGATTAGGGCTCATTTTCTTCTCTGAACTTCAGCCCATTAAATTAGATCATTTATTAAGATACTTTATTATTTTTAGCTGAATTAAACTTGATTCCCTTAATCGCAAATTTACTAAAATCGTTAAAATTGTAAATAATTGTTGTCCAACCTTAGGACAATTTCTAACATTTATTATATTGATGTCATCATGTTAAAGGCTATCTCTATGGTCTTATGTAATATAAGGAAAATTAGATGTTAATTGGAAGGACCTAAAGTAAGAAGTTAAAAGGATAAATAACAAAAGTTGTAGTAAAATTTTAAAATCCCCCCTATATTATTAAACTTGAGTTTGAGTAATTAAATTGGATTACACCTGTAGATGCACAAACATTTAGTGTAAGACTAAGAAGGATTGTGATATGTTTACTAGGCAAAATGGTCACTTTTGACCCTAAGCTTTACATCAATTAACAATTTTAACCCTAACATTCTAGAGTTAACAATCATAACCCTAACATTTAAAAAATGTTAAATTTTGACTTCACCCTAATAGAAAATTTAAACTCTTTTATTAAATGTCAGGTTAGCACTGATCTGACATTTTTATAATATTTTTATTATTTTGTGGGCCCTTTGTGTCACATCATTTTTGACATGGTAATTTAGGATCCAATTTTGTTAAAAAATATTAAAACTTAATTTATTTATAAATGTGGGACCCATTTATTTATTTATTTATTTATTTGTAAGTCTCCCTCTCCTACCCCCTTCTTCTTCTTCTTCTTCTTTTCTCTCTCAAGTTCCTTTATTTATCCAGTTTGCAATTTTGTTGCTCATTCGAGGTCCACCATACTGGGCAACCAAAGTGAAGTTGGCCTAGTTCTGAATTTGTACCGCCATATAGTTTATCTATGAGTACTCAATTAGATCAAAATCCAATTAGAACAGATCTCTTTTGACTTGAGATTGAGATTATCGACTAGCTATTAACAAAAACAAAAGATATAATAAGCTTAGAATGCCTATGTATATATGGTAAGGCCAGACATTGTAGATAGAGATGAACTCACTTAAAATAGACATTTTTGACTATAGAGAACGAAATGGAGCGAATCTTGGTTTCATATTTGAATAAGACTAGATTATAATAGGCATTGACATAAGATTTTACTAGCAATTTTAGCTAAGTCGCAATAGTAAGGTGATCTTAAGAACTCTTAGCTTCAATTGCCATATAAAGGTATCATGGTGGAGGTTTTACCTACATCTTAAACACACTTGTTTTGGTGATTGATAGAAGAACCACTATAAGACCACTATATTAGCACATCCAACCTTATCTTCCTTTATATAGCTATAGATAAGTAGATGGTGTATATAAGTGTGTATTATTGAATGGATAAATGTTGTCTACATAACTACAGTAGTAGAACAAAACGATCATAGTCCCCAATGATGAAACAAATCTAAACAATAAGTATGAATGAAAATGTTTAATAGCATCGATGCTACAAAATAATAGCCTATAGCCTCTTAAACAAGTCAATAAGAAAATTTTGTCCAACTATTTAGTTTAAGAATTAAGCCACCTTTTGTGTTGTGAATGAGTTATGAATTTGCACACCAAGCATGTTGCAATTATGTATATGCTTTTTAACAATTTTAGGGAAACAAAGTTATGCCACCAAATTGAACCAATCATTTCATGTACGAATAATTTGAGAGGTAGAGACCATTGTTCAAGTCATATGCCTTTTCATCCATTGTGAGTAATGATTCCAAGTGTAGTTGTTAGTTTTTGCATGTTGTTGGCAATTATTCAAACGACATGGTACATTTTGATCAACTATATTGCAAGCCTCAAGTACCAAAATATTGAATCTATAACTTGAATCTCTAGAGAACACTCACAATAACTTTACAAGTCTTTCATGTAGTAACATATACATATATGAATTTGTGTAGGTATGGTAACATAAAGCAAAAGAAGAAAAGAAAGCTCATCCATTTGATGTGATAATAAAAAATTGTAACTGAGAAAAATCACTAACGGCCATAAGTAGAAGTTAATCAGCACATAGACAAAAGGGCTTTATGTGCCTATTTTCACGGGATTTCTTTCGCTCGAGCTCCATGTGCGACTCTAGTACACTTTCCTCTCAAACTCGAGTGTAACTAGTCAGCCTTCCCTGACGATGCCTACTTGAACTATGAAAAACTAAATAAGCAAAGAAGACACGAATAAGAGATCTCTTTTGAGCAAAACCTTACCTTGTAGCCTCTAAAATTTGCAGAACGTGACACTATACAAGTATGCTCAGCTTGTATGAATAATTACAAACCAACTAGCTTGATAATAAAGAAGAGATAAAGAAAACAACTAGCTTGCATATGATAAGCAAGGAAGACTATTAGAAATCAGTATTAAAAAACCATACAAGAAGATGTACATGAGAAATTGTCATTGGTAGCTATTCAATACATTTCAAATCTTAAGATCAATATTAAAAATCAAAAGGTATCCATCTTAACTACCAAAAAAGGTCATTGATATAGGTAAATCTTATCACAAAAAATGTAAAACAACTAGTGAACAAAAAAAAAGAAAAATGTAGGAAATGATAAATTACACAAAGATATAGAAAAAAGATTTTAAAAAACCTAAAAATAATGAGGCCATAGCCCAATAGCAAACCATTTTATCCTAATCAACTTTCACATTGTTCTTCGACTTCACCAAGTGATCTTGATCTCCACATGCACACATAGGGCATGAAACGAAACAAAACAAATCACTTAAACTTTATTACCCATAACTTATCATAACAAAGGATGAACAAATCACAAGGAACAACCAGTAAAAGAAGCAAGAAGACAAAATTCAGGAAGAGAAGAGAGTAAACAAAAGAAAAAAGCATAGGGAGAGGAAATAGGTAAACAGATGAGTAGATAAGTGAAAGAGACATAAAAGGAGAGAGACCTTTAGGATCTAATAAGTCAAAAAGAAGTAGAGTTTGGGATGTTGAAAAGAATTTATGTCTCCTCCCTTGAAACTCTCCACCAGACGACCTATCAATTATAAGCATGCTCTTATCAGTGGAAGATATTGCTTTTAATAATTAATATATTAGTTGTATATATTCTTAACATAAATAGATATTCTATAAATAGTAAATAGATATTCTGTAATTAGTATATTAACATGTATAGTTTGTTGCCCAAAATAGATTATTCATGGACACTTATTTAACAAAAATTCTCCTGTAGGAGAAGGCATTCAGCCTTTTACAAAAACTGACATGGTATTAGAGCTAGGTTCTCAAATCCTTAGCTGATTTTTTAGTTTCGATTTGGGTTGATCAATTCTGATCAACAATTTTGTTTTGAGATTTGTGTTTTGAAAACATTTCTTTTAGAAGAATGTCTACTAAACATCTTGGAAGGGCATCTGCAAAACCTTTTGCTATCAGATTTACAGGAAAGAATTATGGATCATGGGAATTTCAGTTCAAAATGTTTTTGAAAGGGAAGGAACTTTGGGGTCATATTGATGTCTCTTCTCCAACCCCTGAAAAAGATACAGAATTTAGTCAATGGGAGGCCAAGGATGCTCGCATTATCTCTTGGATTTTGGGATCCATTGAAGCTTATATGGTCAATAATTTACGCTCCTTCAGTACAAATCAAGAGATGTGGAATCATCTTTAGCGCATATACCACCAAGATAATAACGCAAGAAGATTTCAGCTAGAACTCAAAATGAGTAATTTTTGTCAAGGTAACCTCTCAATTGAAGAATATTATTCTAGATTTCTTAACCTATGGAGCGAATATTTTGGTATTATTTATGCAAAGGTACCTAAAGAGATCTTAGGCAATCTTCTAGTTATTGGTGAAGTAAGCATGCATGATCAGTTTTTGATGAAACTAAGACCAGAATTTGAAGTTGCTCAAGCTGGATTATTGAATAGAGCTCTTGTGCCCTCTTTGGATTTATGTCTTGGAGAATTGCTACGTGAGGAACAACAATTGGCTACACAAGCTACTTTAGGGACATTCAAAGGGTCATCTGAAGTGGTTAATGTTGCTTATACTGCTTAAGGAAGAAATCGTGGGAAGAAACAACTACAGTGCTATAGTTACAAGGAATTAGGGCATATTGCTCGCAATTGTGATAAAAAGTTTTGCAATTATTGAAAACAAGATGGCCATATTATCAAAGAATGTCCTACACGACTTGAAAACCGATGAACCCAAGCTTTTCAAGCTGTTGTTCTTGAATCAACCAATACTGGTTTTGCCCCTGCAATTGCTAACCACAATCAATCAACTGTTACTCCATAAAGGGTTTAACAGCTGATTATTTTTGCATTTTTTGCTCTTGGTCTGCAAGGACAAGGTACAACTACTTCCTTTCCTTGGTTTGTTGATTCTGAAGCATCTAACCATATGACTGGCATGCCTAAATTGTTAAGTATTCTTCACAATTATACTAGTACGAAAAATATTCAGGTTGCTAATGAAAGTACTCTTCCTAGCACTGCCATTGGTGATCTTGGCTCTTCTTTTCTTCATGTATTTGTTTGTCCTGAGTTGTCTACTAGTTTACTTTCTGTTGGACAAATGGTAGATAATAATTGTAATGTGCATTTCTCACGTGGTGGTTGTCTTATGCAAGATCAGGTGTCAAGGAAGGTGATCGTGAGGGGTCCTAAAGTTGGAAGATTATTTCCACTGCAATTTACTATTCCTAAAACATTGGCATTATCTTTTATTGTTGTTGAAAATAAGGCTGATGTTTGGCATAAACGTTTAGGCCATCCAAATAAGTAATATTGACTCATATGCTGCAACATGGTTTTCTTGCTAAAATTCATAATCTTGTTTCCAGATTGTTGCTTGATTGCTCTACTTGTAAGCTAGACAAAAGTAAAATTTTGTCTTTTCCTAGCTCTGGTGGTCCTGCTAATGCTTGTTTTGCGATTATACATAGTAACGTATGGGGTGTTACTCCTGTTATTTCACATGCTCACTATCAATATTTGTGACATTCATTGATGACTATAGCCAATTTACATGAATATATTTTTTTCACTCCAAATCCGAGATGTTCACTGTTTTTCAGAACTTTCTGGCATATATTGAGACTCAATTTTCAACTTGTATTAATATTTTGTGGTATGATAATCGAGGAGAGTTTATGTCTCATGAGTTTCAAGCTTTTTTGCATAAAAAAGGTGTTATCTCTCAATGATCATGTCCTTATACCCCTCAACAGAATGGGGTGGTAGAATGTAAAAACCGTCACTTGTTGGATATGGTGCGTACTTTACTCTTGGAATCTTCAATTCCATCAAAGTTTTGGATTGAAGCTTTATCCACTACAGCCTATCTTATCAATCACTTGCCTTCTCAACAATTGAATTTTGATTCTCCTTATTGTCGTCTTTTTGGTGTGCATCCTGATTATCATATGCTTCATACTTTTGAATATGTTTGTTTTGTTCACTTGCCTTCTCATGAGCGCCAGAAGCTTACAACTCAATCTGTTCGATGTGCTTTTATGGGTTATAGCACTAGTCACAACGGTTTTGTGTGTTATGATGGCATTGCTAATCGTTTGCGTATTTCTCTAAATGTGATCTTCTTTGAACATGAGTATTATTTTTAACAACTTGTTTCTCCACCTGCTGTTGTTCTTCTTCCCAGCTTTGATGACTCCCCAACCATTGAGCATTTTAAACTTGGTATTTTCTATCGGCGAAGATAACCACCTCAATCACAAGTTCCTCCTGAATCTGATTTAGTGTCTACTTTGGTGGTTCCTCGCAGATCCTCCCGCATCAAGCTTCCTCCTAATTGGTATGGATTCTCTACTATTTTAGCTAACACCACAGTTCCTACCTCTTATTCTCAGGCGGCTAAACAGGCATGTTGGACAAAAGTTATGCACGAAGAACTTCAGGCTCTTTAGGAGAACTATACTTGGTATATTGTTCCTTGTCCTGTTGGTGTTAAGCCTATTGGTTACAAATGGG
Organism: Erythroxylum foetidum; assembly: GCA_026546835.1. Taxonomy (NCBI): domain Eukaryota; kingdom Viridiplantae; phylum Streptophyta; class Magnoliopsida; order Malpighiales; family Erythroxylaceae; genus Erythroxylum; species Erythroxylum foetidum. Next base: position 20,510,590 of record JANZLF010000005.1, on the reverse strand, counting down.
TATATTATATTAATTTACGGTTTGATGGCTCACTTGATAGACATAAGGCAAGGTTAGTGACTCTCGGTAACTGACAAGAGTATGGTGTAGATTATGAAGAGACCTTTGCTCCTGTTGCAAAGATGACAATAGTGTGACTTGTTCTAGTTATTGCTGCTTCAAAGGGTTGGCCATTGCACCAAATGGATGTTAAGAATGCCTTTTTGCATGGAGATCTTAACGAAGAAATTTATATGACTCCACCGTCGAGGCTGTTTTCTACACCTTCTTCTGATGTTTGTAAGCTAAAAAGATCACTCTATGGTTTGAAATAGGCTCCCTGTGCTTAGTTTGATAAGTTTCGCACTACCCTTCTTCGCTTTTCCTTTGTCCAAAGTCAATATGACTCTTCTTTATTTCTCTATAAAACTACTACAGGAATAGTTTTGCTTTTGATTTATGTTGATGATATTGTCATCACTGGAACAGATTCTAAATTAATATCTCAGCTACAGGGATGCCTTCAAGATTCATTTCATATGAAGGACTTGGGCTCATTACAATATTTCTAGGTCTTGAAATGCACTCTAGGTCGACTAGTATTTTTTTACATCAACATAAATACACTTGCGAATTAATTCACTTGGATGGTCTATAAGAGGGTCATTTTGTTGATACTCCTTTAGAAGTAAACATGAAATATCATCATGATGATGGTGATTTTCTCTCTGATCCATCTCTATACAGACAACTAGTTGGGAGTCTTAACTACTTAACTATTAGTCGACCGGATATATCATTTGTTGTTCAACAAGTTAGCCAATTTATGCATGCTCCTAGGCATCTTCACTTGGTTGTTGTTAGTTGTATTGTCGTATTATTCGTTATTTGCAAGGTACTTTCCTGTGGATTCTCCAATTCGTCTCACGGCATATAGTGATGTTGACTAGGCTGGATGTTTTGATACTCGACGCTCCATTACTGGTTGGTGCATGTTTCTTGGTAACTCTTTAATTTCTTAGAAAAACAAAAAGCAAGATAGGGTGTCTAAGTCCTCCACTGAGTCTGAGTATCGTGCTATGTCCTCTGCGTGTTCTGAGATTGTTCGGCTTCGAGGACTGTTAGCTGAACTTGGTTTCCACAAATTGCTCCTACTTCTCTTCATGCAGATAATACTAGTGCTATTCGAATTACTGCTAATCTAGTATTTCATGAGCGCACTAAATATATTGAGGTGGACTGTCATTCTATCCCTGAAGCATTTGATGCTCGTCTCATTTCTCTTCTGCATATTTCTACAGACCTACAAACAACAGATGTGTTCACTAAAGCCCTACAATTAATATATTAGTTGTATATATTCATAATATAAATAGATATTCTGTAATTAGTAATAAATATTATGTAATTAGCATATTAGCATGTATAGTTTGTTGCCAAAAATAGATTGTTCATGGACACTTATTTAATGGAAATTCTCCTTTAGGAGAAGGCATTCAACCTTTTACAAAAACTGACAACTCTCTCTCTCTCCCACGCATAGTTGCACAAGGACTTCGCTTTTGGTCTTGATCATTGATAACTATGGAGGAAACCCTTAGGAGGAAACCCTTTTTTAACTCACTCAGTAACATGTTTAACGGAGAATATTACGACGAGTAAAAAGAAGAAGAGGGGATTAAGAAAGTGAAACTTATAAATAAATTTAAAAAAAGAAAGTCCCATATTTATAAATAAATTAAGTTTTTAGTATAATTTTTAAAAAAGTGAGTCCCACCTGAAGTGTCAAAGGGCCCACCAAAATAATAAATTTTTTTAAAAAATGCTAGGTTAAAATTGACCTAACACTTAATAGAGGGATTTAAATTTTCCATTAGGATGTGATCAAAATTTAACGTTTTTTATATATTAGGATTATAATTGTTTACTGTGTTAAAATTGTCGATTAGGGTTTAAATTATTTACTTAGCTGTGTTTACTACTTAAAACTTGAAAAGGAAGGATAGGAAACGACAGTTTGGAACAAGGTGGGGCCTACTCTAAGCTATTAGAAGGTATATGCTTTGAAACCAATATTGCGAATACCATATTAAACTTGATGCCGGATTGAGTTCTAAAATGTAGCACCTCCTTACCATAAGGTATACACCGGGACGCCAGTAGGTCATTCCGATACATATCCTACGATAAGAGTGAACTACGAACAATCACTACTGTGCTTCACATGGCATCAAATCATAAAGCATCAATACTGAAAATCACTAATTTTTGAAACCATAAATTTTTTTCGTTTCATATCATCAAAAGCAGTAATTTACATAACTGTCAGTTTTTCACTGTCTGTACGTTACTCCAAAAGAAATCTACTACAAAAGCCTAACTAGGTCATCCCTAAAAAATTCCAGCTGACTGACCTGTGTGTCATGACTTCTCTTGCCAACACGATCTATACGGCAGGAAAAAGTCTCTCTGAAGCTAAGAGTCTACTCTCTCGGTCTTGAAAAATAATTTGCAATTTTGGGTGAGTTTGCGAACTCAGTGAGGAACTATCATCGATGGTTCACCCAATTCATGCATATACACAGGTATAACACAGATACACACAGTTATTTCACCAAAACACAT
>JANZLF010000005.1:20485194-20504685 GCA_026546835.1 Erythroxylum foetidum | reverse complement strand
TTGTCTCACCAATTTCTTTCTCATTAATATTCATTTTAATATTTCTAATTATCATCAAAAGTTCGGGGTCCAACAAAAGAGCTTAAGAATCTTGAGAGGACTACCCAAGGAATTGCTTATGAAGAAGAAGTGGAGAAGTAGCTCAAAGCTAAGAAGGATATATCATTTAGCTCGAAGGTAAATACCGAGTTCCTAATTGTTATTAAAACTAACCCTTCAGTTTTATTTGACATATTGGAGAAATTGAACGAGGAGGAGAAAGGTGAAGAGATATTCCAATAGTGCGGGGACTTAGTTGATATTACGATTATGAAGATAGGGAATATACTAAAATGAGAGGTCATCGACTTTATCCCTATCCTAAACAACCTCAAGTGGAGGAAGTGTATGTGACACCTGAAGATCATAACTTTGTCACGTGATAAGGAAATAAGGAGTTGAGCCAGTGACACCAAAGAAAGGCATTTGTTGGGAGGCAAACCAAGGGAAGTTTACTTCTTTTCCTTTACATTTTCTCAGTCCTTTTTTATATGCATGTGTGTTTTTAAGTTTGTTTGTTTCTTACTTGTTTTTAAGTTTTCAACAAAAAGAGAGGGAGAAACAAACAAACAAAAAAATTCTCCTTTTCTATTTCTTTTAGAATATATAGTCATAATTAAAGAGTGAATTGAGTAGAAGAATACATGGCAACTTTGACGTGTACTTTTCTCTTGTGATTCATCAATATTCATTATCTTTAGAAGAGTAGTCACTAGTGGTAGACACAATCTGTTGGGATTTTGAGCTTGTATAGATTGACACATCCATATCAGTCTCATTGTTTTTTATTTATGTGTGACCTTTATGATATGTATATCCTGAATTTGCTTGGATTTTTTCTTCAAGATCACATCTTTATCACATGCATTAACATGGAAATGATATAGGCATTCTTTGTTTTTACAAACTACATTAGTCAAATAGCCTATCCTATTGGTATGAATTTTCCCTTTGTTAAGCCCTTGAAATTTATGAGCCTTTCTTTTTATACTAACCACATTACAAACTTGAAACCTAACCAATTGTCTTACCCAAGCCTTAAAGATAGTGAAGCATTTGAGATTTTTGATGATTGTGGATACACAAGAGTATAAACGTGGAGGTGTACATATGTGTGGGTTAGTTATAATAATTGAAATGTCATTTTATGTCTTGTACGGATTCTAAGGTTGATGTAGCTTCTTTCAATTTTTAAATGAAAGAAAAAGAAAAGGAAAAAGAAAAATAAAAATAAAAAGGAAAAGAAAAAAATGTTTAAATAAAAGTATCAAAGAGAAAGTGCAATTGCATTGAAAAGTTATTCATGATTAATTTCTCCTCCTAAAGTTATATTGAATGGATGATCTGAATATGTTACATATGGGGTAGATGTTGTTTTGGAAGGATCACTCCTTATAGTTTAAATGTATTGTTATCTTCAATCTTTATCAGTGATTCCTTCTAATTCCTTATGTTTTTTGTGTTTTGTGGTATGAAGCTTGAATTTGAGTTGTGAAATATATTTTTTGCATTCATCATAACTGATGGTACCTAGTGTTGAATGAATGTTGACTTTTGTGCTTGATAATATATTGAATGTTTTTCTTGTTTCACTAGCTTTGATGACTTTTATGCTATACTACCCAAATTCATCTCAACTTAAACTTTACTCACATTACAACCTTAAAAATTCCTTTGATTCATGATTATACATATGAATCCTAGTGGTGGAGAAATGAAATGATATTGAAAGTTATGGAATGTCATGTTTATGAATGGTTTTTGAGTGCACCTATGATATATCTTATTTAAACACATTTTGTCAAGTCTACCTCTAGATTGCTCAGTTTTTAAAGGTGATTAATGTTGATTGATTATGAGTAGAAGTGTTGAATGTTAAATTTTTACTATAGGTTTTGAAAGTTATTTATCTTTTCTTATGATTATCAGTTCTTGGGAAATATGTAAAATGAGTAAGTGTGGGGGAAATTGATATATGCTTCATTGATTATAAATTTATTCCATAATACTTAGTGATTAATGATATGAAATGCTCAAAACACTCACTTTATTTCATATTTGATTTTAGGTACAATTTGAAAGCGAAAGAGCTAAAGTGAATTAAAAGTATAATATTTAAGTTGTCTTCTTGAGATTCACACTCACTTGTTTTCATGAAACAAGAAGGAGAAGGATTAGAGTAAGAGGAGATAAAAAAATGCCAAAAAGAATGAAGAATTACAATGTTATGCCATAAGATGCATCATGGCCGTGAGACACATTGTCATGAAAGTGACACACCATTCATGCCCATGACTTTCACATTTAGCACCCGAAACCTACTTGTTAGTTTTAAAAGAACATGTGATGACATAAACATTTATGAAAGGTTTGAGGAATCATTTTTGGAGTTGTGATGTCTCGGTTTTGAAGAAGAGAAAAGGTAAACCACCATTTCTTTGGAGACCCATGGGGGCTGAGCTTCCCGACGTCGGTTTAGAGGTGAGATCGATGTAGAAGAACCCAATTAAGCATTATCTTCCTTGTGTTTGTTGTTATTTCTCTTTTAAGGATTGAATGTGTTATCCTATGTTTATTGTTTAAGTAATTATGTAAGAATGATCGAATGCTCTATTTGATTGTTTTCACGTATGAATCATTGCTAGAATTGAATGCGATATGCAATCATTGTGTTTCTGATTCATTTGTGGCAACTAATTGTTTTTAATCATTAGGGATAACATAGTTTAGTTTAAATGACTCTTACTTGTGTTATTGCCTTGATTAATTTGTTTTCTTAACTCGTAATGTGGTTGTCTAATTACATCTAAAGAGCTTATTCTAGGTTGTTTGATAGCTAGGTTTAATTAACAAACTCTTCTTAATTAAACACGACCTAAGGAAAAACCAGGGTTAACAAAGATTGTTGTTAATCTACGATTAATAGTTGCTAGAAGAGATATAAGAATAACAACTCAATGAAGTATGCTTAATTATGTGTAGGTCGAGATTGAACTAATGATCGAGTCCCTAATGTATTCATCACATTTCATCATTTTCTAATTTTTTCTTTAATTTTTTTGTTAGTTAAGTTTTTTATTTTATTATTTGAAAACCAACAAAATCCCCTTATACACTGATTATTTTCATTTCAAAAGCTTTATATACACTCTATGTGAGATTGATCTAGACTTACCATTAGCTATAGTTTTAGGTCTAGTTATTTTGAATAATGTTACGATGCGCTATGTCAGTAGAGCTAAAAGTTTGTGTTTTTGGTGTGAAGAAAAATATGTTCCTAGACATAAGTGCAAAAAGAAGATTCTACAAATGTATATGGTGGAGGAAGAGGTGGAAAATGAGGAGGCCAACGTAGATGAAAAAGAAGAGAAACTAAGCATATCTTTGTAAACAATGTCGGGAGTGTCTATGCTGAAATACTAACATCAAAGTGTAAGGTATGTTAAATGAAATTGTGATTCATATACTAGAGGATGAGGGAAGTACCCATAATTTTCAGGATAAAAATTTAACAGCTAGAATTGTAAAGGAGTTAGAAGAGGTGAAGGGGTCGTTAATTGTAAAGGAGGAATGAAGATGAGTTGCAATCATGTTTGTCGAATCTTAAGATTGCAAATAGGAGGTAAAGAGTTATGTGCAGATAAATTAGTAATAGATATTGGAGGTACTAATATGGTGCTAGGAGTGTAATGGTATCAATTTTGGATGACATCGTGTTCAATTATCAAAAAGGAATTATAAAGTTCCATTGGCTCGACGAGGAGGTGTAATTAATTGGTGAAGGATGCAGAAGCTTAGTAGAGGTACCAGAGAAGAAGCTAGCTTGAATGTGGAGTAATAAGGATGGTAGATGCTACTTTATAGTGATGTATCATGAGGGTGAAATTCAAGACACAAATGAACAACAAGTGGAATTGAGAACTTCACTAGTAGAAGTATTAAAGGTGGAACCACTTGTAGTGTTTTAGGATCAATTACTTGAGTTGTTAAAACAATTTGAAGTTGTTTTTGAAGAACTAGAGGGTTACCTCCATCCATACTTCACAATCATAGAATACCATTGAAAGAGGGTAATGAAGTTGTGAATCTACAACCCTATAGGTATTATAGAATGCTGAAAAGCATTATGGAGGAATTGGTGGAAGACATGCTATAACATAAGATTATTAAAAAGAGTGTGAGTCCCTTCTCAACCTCTATAATTTTGATAAAGAAGAAGGATGGATTTTGGCAATTCTATGTTGATTATAAGTCCCTTAGTTAATGCAATATAAAGGATAAGTTCCCTATTCCTTTGGAGGAAAAATTGTTCGATAAATTAGATGAAGCTCAATGTTTTTAAAAATTGGATTTAAGAGTAGAATATCACCAAATCTGGGTGCATGAAGATGAAATCTACAAGAAAACTTTTAGAAGTTATAAAGTGCATTAAAAAATTTTTGTAGTGCCATTCGGATTAACAAATGCACTAGCCACATTTTAAAGTTTAATGAACCAGATATTCAAGGTGTATTTAAAGAGGTTTGTGTTTGTGTTCTTCAACAATATTTTGACATATAGTTTATCTTATGCTTTGAATTTGAAGCATTTACAATTGGTGAAGGAGATTTTAAGGGATCTGCAATCATAAGTGAAGTTGTCCAAATGTTCTTTTATGGTTCCTCAAGTAAAATATCTAGGGCACATTATTAGCGGCAAAGGTGTATCAATAGATCCTAAAAAGGTTAGAGTTGTATCAGCTTAGCCTCAACCTTATAGTGTTTGAAAAAGGATTCATTTATATAGAATGAAGAGGCTACGTTTGTGTTCATAGCAATGAAGCATGCGTTGACAACCACTCCAGTATTGGCTCTTCTTGATTTCCTCAAGGAGATTGTCATTGAGGTAGATGCCAGTGAGGAAAGAGTTGGTTCGGTGCTTACATAGGATAACCATCCCATAGCTTTTATTAGTAAGTCATTGTCTAACAAATATAAACACCTTTCTATTTATGAAAAGGAGTTTATAGCTATTGTTGTCGCTGTGAAAAAATGGTCGCACTACCTTACGAGAAGGTATTTAGTAATACAAACTAAACATCATAGCCTGAAATATTTCACGAATCAAAAAATCACCACTCCTTTTCTACAAAGCTGGTTACGAAAGCTATGGGTTTTGATTTTTCTAATAAGTACAAATGGTAATTGATAATTTTATCACAGATTCACTATCAAAAGTGATGAGTTTAGAGCTTTTTGTTTTGTCCATCTCACAAGTAAACATGTGATTACTTTTGGAAATCAAGGATAGTTGGCAATGTGATATCACTGCAAAAAATTAATACAACAGATACAACAAAGAGAATATAAGGCAGTGTATGGTTGCTATCCCCGTTAGTGGGGATAGAAGACAAAATATAAAAATTCTGTCCCTCCCTTATGTTTGGTTGCTATCCCCCGGGTTTTATCTTCGAAGGACAAAAACTTTTATCCCTGTCTCCGAAAATCACAGAGCCACGCATAGAGGGGCAACACCGTTGGCTTTTACCACTATACCTAATATAAATACAAGCTTTTGTATCTGCTTTTCACTAAACCCGATTATCATTATTTATTATTATTATTATTATTATTATTATTATTATTATTATACATTTTGTATTTATTATTATTATTATTAATTTATTATTATTATTATATGTATTATTATTATAAATTTTGTATTTATTATTATTAAAATTTATTATTATTATATATTTTGTACTTATTATTATTATTTATTTCATTTTTGTTTTCTTATTATTATTATTTTTATTATAAGAAATTAATTATCTTATTATTATCATTATTATTATAAATTTTGTTATTATTATTATTATTATAAATTATTTATTATTATTATTATACATTTTGTACTTATTATTATTATTTATTTCATTTTTATTTTCTTATCATTATTTTTTATTTTATGAAATTAATTATCTTATTATTATCATTATTATTATTATTATTAATTTTGTTATTATTATTATTATTATTATTTGTTAACTTTTTCACTAATACAAATCATTCGTTATAAAATTATCAATGATGTACATATTTCTAATCATATTAAGGAGTAGGAGTATTTTTGTCATTGACACAATTTTTATGTTCTGTCAACTGAAACCAATCACATTTCTGTCATCGAGACAGATACAGTTTTTTTGTTCTGCCAATCACAACCAAACATCTCACTGTCTCCAATTTTTGTTCTATTCCGTCTCTAAATTTTTGTTCCGTTCCATCTCTGCATATAGGGATAGCAACCATATGCAGCATCAAGGCCCTTGGATGAGACACAACAGAGTTGGCTACTTGGACTAGCTGAGCATAAGAAGAAGAAAAAGTAGGTGGATCTTGGTTGCATCATCGTGTGTCGGAAGATCTTCGTGTGAATTGTCGATACCCTTCTGGCCTCTGCATTCTAAGCTGGTTTCACCACTCTCATCGTCAAGACTATCCCTCGACACCACCATTCCAAGTCTCCTCCCGACAATTACACTTTTGCCCTCTATAAGGCCCTCATGTTCTTCAATGCCCAGTGTTGTATATTTTTAACTTTTTTTTTCATAAATTCCACTAATTTCATTTCATTTTTTATTCTAATTTCCTTTCATCTTTTCTTCTTTTATTTCATTTCCCTTCATATGTTTATTACTATGGCCCCAGTTCACCCATCCCAAATCTATTAATTGTACATATATTTGTGTTGCAATCTATGGATCTCAACTTACTGTAATTTTCTAATGACTTGATGCTTTTACGTCTTCTCGATCGAGTAGTGATTCAGAATGTTCATGTTGGTTTCCTTTTTTTTCTTTTTAAAAGTTCTGTCGACACCACAGACAAAGTTGTTTCACAGGTATAATTTCTACCAAAATCGAAACAAAACGGAAGATCGATTGTATTGGGTTTAAATATCGGTTGGTACCGGCAGATTTCAGATGGTATCGATTAGTATTCAAAATACTGGCCAAATATTGTCCGGTATTGAAAATTTTTAAAATAGATCTTTTTAGCAAATTTTTAACCGATACCGAAACAACACCATACCAAAACTTAATTTAGTATCCAGTCCGATACGGTATTTGTAACATTAGGTATAATACAGTAGCATCATCTAACACTTTTCGCTCCTAATGGCCACTTTGCATTCACTTTGATCTACTGATTCCTTTCCAGTAAGCTTAAAAATAGCTTGTCCTTTCAATTCCACCATTTCTTCAAACCTCTTTTCTTCCCTAACCAAGGTGCAAGAAAGTTTTATGTTGATTTCTCACATGACTTTGATTTAAAGCTTACTTTTAAAAAATGTAAGAGAGATGTGAGATAAGAGAGTAAAGTAAGAGAGATGGGGTTGGAGAGAGAAAAAATATATCAATTCATTAAAGCTACAGTATATAGAGGTCTTTATATACATCATCGGCAGTAAGCTAATTAACTAACTCTAATTAGTAAGAAGCTAATTAACTAACTCTAATATAATTACATAATAACATAAAATAACACACAGTATTCTCCACAGGAACCCCCACCAACTAACATCAAGAAAGTTTGCAGGTTCATGAGTTTTAAACACATTATCCAAGGAAATCACATAATCATGAGGTAGGTGTTGAAAATTGGCAGAAGAAAAGACAGGATAAAAAAAACAACTCGCGAAAAAATGAACACGACCAAATGCTCTGAGACAGGCCCTGATCGCGACAACTATCTGGCTAACAAAATCCGGAAAAGGTTCAAAAAGGAGGAGCCTCCACCTCTACAGAACAAACCCAGCTATAGCGTTGTGGTTACGGGGGTTACACAAGAGGAAGAGGAACCCGAACCTGCATGGATTAAGGACGACCCTATCGAAGTTGAGGACGACAATATAACAATGGTGACTGGAGAATATGGAAGCGGCCTAGAGTTATCGTCAGCTTTAAAATCTCGTTTGGATAAACAGTGGCAAAAAGAGGTAATCATCAAACTCCTGGGGCAGAAAATTGGTTATAAGATGCTTTACTCCCACCTACGATCCCTCTGGAAACCATCTGGACCTATCAAAGTAGTCGATTTGGATAATGAATATTTTATGGTGAAGTTCCTTGAAGAAGACGACTTTCTCCACGCTCTTACGTAGGGTCCCTGAGTTATTCTTGGGCATGTCCTTGCGGTGCAACGATGGCAGCTCGATTCTGTCCTTCACAAGATGCGGTAACTAGAGCGGTCCTTTGGATTTAGCTTCCCGAGTTGCCCGTGTCACGTTATCATCTGATGATTCTCACGACTCTAGGTAATCTAGTGGGCAACACTATTAAAATAGATGTTCACACAAGAAATGTTGAGCGCGACAAGTACGCAAGAGTTGCAGTGGATGTCGATTTGGGGCAGCCCCTTTGCTCACGCGTGACCCTAGATGGAGTAGAGATTAAAGTGGCATATGAAGGTCTCCTTTAGGTGTGTTATTCGTGTGCCCACAATAGCAATGCCTGAACACCAAACTCGGGCAACTACTAAGGGACCGATGAAAGAAGTACCACACGATGCCTACGACCCATGGATTTAGGTCCAAAGGTATACACGACAAAACCATGCAATTGTCACCCTTGCGTCCCATGCAGAGGATATGTGCACAGAGTCCTCCTTTGATCCACAAAGTGCCGCTCTGATGGACTGTGGCGCGCAGATGGCTGAGTCTGATGAGGCTACACATTCTCCTCTGACAGTTGGAGATAACCCAACTCTACTACCTCATATCGAACTGCTTGATCCTGTAGATGGGGAGGTATGGATGGATGCAGACCAACGGACCCAAGAATCGGTGGAGGAAGCTATTCCTCTACCCCCAGGACACACTACGACGGACGTGGGAGCTTCAAACCAAGCTCTTTGCGAAGAAAGGGCTCTCTCCTTTCTATAACTCTAGCTGTTATGTTTTTTCTCTTGTGGAATTGTCAAGTGCTAGAGGCAAGGATTTCCAGCCCTCCTTAAAAAATTATATCCGATTACGTAACCCATCGTTGGTGGTGTTGATGGAAACAAAAGTTAGTGGCTCACGAGCTGATTCAGTCATTGGAAAACTTGGGTTTGAATATTCATTTCGTGTAGAGGCAGATGGCTTTGCTGGGGGCATTAGGATCTTGTAGAAATCACAACTAGAGGTCACCATTTTAGCTGTTCATTGGCAATTCATCCACACTAGCATAAAGTAGCAGAAATGGAGTTTCTCTTTACTGCAGTTTATGCTAGTCCCCAGTATCACCTCCAATGGTACTTATGGGAAGGGTTAAAACAAATAGCGCGTCTTACCTTTAAGGAGTGGTTAGTGGGTGGAGATTTCAACGCTAAACTCGAAGGCTCTGATAAAAGGGGTGGTTCCAGACTCGCTCTTGTTGTAAGCAAGGCTTTCCACGCGTGTGTTCATATGTGTTGTTTGCATGATCTCAGCTACGAGGGTCCTAAATTTACTTGGCAGAGGGGCTTTGTCCAAACTTGACTAGATAGAGCACTGTGCTCGTCTAATTGCTAGAAACCTTCCCTAATACTATGATATCTCCCTTGCCATTTCTCGACTCCGATCATAGACCCTTGCTTGTGTCATTTCATAGGCCATCGAAGCAAACAAGGAGATCCAAAAAATTTTGTTTTCAGTCGACTTGGTTAGCTAACGACCACTTCACTCAGTTCGTGGAGGAAATTGGCATCCATATTTACAACATCTATTTACCTCTATTAATCACTTTGCCGATAAGTTAAGGCAGTGGAGCAAAACAAATTTTGGAAACATTTTTGTTCGAAACTAGGTTAAAAGGTATACAACAAATGTTGGATAGACGTGACTCTGATTCACTCTTCGACTTAGAAGAAAAGCTCCGCGATGATCTAACCCAAGTCCTGTGTGAAGAGGAATTATACTGGCATCAGCAATCCCGAAGTTTATGGTTAGCTCATGGGAACTGCAACATTAAATATTATCATACGGTGACTATGGCCAAGTGGAGATGAATGAAGGTTGAAAAATTGCAAGATGCTAATGGCGTAATAATCAGTAATCCTCAGATATTGCGGGGATACATCAACCATTATTTTCACAATCTCTATTCAGAAGACAATGGTCGAACATCCCCCTTTCCCATTACGGGAGAGTTTCCCCAGTTATCAGACATTGAGCAAGCATCTCTATCCTCACCGATTAATCATAAGGAAATAAAGCACACTATATTTGAGATGGATGCTAATAAAGCCCCAGGCATTGATGGTTTCAATGCACTCTTTTTCCAAAAATAGTGACACGTCGTAGGTCATTCGGTGTCTACATATGTTCAACATGTTTTCAAGCATGAACAGTGGGAGTCGGAATTGAATCGCACTATTCTTGTCTTGCTCCCGAAAGTTCAAGCTCCAATATCCATCACACAATTACGACCGATTAGCCTATGTACAGTATTGAATAAGACTATCACTAAGGTTATCGTGAATCGATTAAATTGCTTCCTCACTTAGTGGCTCCGCATCAATGCAGCTTTGTTCCAGGGCGTGTAATTACAGAAAATATAATTATAGCACAAGAGGTTATCCACTTCATGAGGAAGAAGAAAGGGAAATCAGGGATTATTGCTATCAAAGTTGATTTGGATAAAGCTTACGATTGCCTCCGATGGGATTTCATATTGGATACATTAATTGATATTGGCCTACCAATGGATCTGATTAGTCTGTTATGAAGTGTGTTACCTCAATGTCTATGACTGTATGCTAGAATGGAAAATTATCAGAACATTTCCATCCGACTAGAGGCATCAGACAAGAGGAGCCTTTATCCCCTTACCTTTATGTACGTTGTATGGAAAGGCTAGGACATCTCATTCAGTCAGAGGTTACGCAGGGCTCTTGACATCCGGTTTGGCTAAGTAGGGGCAATCCTACAATCTCTCATCTATTCTTTGCTGATAACCTCATATTGTTTGCAGAGGCATCCATGAAACAAGTAGATCTTATATCCTAGGTTCTCCATGCTTTGTGTAAGGCTTCAGGTTAGAAAATCAGCAAGGACAAGTCTAGAATCTACATTTCACAGAATATTTCTCGACCACGAGCTCGCTCAGTTAGTCAACGGTTGGGCTTCTCGCTAACTACAAACCTTGGGAAGTACCTAAGAGTTCTTTTAATTCACGAACGTTCACCGAAACAAACGTACCAATACATCCTGGACAAAGCTCAGCAAAAACTAGTTGGCTAGGGTGCTCGCTTCCTTTCACTTGCAGGGAGAGTTACCCTAACAAAATTGGTGCTTGCATCCTTACAAATTTATACCATGCAAACAGTATGCCTGCCTAGGAAGCTTTGTGATGATTTGAAGCAACTCATGCGTGATTTCATCTGTGGATCGAAGGAAAGCCAAAGACAGGTCCATCTTATGAACTGGGACAAGGTGTGCAAACCTAAGAAATATGGCGGCCTTGGTATTCGGCATATTTGGGCTAATAATGATGCTTTGCTTACTAAATTTGGTTAGGGATTAATCTCTAATCCTTCAGCCCGCTGGGTACAGATACTTCGAGCCAAATATCATTTTGATCATTTGCATTTTCCTGAAGTGCTAAAGAGTAGAGGAGTGTCGTTGATGTGGAGAGGTATCTCCACCACATGGAAATATGTCCTAGCTGGCACCAAGTAGAGAATAGGGAATGACAACTCTATTCGGTTCTGGGTATATAACTGGGTCAATGAAGGAGAACCTCTAGCTCTTTTGGCTGTTTAACTGATTCCTGACGATATATTGTATGTAAAAGTGAGTGAGTTTGTGGGTCCTAATGGGACTTGGTGCTGGGTGAAGTTTCAACACATTCTCCCATCCTCAGTGTGCTTGAAAATTGCTAGCATTATGGCTCCAAAACCAGAATTTGATGAAGATAGTGTGGTGTGGGCACCAACTCACAATGGGTCCTTCTATACTCTATCGGCTTACGAGTTAATTAATAATATAGGAGATGTTGGTGACCACCGATTGTGGACTATGATATGGAAATAGAGTGGACTGCAACATATCAAATCCTTCTTATGGTTGCTTGCCAAAGGAAAACTTTTGACTAATCAGCAATGTACTTATCGACATCTTACGACGGATGACAGGTGCGCTTATTGTGGTAATCTTAAATCTTGTATACATGCTTTTAGGGATTGTCCTAGAGTGCGTCACTTTTGGTCCAAGTTTTCATCAAATCTCGACATGGAGCAATTTTGTAGTCTTAATCCTTTGGCATGGATTATGTTGAATATTTCACGGCAAGTACCGATCAGTGGACTAAGGTAGTCCCTTACATGGGGGGTTTCGTGCTGGTTCCTGGCTTTGGAGAAACAAAAGTTTATTTGAGAATGCTTTTTCCTGGCCAATTATGAGTCAGGATATTGTTCTCAAGTATGTCCTTAGAGTTGAGAAAGCCGACACTATTATGTCTTGAGCTGCAGTCGGTCTGTCAACTTGTCGCATCAGGAGTGTTGGATGGGAGAAACTGAGAGAGGGATGGATCACATTAAACATGGATGGGGCTCAATAAAGGACTACTAGGTATGCTTCAGCTGGGAGGCTCCTTCGTGACCGCTCAGGAACTTGGTTAGGCGGCTTCGTCCATCTTATCGGCCTGTGCTCCCCTCTAGATGCGGAGTTATGGGCGGTTTACTCGGGCTTATCAATGGCATGGGATTTGGGGTATCGCAGGCTTGAACTAAAGGATGATTCTTTGGAAGTCATTAATATTCTTTCCTCTTCAAACTTGAGGAAGTACATTAACACATTACTCGTACAAGCTATTCGGGCTCTTTTTGATCAACCCTGGACGGTTCACTTCCACCACGTGTTTCAAGAAGGAAATCATTGCGCGGATTGGTTAGCATCCCATGCGTTGCACTTTGGTTTAGGCATTCATTATTTACCCTCTCCTCCCTCGAGATGTCTTAGTATCCTCTTAGAGGACATGTATGGGGTAGTTACCCCATGGGTCATTATTTAGGCTACATTTTTCTTCCTTTTATATAAAAAAAAAGAAGAAAAGAGAGGATGATATATAGAAAAACCATGGGAAGAAGAAGAAGAAAGCACATTGTTAGCATTGGCATATAGAACAAAATCTTGTAACTAATGGGGTTTTTTTTGTCTTTGAGATTTATGCAAAATTGGGGAAGGAGCACAGGAAGAATCAGTTGTGGGAGGTAAAGAAGTAGAGTAGACAATAATAAGAGGAGAAAAATGAATAGGATAAGGAGAGACATGCTTATGCGGAAAAGTATCAACAGAATCAGTGGAAGAACCAATTAAAGAAGGAGATACAGTATGGATAGGTGAAGAAACATGAACTGAAGGACTTTCAAAATAAGACAGATTAGGAAAAGATGAAGAATGTTTAAAAGGAAACACAGTCTCAAAAAAGTAACATCTTTGCTTGATAAAACACATTGTCTCTTAAGACCAAATTTTGAGCAGGAGGATATCCTATAAGTACACATTTATGAGCTTTAAGTTTGAATTTATCACCTTTAGGACCCACCTTAGCAGCATAGCAAAGACAACCTATGGTTATCAAATGAGTATAATCAGGTTTGGAGTGAAATAATATTTCATGAGGACTTCTCCAGTGCAAAATGGGTGTTGGAATTTTTTTAATGAGATAGGTGGCTGACAAAAGACACTCTCCCCAAAAATGATTAGGTAAATTGGCATGGATTTGAGAGATCTAGCTGTGTCAAGCAAATGTCTATGCTTTCTCTCAATAATTCCATTTTCTTATGGGATATAGGTCATTGATTTCTAATGAATAATTCCTATATCTCTCATAAATTGGCTACATTGTGAGTTAATCTCAGTCCTCACATACTTTGGTGTTTTTGAAAAATGATTTTGTATTTATTTCATAAAAGAAAAAAATGGTACTACTAACTTTCTGCTTACTTTACAAAAGATAGGTCTAAGTAGCACAAGAAAAATCATCCACTATAGTAAGAAAATATCTTGAACTATCAAGATTACAAGCTCTATACGGTCCCCAAAGATCCATATGAATAAGCTAAAAAATAATGGAAAAGGAATGTGTGCTTCTTGGAAAAGGAATTTGATGAGATTTAGCCAATTTGCAAGTATCACAAAACAATTTATTGATATCAAACTGTTTACAATCAGCCACAAGAGAAAGTTTAGAAGATGAAGAATGCCCCAATCTTGAATGAAAAGTATGCAAGTCTACATTATTTGGAGTGACAAGACATGAATGCCTAACATCAACTAAAGAATTCTCCATATGGGATGAATTATGTAAGAATTGGAAAGAATGGTCTACAAAAGCATTATGAGGATCAGCCACAAGGTAGTATAATCCTTTTATGCCTTTGCCAATAGCAATAACTTTGCTAGTGATAGGGTCCTGAAAGGTATAACAAGAAATATGAAAATGTGCTTCGAGTTTTTTTTCAGATTTAAGTAACTTTCCAACAAAAAGAAGATTTTTACCTAAACTCAGGTACATATAGCACATTATGCAGAGTTAAAGTGGAAGTGATGGGTATGGATCCAACCAGTTTAACATTTTTGGTTGAACTATCTGGTAAAGTAATGAATATAGGCTGAGAAAGGGATTTGGTGTGAGAGAAAAGATGAATAGATGGGGGTCATATAGTCCTTGGCTCCTGTATCTACAATCCATTTATCATGCAAACTATCATTGTACAGACAAGAAAAAGTCGATTGGGTAAGAACAATACCTGCATAGGTTGTACTTACACCAGATGCTTCTTGTGGGATAGTAACTTTTCCTTTAAGTATTTTCATCATTTCCTAACATAGCTAGGTAATCATCTGCTGATTCACTTGATTCCCATTGTCATTGTGCAAATCCAGTGGATTATCTTGTTCAGTCTCAATACTAGCACCAGCAACGCTAACTTGAGCAGCCATCCGACTAGGTTGCTTTCCGCTTTTCCCTTTGTACCAATTAGGATATCCTATCTTTTCAAACCAGCTCCTAAATAAATGTCCTTCCTGCTTATAATGAGTATAGAATCGTCTACCATTCTTTTTGTATCCTTTTGAAACCACACCAGAAATTTTAGCACCTTCATTATTGACTAAAAATGCAACATGATCTACAACTTGATTGGTAACTTCCCTTTTTTTTCAATTTGTTGTATCAAATAATAAGCTCGATTAACCGAAGGTAAGGGATCTATTGATAACACCTGATTCGTTACTCCTTCATACTCATCATTGAGCTTTAGTAAAAATTGCATGAGCTTGGACTTACTGTCCATTTCAATAAACTTTTGAGCAACTTAACAACTACAACCATATTTACACATAGGAATACCAATCAGACTATTTAATTCATCCCACCATCTCTTGAGTTTACTAAAATAAGTAGCCACAGACATGCTTCCCTGAGTTATTTGGTTCAATGTACGTTCAAGTTGATATATCAAAGGACCATTGCTTTGACCATACCTTTCATTAATTTCCTTCCACAATTGCTCGACAGATTGAGCATCTAGAAATGAGTTTGAAGGCTCTGGAATCATCGAGTTCAAAATCCAACAAGTGACCATATAATCACATCTAATCCATCTTTGATAATCAAAATTATCAAAATCTGGTTTAACACATGAGCCATCCATGAAACCTAATTTCATCTTAGCTCCTAAAGCCATTTTTATGGTTCTACTCTAACCCAGAAATCCCACACCATTAAATTGAATGGTAGTGAGCGATATACTAGGATGATCTCTACTCGATAAAATTAGAGGATCAATTGCACTAGGAAACGTTGTTCCAGATCCAACACTACTATGTACGTGGTCAATCAAACTTTCCATCTTCAATCACTGAATGTCCTTGAACAAAACCAGCTTAGAATAGGCAAATGAGCCATAAAAATCAGCTACAATCTTCAAGTCAATCAATAATCATTGAAGGAACAAGCAAGATCTGAAGAAAATGAAGCTCTTTGATACCATCGTAAGAAGCGTGAAAGAGGTGAGATAAGAGGGTAAAGTAGGAGAGAAGAGGTTAGAGAGGGAAAAAATATCTCAATTCATTAAATCTATAGTATACAGAGGTCTTTATATGCATCGTCGGTAATAAGCTAATTAACTAACTCTAATAAGTAAGAAGCTAATTAACTAACTCTAATATAATTACACAATAACATAAAATAACACACAGTATTCTTCACACTTACCACCCGTCTCTCTTGATAGATTGGAGCATGCGATACTTCTGGAGGTAGTACTACTCCTAATTATCACTATTGATGGATGTGACTGGAGAACATAGATTACCATCGACCTATATTTGAATGTCATGGCTGTTCTGATTTGACTGTGGAAATGATTGCTGCCTTGGCCTCAACGTCTATTGTTTTTAAAGATAATAAAGCCTACTCATAGAAACTTGTACATGATGCCAGAACATTCTTTAAATTTTCTAGGGAACAGAGGCAGATAAAGTGTTGGTGGTTCTGAGGTTGCCATTTTTTATAATTCAACTATTTACTAGGATGGATTTATATGGGGCGGAGCTTGGCTGTGCTATGCAACAAGGAATACTTCCTATCTTCAACTTGCCACCACACCTGGTTTGGCCAAACATGTTGGAGCTTTCTGGGGAGGACCAAACTATGGCATACTTAGTTGGGACAACAAGCTTACCGATGCTCAGGCCAACTAGCAAACTTTTTGATCTCCTTTAAGCTAACTGTTTTTCTTTAAGGATATGCTCTGATTATTTTTTGGTATTGCTTTTATCCCAAAATTTTCCTTGATAAATTTATTAGTTCGTGGATGCTCTATGGTCTGTTCTACTCTTTTGATTATTGGATTGAGTATGTCAGACATTTGACACTTGGTCTTGTCGGTGAAATTTCTTAGCTGAATATTAATTTGGAATTGTGGATACTTGAATTGATTTCTTTGTAGGAATTTGTGCTTTCATATGGACAAAGAAACTGGTTTGCCTTCTACAATGCATCAAATTTGATCATATGAAACTTGTAGTTCCATTTTATTGATACAATCTTTTCGGTGTGTTCAGGTGTTGCTAAGTTATTTGAGGTTGTTTCTGAGCCCTAGTTATCCATATAAAGAAATTTTGCAAACATTTCACAACCAGACCAGTGTATGTGCTCATTCTTACCAGATTTCAAAAGTTTCAACGGGACCAATGGTAAATATACACATTTGATTGGACTATCTATAAATGTATGGATTTTGGTATCTCATGTTAAATCCTTGATGAGTTCCTACAGGAGGATTGATCCAGTTAAACCATGGAAGGCCGCAGCCACTTCAATATGTTATCAATGCAACCTTCCTAGCCACTCAATTTAATGATTATCTAGAGGCTGCTGATACACCTGGATGGTACCGCGGACCAAATTTCTACTCTGTCAATGCCTTGCGTCAATTTGTTAGGACTCAGGTATGTACATTATGTTGCTTGCAATAAGGATGCCTTCAATAGATATTAGTAAGATAAGATAATGACATTTAACTTTTTTACGCGTTGATTTGGCAGATGGATTACATCCTGGGCAATAATCCTCGAAAAATGAGCTATGTTGTGGGTTTTGGCAACCATTTTGGAAGGCATGTCCATCACTAGGGGGCATCAATCCTCAAGAACAAGATCAAATACAACTGCAAAGGAGGATGGAAATGGAGGGCAG
Source organism: Erythroxylum foetidum (assembly GCA_026546835.1). NCBI lineage: Eukaryota > Viridiplantae > Streptophyta > Magnoliopsida > Malpighiales > Erythroxylaceae > Erythroxylum > Erythroxylum foetidum. The sequence goes on along the minus strand of JANZLF010000005.1, from coordinate 20,486,936 downwards.
CTCGAAGCCGAACCCTAATACAATTGTTGGTGCCATGGTTGCTGGGCCAGATAAGCATGATGGCTTCCATGATGTTCACACCAACTACAACTATACAGAGCCAACCTTAGCTGGCAATGCAAGATTGGTTGCAGCCCTTGTGGCTTTGTTAGGAGATAAAACTACTGGAGTTGACAAGAACACCATTTTCTCTGTAGTTCCCCCTATGTTTATAACTCCACCACCACCCCCTTTACCTAGAGAACCTTGAGACATCGTGAAGTTGTCTTGTGAGAATGTCTATCTGACTTGTGGCTTAGGTGGTTTTGTTGCAACATTAGGTTTTGGAATCTAGACCACTGTTTGGTTCACAAGATAAGGCTGAAGGAAGGTAAGTGGGAATTGTAGGAAATGATGCTCCGGAGAATCTAGGAAGGAAAGTGGTTGAATTCTGGGCAATTTTGTAAGAAACTGACAATTTGTGTTTGAGAACGTCTCATTGTCTAATCTTGGCATATACATAGTTAAAACAACGTATGATAACGTCTTGTATTCTTTTTCACGTACATTTGAAGAGTTAAAAAATGAAGTGGCAATAAACTTCCATATGATGTCATGTCTAGTAGATGCTTTCTGTGTTGATGATATTCATCATCAATTTGTTGGGCTTCCTCTCTTGAATGCTTCCGACATTTTCAACACCAGGAATTAAAAATAAAAAATTACTGAAACAGTGACAATTTCAACCAATGATCAGAATACCGTTCCGTACAGGATGATACCGGTCAAAATGTTCTATTTCGGCTGGAATCCGATACCAGAACGAGAAAAATTTTACGAATCAAAAATTTCGGTACTTTTCAGACAATTCCGCAAAAAAAAGTTAGTCAGGGACTATTTTGCAAAATTTAAAAATTTAACCCTAAAAAATCCCAACCCCCCTCCGACTGTCTCCCTCTCTCACTCACCTCTGTCGACTCTCCCTTTCAAATTTCGTCTCTCTTCATCGCCACCTGTCGCCGCCTGCGTCGTCGTCTACCCCGCTGCATCGCCAATCACCACCGGTCCTCCTCGGCTCCTCCTCCTCCTCTTCTCCTCTCCGTTGTCGCCATCAGTCCTCCTCTGCTCTACATCGCTCTTCTCCTCCTCCTCCTCCTCCTCGTCTTCTCCTCCACCTTCACCGGAAGACATGCTGCCTCACCGGTCACCGACAGCTCTGACACCCCACCAACCACCAATCCAGACACCGATCCGACATTCAACAAGATTTTTTGGGTGTGTGTTAAGTGTTAACTATTAAATCTTGATTTTGATGGTAAATAGATGTTGTTTTGTATTGCGGATTAGAATTTAGAAATGGATTGAATTTGTGGTGTCGGTAGGGGGTGGACTTGTGGAGGATTGGCCGAAGTTGAAATGTGGAGTTTTGATTTTTGAAGTGGCCGAAGTTGACTTGTGGATGTGGAGGATTTTTGAATACCGAAGTTGAGGATTTGGATTTTGGCATGGATTAATTTCTAATTAGTGAATATTGAATTATTGATTGTTTTGTTTTAGAATTGTTTTGGAAATTGGAATGAGGATTGGTTTGAAAAATGTTGGAATGGAATTTTTGAATGTTTGGAAATTTAATTGTTTTGGAATGGAATTTTTGAAGTTGATAATTTGAAATTGTTAGATTGAAGGTGAAGAATATCGTGGGTAAGTAATTTATGTGATTTTGTTATGAATTTGTAATTATGCAAAGATTGTAAAATGGAATT
>JANZLF010000005.1:20420592-20440455 GCA_026546835.1 Erythroxylum foetidum | reverse complement strand
ATGAAAGTTCAACATTGACAAATTCAATTCACATTTCACAATTCATAACATCATCGCATATTGGATGTAATTCAATTCAAAGCATAGCTTACCACATCAAAATGCAAATGCATAATCAAATAGCTCGAGGGTTCCGTGAAACAAAATGGCAAAATCGAAGTTTACACCGTGAACGAAACGAGCCCATTTTCGGATCTCGTGGGTCACAAGCGGCCAGTCAGGAGAAGGCTTTATGTCAACATGCATGTGACAACGAAACGGTTCCTCTCTCGCCCAAACACAATCAAATTTCATGCTTCAATCAATCGTTCACATTCTCATACTTTTCTTTATACAAAATGCCATAACACAATTCAATGGCATCGCAAGATCATACTCAACTCAATTATATCAAAAATTCATACATATTTCAATGTATAACATGCCATAAAACACATCATAATGCATTTTCCACATCACAACATTTCAAAGCAAACCATTTAGTACACAATACACAAACAAAGCATTTTCTCATATTACACAACAACTATAAATAAATTACCCACCTTGTACTCTTGGAAAATCTAACTTCAACAGTGTCCTTCCTCTTACTCTTGGGTAGGTTGTCCTTGATTCCCTAACACAAGCAACATTCTCATTTAATTCTAATTCAATTGAAAATTCTCCAAATTTCCATAATCTCAACAAAATGAAGCTCAAGCTCCAATTGGACCTACCCATAGTTCATATAGGTTAGAAAATTCAACACAGAGCTTAGAAACCCAAAAATCCTATGGATCTCACCATCTTCTTCTTCCCCCAAACATTTACAACACAAACCCCTTTCTCTCTCTATAACTTCTTATTCATAAAACCACAACTCATTTCTTAACTAAAGCATGAAGAAGATGATGAACTTATCTTGGAAAGCTTGATTCTTCTTCTTCCCATGAAATTTTCCTCCTTTTTCCCTAGCTTTTTTCGATTTTTCTTCTCTTTTCTTCTCTCCCTCACGTTTTCTCTCTTCCTCTCTATGGCTTCCACGATATCTTCCTCTCCTCTTCTAATTTTTGCCCTTTTTGTTACTCCTTTCCTTCCAATATTACCCCTCACTTACATGGCCTTTCCAACTTTGCCCTTGCTTTGTCTTATATGGCTCTAACCACCACTTAAGCTAACTTAATTCTAACTTAAACCTAACCCTTCATTCTAATTTCAATTTCCAATTTTTCCCTCAAATTTCTAATTAATGGCCCAATTCTAAAATAAAAAAAATTAAACCAACATACAAACATAAACAACTATTTAAGAAATTTATAGGAATTCAAAAAATTCAAGACCCAACAGACCATGTCAGATCTAATCCAAGTGACGTTAGTTCTTGTCGTGGGGATCTTATTACTTTATGTGTCATTGAAGACTCTCTTTATGACACATAATTGCTCTGCCCAGAGTCTCCTAAGTAATGACCTGACAAGAGGTCGTGGGTATGATCTCCTTCTATCAAGAGTTGTGAATCCTTTATTGGCTATCCAATTACCTTCGAATACTAATAGCTGTACCCAATCACCATCCTATGAACAACCTCATCTTGAAGCAATAAGGAATGGTGTCAAAACATAGGATTAATATACAAGATATCCTTGAGTGCCTCAAGTCTAAGGATATATGCATCATTGCTATAGTGAGATTAATCACTGACATTTGATAGATCAGCTATATGATAATCTCATAGTGGGCCATTCGATGTACTTACTACTCTTAGTAACCATCCACATGTTAACTCTAAACATCTCAGGCTTACAATTTATGAGATCCACTACTTGATTAAGTCAAGGAGTATAACTTGTGCTAGTCTATCCAAATTAACAATGTCCTGTCTCATTAATCATATGACTTGGAATAAGTTAGATACCAACATAATTGCACATGATAGGAATCTCATTATCATGATCTCATCTTGATTTACTTCTTACTATGTTTTGTATCATAGACTTCATTAATTTGATTTAAGATAGACATCAATTGATAGATAAATGAAAATCAAATCAATGAAGTTGCCTTTCACTTTATTAATCAAAATAAAGTTTGTACAAAAGTGCTAAAGGTGATTGTCTTTAGAGCACTACTCTAACAGGCAATTCATCTAATTCAGTGATCCATACTACATCTAGGGATTTGTTCACTGTATCTTCTACAAGTTTAATTATAGCCAAGAAGTTGTTGGAAGAAGGTGACAAAACCCAACACCTAAGGGAAGATCTCTGACGTTTTCAATTGATTCCTTCGAACATGTAAGGGCCCCTTTTAGGAATTCATACATAGCAAACTCATTTACCTTTATCGACTCTCATGTCACTTGGTATCCAAAAAAAATCATTTGATGGAATAAGCGTGAAACTTTATTTATTATTATGCTTGTAAGAATTTTGAAAACAACCTTTTTTATTAGTTAGGGGTAAGGTTATGTGTTATTGGACCTCCTTAGGCCCAATGTATCAGTGGGATTTATATTGGGTGTTGATATTGTTATTGTTGTTGTTGTTCTATGTCTGTAAGAATTGTTAAACTTCTACTTACAATCTTATACTTGTTACCTGCATATAACATTATATTATATTATATTGCTTACAATTTTTAATTTTTATATATTATTATTTTATTATTAATAAATATTAATGATTAAGAATAGCAGTCAACTTAAATTTATTAAAATTTATTCTTATTAATATGTAAAATTTTTGGTATGTTTATCTTTTTATATCTAAAAAGAGAATTTATAGAGTTTTTATGCATTAAATATATATTTAAACAAATTTAAAAAGTAAAATATAATTCAAAAATATGAAAAATCATATATAAATGTCAATTATAATTAATCTTATGATTATTAAGTACACTTACCATTAAAAAATTAACAAATTAACATTACTAATACATAATTCTTTAATCCACACTTTTTGCAACGATTTAAAGATTTAGTCGCCAAAAGATTACATTAGGCAACGAAGTATATATTTTGTAGTAAAAAAATTGGAAAACTTATTGATGTTTAACGTTGTCGTCGTCAAAAGCTCGATCTTTGGCTATAACATGAGTAAATTGTAGCAAAATTAGCAACTTTTAGTGACAACTCTAGGAAGTCGTCGCCAAAAGCTCAATCTTTAGAGACAAAATTAATAAATCATCACAAATTGGCCACTTTTTACGACAACTCCTGGAAAACATCACTAAACAATCTACTGTGTCGACGATTTACTATAACATCACCAAAATTAAGACTTTTGGCAATGAAATGCTATATCGTGACAAAAAGTCTACATTTGGCAACAAAATGCTATATCGTCACCAAAAGTCTACATTTGGAAATGATTTACAATTCATTGCCAAAAAAAAAACATAGCTAATAGTCTATTTTATTATAATGTGAGACGACTAGTTGGACTAGGGAAAAAATATAGCTAATAGTCTATTTTGTTGTAAAGTGAGACAATCAGTCAGACTAGGGAACTAATCATGATCAACAACAAAGCTAAAAATTGTAGAGAAGAGCTAGCGCATGCATGGAAGATCCATAATGTTACTAGTCAACTAGTTATTAGCACTAAGGATATTCTCCTTTACTATGTTTTAACTAGTGTGATTGCAGGTTGTAGAAAACTTAAGAATAGTCTTATCTTTATTTACTAGTTACCTTCCTTATTCCACTTTTAAAAAGTTTTAATACAACTATTCTTTAACTTTTTAGAAAAAGCTATAATCAATTAAGAAAATATTAATGATCGACATTACCTCAACAATACGTATAGTTATTACATAATAATCAAGATATATTTAGTTAAGAAAATGATAATTTCTCTATTTTTTATATTTTATTCCAAAAATCATTCTTATACTTAGGAATTGCGTGATTGCCTTTTAACCTAAACAATAATATAGTACATAAAACTAAAATATATTCTAATATCATAAAATTTTAAAATTACCTTTATACAAAAATAATATTCACTTAAATAAAAACATAGTTTGTTATTTTATATAAGATATATTTATTGGTTTTAATATTATTTATAATATTAATTTATTATTTTTGTACTAATTTATCTAATATAATAGTTACATTTAGTTTAGTACCTTAAGTTTGCATGCATTTCAATAGATTGGAAGAATAAATTCAAGTGTACAAACTTATGATAAGACTTAAGGTTTTAGTATAATAAAATCTTCTTCTTTAAAGGATAAAAATGGTGAAAAAAGAATATGTAATAGTTACTTGTCAACGTGGGAGGAAAGGAAATTTTCATGATAATCCTGCCATGAAAAAGAGAATAATTAAAAGAATTGAATGTAAAGCAAGATTGAGTACTTCAGTGAGAGAGGATCGTGTCAACAAGATTAATTAAGGACACAATCATGAATTAGATCAAATTGATTCAAGATTTCTTCTATGATTAAAAAAATATCATCTTACTTAAAAAATAAATTAAAGGGCAACGTTATTGTTCCAAACAAGAATATTCATTCATTGATAGTGCAAGATGGAGAATATGAATTGTTTGCCAAAATATTGTAAAATCATATAGTACAAGTAAGGAAGTTAGGACTTGTTAATAGAGATATTGATGCTACCTATAACATTTTCATACGAAAGTAGGAACACAATCAAGAATTTTTCTAAGGTCTAATGATAAAGGAAGATTAAGAAATGTATCATGGTATAATGCTCAAAGAAAGGCAACATATGAATTTGGAGACGTAGTGAGCTTTGAAAGGCAACATATGAATTTGGAGACGTAGTGAGCTTTGATACTACATATCTTGTTATAAATATAGCATGCCATTTATACTATTTACAGGATTTCATCATGGTTGATCCATTTTATTAGGATGTGCATTAGTACATGATAAAAAAGTACTACTTTTTACTACCTATTTCAAACATAGTTAAGAAATATGAGTAATCGTGTCCTTATAACGAATAAATGTCAAAGAATAAGAAGTGCTTTTGAAGAAGGTTAAAAAAGAAAATAATTACTCACAAGAATGATCCTTGAGATTTTTATATCTCTCGTTTTTACTCTGCTTATAAATAATCTTTCTTCAATTATGCCATAACCATGACATGGTTGTTGGTAATTCCTGGTACACATAATAAAGTTAAATTAGATGTTGCATGGAAAAAAAATGGTCATTGAATTTGAGTTGGTGACTAACTCTTAGATTTTAAACGTATTCATAGAGAAAGAGATGTAGGCACCAAATGCTAAAGATTATCTTTAGGTTAGAGTGTCTTCCACTCAAAAGAGCTAGAATATAAAATGCTTACTGTAGACACTTAATTTCGTCTTCTCTTTTTTTAATTATATTTTTATAATTTTTAAAAATAAAATGAGACATTATGAATAAAAATTATTTTTATTTTTAAATAAATTAATAACCCAAAAAATAGAGGAATGTACAAAGATAGCAAATCAAGGCTTTGAAGCCTATTTTACAAATTGATGTTTAGAAATAAGACATACTATAAAGAGTCCATCTCCTACCCTTTTAAATAACTTGAAAAGTAGGTGAATGCAATTTAATTCTAGCTATAACAAGTTACCTAACATTCCATTTTAATGTCATCTATATACTAAGTTGATTATTAAAACCTTAGCTAATATTATTTCACTAATCTAGTTTCAAATAGTGATTTACAAATGTGGATGTTTTATTAGGTATGTTGAAATATTCTCAAGTTCCTTTTCTTTTACATTGCATAAGCACATTAGCCAAAAATGAACTTAAACAACCTTTTATCGCTTTTCAAGTTGCACCTCACTTATGCTTGCCTAGTGAAGTATTTTATCCCAATCATCTTCCATGCATTACCTGTCATATAGGTGTTAAGCTTGCTTCCATATAACAAAGGTGTAGCAACATTTTTAGAATAAATGCTTTACAACTTTTGCTTCTTGGTTGCAAAGGATTGTAGTAGCCACTAGCTGTAGTTCCTTTTAGTCTATATTAAATCTTTAATATCTATTTTTTTCAACCATAATATAAATGATGATTTTAAATTACAAATGTTGTGCTATACCAAATTTTCTAGGAAATCTTTAGATAGTTGATTATAAATATGATTAAACACATTTTATTAGTAAACAAGCTAGAGTTATAAGTTGCCCATACCATTGGATATTCTTTTGTTAGATTGGGATAATAAGCATATGTGTCATCCACTGTAGAGGAGGCATATGAAATTTCAACCTCAATTTCCTCCTTATATCAATTAGAAACCTTAGCATTATTTGGGAGTATATACCTAAAGATGTCGAAACCATGAAGTTTGTATGAAGGCTCTTGATATGCTAGTTGTCAAAACTAAAATGAAGTTCTATATCAACTCCCTATGATGCAATTTATCTACTAAGATATAGAGTCTCTCAGTTTTAACATTTAAAACAATATAAATGGTCTTTACTTTTGGTTTAAAACTTTTTTATTGAGAAATTAAAAATGTATTTACTAGCAAAAGAAGTTAGATATAATTGGAAACTAAGCTATTAGGGATAACTTAACTCTATAAATATCATAAAAACCAAAATAAGATAAAAGTTCATAATATTTCTTAATCCTAGTTAAACTTTCCATAGGAATATGTATGCATATGAAGTCAAATCTCAATTTGATGGGCTTGGACCTTGTCAATGAAAAGTTATTCCTTCCATTACCTATTAATAATCTAAGTTTGATCAAATGAGACATTTAAAGTGTGTTCAACCATAATTAAGGATTTTATTCCAAGGATAAGGTATGTTTGTACTATATATAAGGTGAACTTGCTATGTTATTAAGTTTTCTCTTATGAAGCCAATGAGATCTTAAAGAAGGGTATATATTCCCTTAGATTGTTTTATCATATTTATTTCATGCCAAAGAGGATATATAGTGTTTCCTAAACTAATTCCATATACCAGAAGGTATCCATTGCATAATATCATTCTAATTTATAGGATGAGAAGGAAAACTACTTATCTGCAACATTTCTCTCCAAATATATAAGGAGAAATCACATTTGAAGAAAAGATGCCCTATAGACTCTTCCTCTTGTTTATAAAAAGAGCATATGGTTAGAATGTTCATCAATCCCTTAATTATATCATTTTTGATCAATTTTCCTTTAATTGCTAGCCAAATAATAATTGAAGCTCTTATATTGACTTGATTGAACAAAAGTAATTCAAGAAATTTGAATCTTGGAGCTTGAGTTCTTATTAGCTTTATATATGAAAAATTAGAGAAACAACCATATGTACTTATGTTTCATCTTATAACATCCTCTTTTTTTTTATATGATAAAAAAAGCTTGTAAGGAGATGAGTGAGTGTAGTCCTAGGAAGCATTTCAAAGCTATAAGGTATATTGTTGAGCACCTTTCTAACTGAGGCATGCTATGAAATAGTTTAATGCAAGCTTTTGAGCTTAGTAGCATCTCTCAATGGACCAAAATTGGTCCTGTTATCATACCAAAAACTTGTATTAACTCCATTCCGAACTTTGTGCTTGATTTCTGGCCTAAAAATATCCCTTAAATTCAACATTTTAACCGTGCTCTATGAATAGTTGTTTCTTGGTTGAATGGTCCAAAAACTTGATCCTTTTAGTTAGTAAATATGAAGCTATTTAACTCGAAAAGCATGTTTATCATCTATAAGCCTCCATGATTTTTCAATCATACATTTTGTTAGTAACTATGATGGTGGTAACTCCTAATTCACCCTCATCCTTAGGCATACTTAATTCACTATGCTTTACCTTACCCATTAAATGTTCAATGTAATCCTTAGACCATAGAAAACCTTTTAACATCTTCTCAATTATTTTAACAAATGATTATAGGCAGTATAAGGTGAGAAGACCAATTCATACGGTGGCTATTTAAAATAGAGTTCATAAGTTAAATCAAATCCCTTGTATTAGGGATCAATTCTTATTGCACTAACCTGATATCCTCTTCTAAATTTTTTTTATCAATGAAAGACATTTATTGTATGATGGATTCTTCCTAATGGCAAGGACGTCTAGAAAGGTAAAAGGAGGCTTCCTTAATTTTAAACCTGTCAAGGTGGAGAACCAATTAGGATAATATTTAGCACTCAAAGGAGACAAATAATTGGTTTTTCCCTTATTAGTAGAGACTCATGAAAACTCCTTAAAAAGCATTCATTGCAGTCATTAGAGCATTAAATTGTTGACATCTACTATTGAGAAGAGAATAAGATTATTTGCAAATGCCAACTACTCAAATTCAACTTCTTACACTTAGTATGTCACCTGGAATGTTTCTCATACTTAATGAGTAATCTAATTAATCATGTAAAAGAGTTTTATACTTAAAGTGAATAGATATAGAGTTAGGGGATCTCCTTACCTTAATCCTCTAGCTCATTCAATTAGTTTTGAGGGCTTTCCATTGATTAAAACACAATTGGAAACTGAAGATATACATTACTCAATTTGAGGTACAATTCTATTGGCGAATTTGAAATTTTTAAGGGTGTTTATGATGGTTTCAATCTATGGAATCAAAAGCCTTGTGAAAATCTATTTTTAAGGAACAGTTCTTAATAGGGTGCTTCCTATCATACCCTATGGAGAGCTCTTAAGCTAATGAAATGTTTCCCCTATCAGTCTCTCCTTAATGAAGCTTTTTACGAGTAATCAATGTATCTAGAGAGAATACCTTTAAGTCTACATACTATAAGCTTGGAAATGAGTTTGTAAATTGTGTTACAATATGAAATAAGCCTGAACTCTTTCAAATAACTAGGAGAAGGAACCGTATGGATAAGGAAAATGAAGGTTTTATTGACTTCCTTCAATATTTTGCCCTAATTGAGGAATTCTAAGACAACATTTATAACCATTGTTTTAATATGGTTCCAAGCTTTTTATAAAAAGAAGCTATTCTTTCCATTTGGGCCAAGAGCCTTGTTAGAGTAAATAGAGAATAAGGCTTCCTCCACATCTGTAGTCCTAAATGTTCTAGCTATGAGATTAGCTTCCTAACTTATAATTTATTCATTTATTATGGATTTTAAGAATTAAAAAAGTGTGATTATTGGTTCAGGACCCTATAGAATTAGAGAATAATTTCAATTCCTCTTCAAGGACCTTATGTTAAGTTTCAATTTGGTTCCCTTGTTCAATTATAAGTGAGACTATTATGATGTTATTCCTCTTGCCAAATACTAAATTATAAAAGAAAGAGGTATTCTTATCACCACCATTAAGACAATTTATTTCAGATCTTTACTTTCAAATAGAATGGATGAAACTAACTTCTTGCATATAGTACAGTACAGTAATCCTATCCTCTACTTTTGAATCCTCAATAATAAGAGAATGCATAAGATTGGACTGAGTTATGTTTAATCTTTCTTTTGCTTAATTAATTGTAAGCTTAGTTTTGCAACTATCCTTTTGTTAAGGATCTTTAACTCCTCCTTATTCATAAGCTTCCTCATGAATATATAAAGCTTGTGTCTTTGTATAACATTAATGATATCCTTCATTACGGCCTTCTAAATTTCATCTACTTCAACTAACAGATTATTAAGCCTAAAAGAATTTTAAAAAAAACCCATCTAATGATGGAGAGGTTCTATAGTAAGATAAGAGTATGATATGAAAATAATGGGTTTTCAAAATTGCCTTGCTATTTAGAAATGTAGAGATCCAATTACCATTAACTTTATTAGTTTTTTTTTCTTAAGGAGCTAGTTTCCTTTCTGCCTATTTCTTTAGGGGTAAAAGTGGCGGTCCATTTGAAAATAAGTTACTTGAATGTTGGTTGTACAATCCCTAAAGTCCCTTGAGAAGTTCCAAAGGAAAAATTTACCCTCAACTTCAAATTGATGAAGCCTACTTTTGAAATCACCTAATAAAATCCAAGGAGAATAAATTACGGATGCCAAGTCCCTTAAAATATTCCATAAGGGTGCTTTATGAAACACATGATTAAAAGTGTAAACAAATGTATCTAAAATCTAGGTATATCAATCGATCCTCAATAATTAACTGTAAAAATCCCATTTTTATGGCTCTAGGCTATTTGTGTCCTGCCATTATAAGGTCTTTGGCGTATCATATGCCAATGCTTTCTCAATAAAGGCTATTAGAGTCCTGCCATTATAAGGTCTTTGGCGCATCATATGCCAATGCTTTCTCAATAAATTCAATTTCTTAAATCAATCTTATATATTAGTTTCCAGAAGCCCCAGTTAAGAACTTTTAATGGTTCCTAAACAATGTTTCAAAGCTCACTAGTTTTTAGGGAAATTGAGCCCTTTAACATTACATGAGAGTATGGTTATAGATTAAGAGCTACTTTAAAGCCCTTCTTCTTTATATTTGATTTTCTTCTACTGTCAGACTGGAAGTCCTTGCACGATCCTATTCCAATAGGATCCCTATTAGAGGTTATGCAAGCTATTATATGCTCACCTTCGAACTTATTAGCTTGGCATTCAGCTTTAGAGTTAGATCTCCCATTCTCATGATTTAACAATTTAAAGACCTCACTTGTACATTTGGAGTTGCTTGAATTGTCTTTCGAAGCATCACCCTAACCACTAGATGAGATATACTAATCTTTCCCAACGTCAACTCTATAAAGAATGCTCCCTTGTAACAAACTAAACTTCACCTATTGCTACCAAAAGCACCAGACTAGTAAAATACAGCGCCTCAAACAACAAATTCCACAAAATCTATTCCTTTGATCGCTACTCAACTACATCATAAATAAAGAAATGTAGGTGACTTTTATCATCTAATTGTTGTTTGAAAGTTTCCACCAAATATGGTTCATTGTGTCTTGGCCAATAGGACGATATCATATCAGAGATGCAACCAAACCTGAGAAGAGTGCGTACACCTTATCTGTGCCATGAGATGGCTCACTAACTACACAAAATAATGGGTGAAACTCACCCCTACGTACAGCAAAAGTTAACCCACACAAGGACATGTCTAATAGCCAACAAAATAAAGCATTCAGCGTGTCTAGTGAAGTTCTACACAAGCCATTTCGTTCTGTCCAACACCAAAAATCAAAATAAAACTAAATAAGAGCTTCAGGTGCATAGGGCTAGTCTTTGAAATAAAGAATGCCTATGATCAATAGTAAGCATACCAAGCCCATGCAGGCTAATGATTTGCAACATCAAAAGGGCTTTTCATATTCCTTTGGTGTTGGCTGCTCCCAGGCTGGTATGAAGCCTGAAAGAAGATGATAAGAGTGAGAGAATAAGAGTGACAACTGATCCAAAAAAATGCTAGGACAGACATTAATCAATAGCACGCCATTCAAGTCATGGCTTTCCCCAAAACGATTACATCATTATCTAAAACTCATAGAATGTTGACTCTGTACATATGTATCCTCCCTTCCAACTAAAACTTTAGTGGTTAACAAGTAGAGATACCCATTACCAAATCCTTTCAAATCGTGTTCTCTAATTTTCTTCTTCTGTCAAAATCATAGAACGTTAAAAACCATGCATTGGCAGTCCCTATCTTAAAACACAGACCAGTATTCAATTGTACAGAATGCCCATATTCCACCCCCCCTTGGGAATTCATAGATATGGGAAGATCAAGAAAAGGAAAATGAAGATTATTGAAATGTGAGAGAGACAAATAGTGGTGACGTGTAAACTTCAGATCCAAGAGGAACTATGGCCGGCCATATTATTTACTTATCAATTGATAATGCCACAACCTTTATATATAGCAACTCGATCAAATGATAGTCATAATTGATAGTCATTGCATGCAAATACGAGTTAATCAAAACATGCCTTGACATAAAGAGATGGAAGGCGAACCACAAACTCTAGAGCTAATGTAAGACAAACAAGGAGTTAAGATCTTGCATACTTAATGGTATCTCTCCCAGGGACATATATATTGAGTCATCATCACCAAAATTCCCCTGAAAACATAACAAAAGAAAGCGAGTTATTCATGAACCACACAAGGAAAATTGCATCTGCGTGGCTATCTAGAAGTGACAAAACAATATATAAACATAAGAAGATGAATATCAACTGTATTGCCATAGGATTAGGCATTCCAAGACAGCAGGATATGGATCAAAATTTAATAGTGTTAGTGCCCGCCAAACTCCAGAAAAAATAATGTCAAAATGATAATGGTACCTCAGCATTATGAAGGCTGATCTCATTCTGCAATGGAGTAATGCCCTCTGGTACTGAACTACAATTTGAGAAACTGGTTAGGAACTCTGAGATCATAAGACCATCGTAGTTGTCTGGAACATCAGTAATGCCACCAGCATTCTGTGGATGGCCAGTAAACCCATCTGTGCTGGCAAAGGCAGTATCCATCCTGAACGTTGAGAAAAAGAGGTCAACTAGAAAAGTGCGAGATGAAGAAACATCCAAAAATATAGAGACTAGCATAATCTAGTAACACAGTATCTCTACATCAGAAGTATGAAAAAAGAAACAATAAAATGTAAAAATTGGTGAAGATTATGCTAAAGTTATTTATGTATACCAGAAGTATTAAATAAACAGCATAATGTAGTGGTAACCATCAATATATGAGAATAATAATGTAATTTTATTATTTTTGATTGATAAGAGATAGAAACATTAAACGTAAAGAGAAAGGCAAAATGATGGAAGAAACATACTTTCTCTGCGTACTTTCGAAGTCCTTGTTCTCTACGGTGGAATCACTCTCTAAATCAATTACTTCAATCTCCGCACCATCACCCACACGCCTAGAATATTCACCAGCAATGTTGGAGTTACTTATTAATAAGCCAACATCAACTGGAGTTGCTGCATGATTGATTGTTGAAAGAGATGGATACAAAGGAATTGAATCACTACAATGGGTATCATTTCCGTCAGTAGATTCCATAAGGTTAAGGTCACAAATCTTAAATGAACCTGGAAAAAGCTGCTTCTCTTGAGCAAACTGGACACATGGTTCACTATCAGCCCTGGAAAATTGACAATTATTAACCAAGCCTTCTTGAGTAACAGCCGTAATCACCGGGTGATCTTGTGAAGTCCCTGCTTTTGTTGAACTAACCCTATTCTCACTTGAATCAGAAAGAAGCAAGTGCCCTTCAGTCTCAGTGACTATGGGTGGAAGCCATTCCCTTGGCTTTTTGATTGGCTCCTTATAATCATTATCTTCTGCAGCCCGTTTCTCACCTCTCTCTCCAACTGAATTAGACATTCCAAAGCTTGATACTTGTTCATATTCCTGCATAAAAGCTCTATCTGAAAAAGATTCATTCCTGAAACCTTCCCCTTGTGTTACACCATAAGCAGTGTGTAGTTCTCCAACAACCCCAGCAGAGTGGACAGGCACCACATTGCAGTGTGGAGATTTTGAATCATCAACTGAATTTTTCAGAACGTCATCCTTGGAGTCATCAAGACTACTATCTTGGACTAAAACATCAGATCCATTACTATTCTGAAAATCAGAAGCATCTCCATCTTCTTTATTTGGAATCTGGTCAACCTTTGAGGTTTTAAATGTCAATGCAGATCGTGTTTTTGTTGGCACATTGATAAATTTACAGAATGCCAGTAAATCAAGATCATTCTTGACAGAGGGATTAATATCCACACTAGAATGCTGGATAGGCAAGTCTGGCAGATTTTGTCTCTCATTTTCATAACTGTATTCGTTACCATTCATCTCCCCATTCTCTAAATTCATGTTTTCCAAATCCTCAGATGCCTTGGAAGATTCAGCATCCATCTCATCCTTACTCTTGCTAGAAGAAGTTGCATGGGAATCCAGTTCAACTGGGTAGTTGTACTTCTCCAGCCCTAATCCTCTCTTAGCTGGTTCTTCAGCTTCAGGTGCCCTGTTCTGACCAGACTTTTTCACTGCATCAGCAGAAGCTTTCCCAACTTGCTGTTCTTCATAATGTCCAGAAACAATATCTTCCCCATCGATATCAGGAGACACCCTGCTTCTATCAGACCATGATCCACTCTTTCCATACTCTCTCCCCCACTCTGAGCTATAACTCCTATAGTAATCTCCTCTCCTCCTTCCCTTGATGTGATTCCTTGAATTTAAGTCATCGGAATATCTTCTCTTAGCAGACCCCACTTCAGAAGCAGTGGTCCCCAGACGGGCATGAGCAGAAGTTCGCACTCCCTGCGTTGGATCTTCTTGTTGCCTAAAGTCCTGATAATCACCAACATGCTTTTTGAAACTACCATTCTGCCATTTACCAGAAATTGCACTAGGAGGCAGTGATCCCTTTGAAACTAAATACTCAGCCGCAAGCCTGCCAGCTTCCATCAAAATGTCACCCCTCTGGACTGGTGGTTGAGGGGGTTGCTGAAAATATTTGGATTGGCCCTGACCACGGCCAAAGCTACGATTATTGAAGCTTCTGTTTTCAGAACTGTAAAAGCCATGGCCTCTAGTAGAAGTATCAGGGGATGTCCGGGAGGCTCCCCATCCCATCCCCATGGAAGTAGAGCGGTATCCATTTCCTGGACTTCGATGCCTGGCATGCATCCTCCTTTGCCTATTTGAAAGACCGTTGCAAATTAATATCTATCCCGCTACTTATAATTGGGAAAAGAGTCCAAAAGGGAAATCTACTATCAATCAGCAGCAGCAAGAGATGAAATTGTACACCTAAGAATCAATTAGCTAAGGAAAGCTACACATCAAGAACATGAAGCACGGTAATGACAAAACTTTCAAAAGGGAATAACCAAAAACAACAAACAAAGGAGTTGAGTACCAAAGGCATCTATAGTCAGGCGTCAAGGATCAAAGCACGTGGTAATCAGATGATAAAACAAGCATGCAGCACACAGTAATTCAATAATATAGAATGAAAAAGCAATATACAATACATATAACAAATTGAGAGGGAGAGAGAGAGATCAGAGGGGAAATGATACTGGGGCGTAAAATATCTAACCCTTTGCGTGTTTAGCTGAGGTTGTGGCTGAAGCTGAAGCTGGGAACTAACTTTTGTTTCCACTTCGGAAGTGAGTCCTGTGACTCGGTCTTTGTTTCGTAAAAATTAATTAAGAAAAAAGTGAGTGAGATGAGATTATATTACTCCTAGGGTTAGAAAGATCCGCCTATTGCTGCAAATGAAGCCCTCAACCACCAAACCAGACCTACCCAACCCCACCGAGGCACATCTTCTCTCTTTTCTTCAGTAATACAATTATCATCAAATCAAAAAATATACTCTCATCTGTAATTTGAAACCAAACAAGAAACAAGAACGTCAAACAGAAAGAGTTTGGTGCTTTATGTATCAACAATCAGAGAGGAAACCATGGAATTGTAAGTAACTCTTTCTCATCATCAAAATATTTCCCCCGTGATCCTCGTCTCGTCGCCGTCATCCACCTCGATGGGTTTGGCCTTCGTATTTACTTTTTCCGTATATTAATTGTCCTTTGTCTCTTTTTTGACAACGAATCAGAAAAAGGAGAAGAGGTAGTTTTAGCCTTTAGGAATTAGGAGAACCAGGAAACGTGGAACGAGTTATTACATGACATCCCACATCCCAATGTTTAACATCTTTATTTTTCATTTCCTTCTTTCTTTTTACATTATGATAAATACATTTTCTTTGTAAACTGCCTTTTCCAAATTTGATGATTCTTCTTTTCAATCCAAATATCAATATAGTTAATACAATTAATAGTATCAATAAGATTATATGTCATCTTCTTATTATGCACCTTAAATTCTTAAATAAAAAATTATGAAGTCGATAAGAAAAGTAAATTAATAAAATTAAATTAATCCATAAAATGCATATTATTCATCTTAAGTGATATTAATAAAAAAATAATTAAATTGATAAATTATGTGTTCTTCATCCCATACTATAAGTAATGTATATAAATGTGTTAAAGTATTTAATATTCCAAACAATTTCGATTTTTTGTATGAATACATCCAAAAAGGCTTAAATAATTTTCACATCCTGAAGCAAAAAAAAATATTTGTTTGAGTAATTTAATATCAAGTTTTTTTAATATTGGAATACTTTTACTGAATAATCGTCGCCCCTCATCTATATTTTAATAGTTATAAGAAATAAAAAATATTATAAATAAGTAAATAATAAACTAAAATTATAAAAACTTACTAATTTCATTTTTCATCATAAGTTCTTTTTATAAATGATCTAGTATAACTCCTTAAACCTTTTCAATATAATTTAATTTCATTATCCTTGATTGTCTTTTAATTGATAAATGATTTTTGCATTCAATCACATCACATAAATCACCCATAATATTATACGTCTCCATTAAATAAACAATAAGGATTCAAAGAATAAGAGCTACTAAGTATATCTATCAAGTAAGAAGCTCATTCCATTATTGGTCAAGAATATATATGTATAAGGCTTATACAATTTGTCATTTTCTTTAAAGCGATTCATAACTCTTTTGTGAAATGTATACATAGCATCATATATATACCCTAAAGATAGCTTATCGTGTAAGTCAATAATCATTAACAACTTTATAAGTGGAACCACAATCTTCACAATAACCAAACAAGCATCCAAAAATTTGTTATTTAAAATAATAACACGAACTTGTTTTCCTTTCACACTTATTGATAACTTGTCAAAATTTAGTTCCCACTAAATTTTGAAGTACTTATTCAAGATCATAAAACACTTTTCAAAGTAATAAATATAGCTACAAACTTAGTGCGAACAAAATGCACAATCTCAATCATATTTTCTTGCTTTCTTAACAAAAAAATGTAATAAAATTATGAAAAAATATGATCTCATATGGACATAAAAAAGATTAGAAATATAGTTCATGCCAATATCTTTTAAAATGAGATTTATACAATGAGCAATACATAAAGATCAATAAATATGCTTATATTTTGATTGTAAAAAGTACTCCAACTAATACTTAATTAGAATGTTTAGAAGACATAGCATATACAAGTTGTCTTTGGACATCAAGAATGAAGTAGATAGCAGCCAACCTTTTGGGACCTAGAAGGAATAATTGTTGTTGCAAATTCAATAAAAAAATTACAAGCTAAGATCGACAACCTAACTAAGCAATTGAATAGCCTAAAAGCCACCTCTTCCTCTTTAGTTACAACAATGCAGTATGAATATAAGTCATGTGGACAAGAGAGCTATAACGTAGCATATTTCTTCTTTGGGAAAAACAACAATGTCGAGCAATTCAACTTTAATAAAACACAAGTTGATCAAGGAGATAGCAATCCTTATTCCAACATATACTAATAAGGGTGGCATAGCCACCCAAAATTTTATTGGTTAAACAATATTGAGATTCAGTTTAGAAATCAAGGTTCACATGGATATCAACAGGATAAATACAATGACTATGATTACAAACTGGACAAGATCATGGACAAGCTCATAAGTATGGATAAGGCCCAGAAAAGGTTAGACGAGCAAATTAACCTAGTAACAAGAACTCATGCCTCTTCTATTCTCAACCTAGAGGTTCAAGTGGAACAACTTGTCAATGTGTTATCTATAAAAATTGTAGGAAGTATTTCAAGCAACAGGGAAGTATATCCAAGAGAGCAAGTTAAGGTTATCACACTTAGGAGTAGAAAAGAGATAGGAGAACTAACTGATAGACTAGCTAAAACTCACTCTGTAGAAGACCAAGAGAAGTAGGAAAAAAATGAAGAAAAGAATTAGGATCCTCCCTATGTTCCTTCTCTGCCTTACCCACTAAGAATACCATTTGTAAGATTTGATGATGTCGCATCTTCAAAGGAGCATGAGGAAGTAGAATAGATGACAATGTACATCAAGTTTGACGAAGCTATAAATCTATGTTCATGAAGCAAAAGCAGAAGAAGAAGAAAAGGGAGTGACTAAGGAAGAACAAGAGCAACTCACCTTTTTACCAAACAAACTGCTAGAATTAATAAAAGATTCAGGGAGTTTCGTTATTTCCCATTTTATTGATAGTCTGTTAGTGAAAAGGACATTACTAAAATTAATTGGTTTTCTCAATTTTATCAATATTGTCCTTCTGATCATTTTGCAATTTATAGCTTACTCACAGGCCATAAAATTGATATTGAATGCAAAGTGTGGAAGCAAACCACTCATAATTGATCCCAACTGAGTTTCCAATAATACAAAGGCAAGCTAATGATAAAAAAATTAGAATGTTTAGGGTAGATTTAAATTGTTATCCAATTAAAGTTGTTTCATTTATATAAATAAATATCAATGATTTGGGATGCATTGCCCTACTAATTCTCTTATTCTCTCTGAATCAATTATAAGATAGGAAAGTCAGCTCGACATCAAGCGCATTTAGTCTTTGCCTGCAACACATCACTACCTTAGTCACTATGATGGATTCGTGTTCTAACCCTTTACTTTTCATGTTTATTATTATTTTGTTCTATTGCCTTCCGCATATTGTTTCATTCTCCTTTTTGTGCTTGTATATATCCTTCTCATATTGAGGACAATGTGTTATTCAAGTGTGAGGAGGGTTGTGTATTTTGATTTGAATGTGAATTTTGAATAATGTTATGTTAGTGTGTTTAGGTTGCATATTGCGAATTGTGTGAATGTACGATGGCTTACATGAATTGAAATTGATTTAATTTTGAACATAATCTATTAGATCTGTTTCCACAAAAATTAAATATAAAAAATTCTAATAAAAACTTACCGAACTTGTAAATATCTTGACTTTCTATGAAAACATACTTAGGAGTAGTTACAAAGTTTAAATGACCAAAGAATTATTAATATGTGTGTACAATTGAAAAGGGTGAAAAAACTTAACTTTTGGGTCTTCATTAATAGGTATATTTAGTCTAGAGCTCTTAGACGAGAATTTTACATGTTAATAATTTGGAATAAATTGAATGATTGTGTTTAAAATTAAATTTGTTTCATGCAGTTGAAGCCATTGTCTTATTATTGCATTGTATACTTTGTATTTTTTGTGTGTTGCCTATTGTTTTGTTTGTTTGAGGACAAGCAAACGTTTAAATGTGGAGATGTTGATAAGTGTAAATTGCATTAAGTTTTAGGGCATATATTGATATGTATTTGGCCATTAATTCGATCATTTTGTATGTGTTTAGGTTAGAATTGTGTTAGTTATTTATTTGTGTTTTAAGTGTTTTATGGGTTAATACAATATTTTAAGCTTAAATATTATGTTTTTCAGGTGTCCTAATGTATTTGTTAGTGTTTCAGGGTCAATATCAAACAACAAAGGAGTTTTGGAAGACATTAGGCTAAAACAATGGCCCACAATCATGACAGAAGGCTCAGATGTTGGCCACAATCGTGGCCTACATCGGACAGATGTGTAGATATTTAAGAACATCAAGTTTTGAGGGATTTTTTGAACCTTTTGAACCCTGAAAAAACCTAGAGTTACCTAAAACATAAGATGATATCAAAAGAAGAGAAAGAGGCAGAGAAAAGGAGCTTTACATTCAACCACTCTTGGAAACCCTAAGGAGAGAGAAAAAGAAGAGAGGGAGAGAAGAAGAAAAGGAAGAAGGAGGAAAAAGAAGTGGATCCTGATGACGTTGCTCCCCAGATCAAGTGGTATCCCGACACTGCTGCCTTCCCGATTTGTCTGACCTAAGTTCCATTTTCTCTTCATTTCCTTTTTCGTTTAAATGTATAAAGTTGAGATGGATTGTATGGAAATAGATTTTGGATTGTTAATAATGTTCTAATTTTGGGCCCTGAACCTTTTATGGAAGTTAGAACTGTTAAGTGAATTATTGGCAATCATTCATGTGTAAAGAAAGGAGGAATTCATGAAATTGAATTCAAATGGA
>JANZLF010000005.1:20392464-20406334 GCA_026546835.1 Erythroxylum foetidum | reverse complement strand
TCCACTAACACTCTCAATTTCATCAAACTAAGGCATAATCACATAATTAACACAATTCAGGCTTACTGACATCATAAAGAAAAATTCGGGGTCCAACATATTACCTAATGCATCTTGGTATTGAACTTAGAGAACCTATTCTAAGTTATAGTGGAGATCGGGGCATTTCTAGAACTTATTAGTTTTTCCTATTTTAAAGAAATTAAGAGCTCAAGAGCTTCATCAAGTCCATGGGCTAACACTATGATGAGAGTACCCTTTTTTATATTTAAGGATCAATGAACATCTCAAAATCCCAAAGATATCTCTAACCCACTTCTTTACCATTGTTATTAGACTTTTCTAAATTTTCTTTGTACTTGTCTTTTTGGTTACGTACATTGCATATTAGCTATCTTGTCTTCATCATTTTAGGGTGTTTTGTCTTCTTTTGTTACAACATTTGAAATAGCATTTGCATCCTAGCTCTCTGTGATTCGACCTTAGCTCACCATTTACTACATAGTTTGGTAGTTAGGAATTTATTATTTGATAGTTAGCAATGGGCTATCACTTATATGAATCAATGTTATAAGTGTGATTCTTATTTGAAAACTTACTAGTTTGCTATGGAATCCATTAGTGGTCCTAAGTTTTGGCTAAAGACTGAAAATCTTGAGCCAATATTACCTCCACTAATTAAGAAGATGCCTAGAAGACCAAAAAGGCAAGAAAAAGGGATCACACTGAAGAACCACGCAATCCTAACAAATTGACCAAGGTTGAAGTAGTTATGAGATGTCGTCATTGTCATGAAATTGGTCACAATATAAGAGGATGAAAAAATAAGAATTAACCTCTAAGCCAACCTGAAATTGTTAAGTTAGATATTTTAGTTATGTAACAAATGTGTTGCTATTCATCAAGTATTATTAACTTTATGTTTATCTTCGATGTGTATAATTTAGCAAAAAAGAGGAAGGCCACCAAAATCAGTATCTACTAAACCTCCTTCATCCAGTACTCGTAGCATTCAAGTAGGTAGACCAACATAATCAGCATCTACAAGATCAAATATTGCATCTTTTATATTACGGAGGGAGACAAGAAAGGTTAGCTAACTTTAAGTATAAAATTTAAGTTGTTTTCTAACTTATATAACATTATAATTCTTTTTGTTATAAGCACGTAGAGGATATGGAGTAACATTTGAGGAAGTTTCTAGGAGTACCTACTTTACAATAAGTGATTTAAATTTATGTTTATACTATTTATATGTAAGGGAGATGATAATATTTACATAACTGGTTGCTTATACTTCATAGATGGGTGAGTCAATGTCAAGTGTTACAACCTCCCAATACTAAACAACAGTAACACAAGCATCCCAAAGTACACTTGCTAATACAACTCAACCTAGGAGAAGGATCAAACTAATGGCTAAAAGATCTGCCACTAGGAAATCTTCATAGTTGGTGAGTATTGCTTTATTACCTAATTCAAACATATACATGCACTGATCCTGAATCATTAGACAAATATTGCATCTTGTTGTAGAGTCTTGTTTCAATCATGGTTGGTTTACTATATTTACTAATTTTTTTATCCCTCAGTGGCTATAGAAGTAAGTTGTTGAATGATTATGGTCTAGTTTTTGTATGACATTTGGATGAAAAGTTTTTCTTGTTATTTTCATTTGTATACTTTTGGTGAAATAGGTGATAGTTCTTTTATATTTGCGTATGTGTGATCTTGATGACATCTCTTTTAAGCTGAATCATACTTCTAAATTTCTGCTAGTTACTGATTATGTAAGGATGGTGTGAGTGATCAAACACTACAAAAGTCCCTGGATTAAGCCTTTGAAGCTGGAGTTGACTGCAAACCGATCTATTTGAGAAAGTTGGAAGACAGAGGCATGGTTTTGAGCTTGGAGCTTTAGAAGTTTATAGAATAATGGTAGTGTCTAGAACCTATTTATTTGCTTGTTTGATCTTACTCTATAATTTACTCTTCAAAAATGATATTGACTTAGTTTTTTAATCTGGATATTTATTGTTGGAGATTCTAGAAAAAAATTCTATCTAAAAATTTGTTTGTTTTTGTAACCATAGTTATTGAAAGCTTTTTCACAATTTATTTTGGTTTATTCTGAACTTATTGAACTAATTATGCAACATAACATAACAAAATGATATTCTCACCTAAAACTCTATTCCAATCCATAATCTTATATGAACATATAACCATCATGTAATAGTTACTAAATATAAAATATTTATCTTCATAAAATAATATTTTATTGTTTATAATGTTATATAAAGACATTAGTTGAAGTGTGACCAAGTGCAAGTATTTCTTTTATCTAAGTGGCAAGGATTTAAGCTTTTTCTTTTTGGAAATGGTATTTAATAAGCTTTAAAATTATGAAGAGATGATATTCTTTGGATCTCTCTCAACACAATCGCATAAATATTCATGTTACTTGAATATATTTGTCCTCTTATTTCCTTATTATTATGAAGAAGTTTGAAAAGCAGGGAATAACATGTGAAGGCTTATGGTAGTACTTGTATGGAGTGGTTCCATAGTGGGTTTGACAGCCCTAAAAGAAGAAGAAATCGTTCTATACCTTCCTTTATGCTACTAAAAAACAACTAAACCAGAGGATAAGTAATTATGAATGATACAAATGTAATTATAATTAATAAATGGAATTTTGTAATAATTGCAGTTAGTTTTACAATGTAAAAAATGTAAAACCTTGTAATAATTGTAGTTTCCTTAACAATATAAAAAACTTATAGCTGAATATTAAAGTGGTAGGTGATTGAATAAAAGATAAAAAGAGTCATAATAAATATACTAGTTACATTTTCTCTTCTAACTATTACAATGTCTCCATTTTTTTTGTACTTACGTTTGATGACCAAGCTATAAAATCGCGTAGGACCTACAAAATAAAGATATAAACATAAATATTAGGACTTATGACAAATTTGCATTATGCACATAAATTTTTACACGTACTTACTTCTTGCAAACAATAATATATCTTCCGAACAAGACTCTTACCCTAACGCATAGAATTTGTTTGACATATTTTACCACAAAAATAAACTTTCATCTCTTTCACAAATATTAAGTACCTACAAGAGACCTTCAATTTGAATATTGTTTAACATTAATTTATTCGATTGTCATTGCTACAAATAATAATTGAATTACTTACTTTCGTATTAACACATTCATAAAAATGTTGACCAATGTTAAGCTTAGCATTTGAAATCTGTAACTTAATCAAGGCATTACAATTGAAGCAATTAATATTCAACATCTGTATTATATATACAAACAATTAAATTATCACATATAACAAATAATATATATTATAGTTATTTTACCGATGAAAATAATGTTTTCTTTTCACAAAATTGAGAATATATCATTCCAGCTTTTGCTACACTATCAAAAGAATAATAAATAACACCCATGATTCCATTAACAACACCTTGGCACTCTTTCCATATGAAATATATACCATATGCATGCCCAACGAAGGCTACATATATTTTATTTCTACCAATAAACGGTTATCCTATTACAATATCATCATATAAATATTTAATTACTACCTTAAATGCAACACTACTATGATTTCTTTTCATAAATTCAACCAACAAAGAATTAAATTTCGAAAATTTTTGCATAATGTCCCCAGTACTAACATTTTAGCTAAGCGACCATTGCATTTACAAAATGAAAGAGAGGAAGATTCTTCCCCGCAAATCAGGATGAAGTATCACATAATTGAATATTTAGGCTATGGACTACGTAATGTCATATTTTTCAGTAATTACCAAGATGTATATATTTTCCATACAATACAATACAAAGTATGAATCGACCATCATGCATTCAGTTACGATGATGTCTTTTTATTCGACTTACATTTCATACTGAAAACCAAGTGTATGATTATTCAAGGCTTTTACTGTTTAATTTGCTATGTACACATACAAGTCAATCCTCCTTTTCAATAACAAACAAATCGTACCTTACCATAATCCAATTTGAAACCGTAATACCCTAACACAATACAAGTCAATTTTTTGGAAGCACAAATCCAATTTGAAACCCTATTACAACAAATTGGATTTGTGCTTTCAGAACCCTAGCACAATACAAATTCAATTTTCTAGAAGCATAAGTCAATTGCGGACAAGATGAAATGCAAGTCGACCATCATGCATTCAATTACTCTAGTCGGAGTGGAAAGAAGAACAGAGAGAGAGAGGACCAATCTAGTTGGCACCACTAGAAGTTCGACGACTGCTTCTTTAGTTTTACCTGACAAAGAAATCACAGTGATAGAAGAAATACCAACGCATGATAGAAGAGCACCAACGCATGATAGAAGAAGCACCAACTTTGGGAGATTTGGGGGATTTTAAGTTACTGAGTTTTTAGCATTGTGCGACAAAGAAGAGGCAGAGAAAAAAGGTAGAAGAATTATCATCCAATTTTACTTGAAACGACATTGTTTTACTATCAAAGATGAACGACATCGTTTCGATAATCAAACAATATTCTTCTAAACTAGATGAGGTTTCTTATTAGTAAGGGGCGTCAACATGTAGCTATGTCACGTCAACACAAATAACGGTGAAATTAACGTTGAGCTAGAATTAAAAAATTGAAAATTTTGAACATTTTATAGCTATTTTTTAAAGCTCAGGCTATAATTGAAAATTTAAAGAAAGTTTGGGTTTTTTTAAATAATTTACTTTTTTGATTTTTAATTTTTGTTTTTAGTTTCCATATTTTTAAAGAAAAACAAAAACATGTTTAGTTGTTAATATCAATTTAGTTATATTTTCATTATTGATAATAATTATGTATTAGATAAAAATATTCTTTATAAAATAAATAAATATAGTTATTTATTTTAAATAATATTTATTAACAAATTATTATATTTTATTAAAATAAAATTTAATAATTAAATTGTAAATATGTTTATATTTAGTTTATAATTATTAAAACAAATTTTATTTATAATTTATATATTTTTAAATATATTTTAAATGTAAACTATAAATGTAAATTATTTTATTGAATGTTTAAAAGTAAATATAATTAGGAATTTTAATTAAATTATTCACATTTTTATTGGTAATTAATATTAAATAATAAAATAATATATTTAGTTAATAATAAGTCAGATTATGATTCAAAAATATAATTTTTATAAATTATAAAAATTGAAAGAAACTAAAATTAAAAACTTAAGCAAACATATCTTTTACCGAATATGAAAATAACAAGAAAAAAAATCAAAGTAAAAACAAACAGGTTATAGTAGTGAGAAGGTGAAAATAATGAGCTGACATAAACAAAGCAAATAAATACTTTATTTACGCAATTTAGTTTAAAATGTAAAAAAGTTGGTTTATCTCTCCAGGAGGTCCGTTAGGAGGTGCGGAATTATTTTACCGTCTAATTTATGTGATTTGGAAGTACTGAATATAATAATATTATTAATAAAAATGGAGTTGGGGGAAAGACGAAAAAAGCCTTGGCTGCTTATTGTGTTGTATCGGATCCTTGGGTTGCCAAATCAAACACAATTAAATTAAAAACAAAATGTCAGGAGAAGACGAGACGCACCTGTTGAGATTAAACATCCCCAACATCGACCGAGGAGATAAACAACAAGAAGAGGAAGAAGATCAAGACCTCGACTTGGAATCTCGTGGTGGAGGCGGTTCCGCTACTCTCACAAGAGGCAGAGGAGGAGGAAGACCAAGTCCCGGCGGTGGTGGTGGGAGTGGCAGTGGCAGTTTTAAGGATCTGTTTCTCAAACATTTGGATCGCGGTTTATCCGGTCGCCGTCTCTCTAGTCCTAAGCGTGATGATAACAATCGTGGTATTATTAACAGAGACCATACCCATTCTTCTACTAATTCTCCCCTTGATACTGATACTCATCATCCTCGCTACCGCCTACGCCACCACTACCACCACCATCATCATCATGACGACTGTTCTTATTGTGCTAATGACAATATGCTTGGAGAAAGTGCTACTCCTGAATGGGCTATGCTTCTTATTGGCTGCCTTCTTGGTCTTGCCACCGGTCTATGTGTTGCCGCTTTCAGTACCGGGGTTTACTTCTCTCTTTTTTCTCTCCCTCCATTTATGTTCTAATTGATTTCACTTGGCCTGGAATGATTTAAATGGATCTGTCAACGCTGCATTTCTTTGTTCCCTATTAAGTATACCAAGTTTCTTTCTTTGCCTTATTCCTGTCTCGCCCACTTCCTTTCATTTAAAAAAAAAAACACAAATTCTTGAATTCAATCCAGCCTTTTGCTTGCTGATTTTACACTCTATTACGCATTCATTCTTCTGTGCAGTTATTTGGCATTTCCTTTTCCTCTTTCCCCACAAAATTAACTATATCCATTAAGAAAAAACTGATATTGATACTCCCAACAGTTAGGCCACCACCTCTTATCCTTGGTTCTTGTTGATGCTACTTCGCCGCAATCTGTCTCTCTTTTTTTCTTTATTATTTTCTTCCCAATTTCTAACTCTCGATATGTGCTACTCTATACCATGTCTATTGCGCGTTTCTTTTCTGAGATATGGTGAATTAATTGCATTTTGTTTTCAAATTCAATAAAAAAAGAAAAGGCTGCATTACATTTCTAGTTGCATTGCCCACAAAGTCAGCCACTTCTCCGAGTTTTCTGAAATCTCATTCCAAGTGAAGGTTTTTTACTCTTTTAATGCCCTCAAGCATCTTTCCCACCTTTGTCTTAATCCATTCCAACTCTAATTTGTTAACTTGACCTTGTATACTTTTGGCGAAACAGGTTCATGTTATACATGAATGGGCCTGGGCAGGAACCCCAAATGAGGGTGCAGCTTGGTTTCGGTTGCAAAGATTGGCTGATACATGGCACCGAATTCTTTTGATAACCGTGACCGGAGGAGTTATTGTAGGAATGATGGATGGCTTAGTTGAAATAGTGAATCAAATAAGGCAGACCACTCAAAGACAAGGTCTTGACTTGGTTGTGGGAGTCTTCCCCACCATAAAGGCCATTCAGGCCGCTGTTACTCTTGGTACTGGCTGTTCTTTGGGTCCCGAAGGCCCTATGGTTGATATTGGTAAATCATGTGCTAGAGGTTTCTCTTTGATGATGGAAAATAACAGAGAAAGGAGGATTGCTCTTGTCGCAGCTGGTGCAGCAGCTGGGATTGCTTCAGGTTTTCTACATTTTGCTTGTGCCAGTGTGTCATTGATTGTTCATTATCTTTCAGTACTGGCTATTTGGTGTGCCCTTTTAACTTCCTACATTTTGTCATTAGATATATTCAGTGCATCTGTCATTCTGTAATTGCATTAATGGGAGTCAGCACAATGCGAAGTATATAAGCTTAAATTTTAGATTAGCTAAGTAGTACAGGTAATGTTCGCAAGAAAATTGCCTTCAATTAACTCTCTCCTTTTGAGAGAAGATTCGGTTTAGCTTCAAAGGAAGATCGTTGATAAGAAATAGAGCACACACATAAACTATTAAAACATGTGGTAGATGGTTTTCTTGATGGATTCTAGTGAATTTAGATAGTATTCTTTCAGGAAAGGTTAGATAATGAACACCCAAAATAGGAAAAGGAACTAGAAAAGAAGTTAATCGGAATGCTCTTTCACATTAAATTTTCCCAAAGAGAAAAGGTGATAGACTTGTACGGATTTATGGCTCTGTTTTATGAGGTACCATGTTGCTATTTTTATCTTTGTTTAGTTAATCCTCGAAGCAAGAGAACAGATAACAGAGAAAAAGACTTCTCATCAATGAAAGCTACAGAGGAAAAGATTAGCAAGTTATGTGAAAAGAAATAAAATCTGTTTCTTTCTCCTGGGGTCTATCCCCCTTAATTTTACCATCTCATCATGATAATTTTGCCCTGGACCTATGTTTCTTTGCTTCTAACTTTTTCTGCATATGTCATTACTGTATATAACGGACCATATATATGTTTTCCCTATGAAATC
Source organism: Erythroxylum foetidum (assembly GCA_026546835.1). NCBI lineage: Eukaryota > Viridiplantae > Streptophyta > Magnoliopsida > Malpighiales > Erythroxylaceae > Erythroxylum > Erythroxylum foetidum. The sequence continues at coordinate 20,398,287 of JANZLF010000005.1, read as the reverse complement.
TCGGCATGGATCATCATTTTGTGCCATTTTGTTCCACATAGCACTCGATTTTAGTTGAGAGAAACTGTATCTTCTCATTGAATCTGAATTCCAATTTTTATCTACTTTTCTTTACGGACATATTTTTCATTGATCCTTCTTCGATTATCAGGAACTTTTGGGATTTAGTGCATAACAATGATCTTTTTCTGTGAATCCTTTTTTGAGGGATGGGTTTCCTATTTTGATTTTACAAAATTTTCCTTCGCCTTTTCTCCTTCAGGTTTCAATGCTGCCGTTGCAGGTTGTTTCTTTGCAATTGAAACCGTGTTGAGGCCAGAGCATGCTGAAAATTCACCTCCATTTACAACAGCCATGATAATATTGGCTTCTGTTATCTCGTCAACTGTATCTAATGCATCACTTGGGACACAGTCAGCTTTTACTGTGCCAGCATATGACCTAAAATCTGCTGCTGGTACAAACTTCTAATGTGTAATGTATTTATTTCTGTATCTGGATTTGGCTCCTTGCATACACATGTTTCTGTGCCTGTCATTACTTGCATGTATCTGTGTGTTTCATTATTTAACCTTTTGTTCTTGAGAAAGTTGCTCTTTGTATTTAGGTATACCCAATTCAAAATCTCAATGTTAAAAGTTTTAACTTTATCTCATTTACTTTAGGATCATGAGCTTTCTTGCTATGATTCGGTGGTTTGTTAAGTAACATGGAAAGTTATACTGTGTGATACACTGAATTAAGTGGACCTCTCTTCTTTTTGTTTTTCTATTCCTTAATCTTAGTCACTCTTTTTCACCCTTTCAAAACCAAAATTTAATTTGACAATAGTTCTTGATAGTGTGCTGAAAAGGAGAGACATTTTGACATTAGCTAGCAATTATGTATGGCAGTTGGACCTGGTCTTAGCCTGGCATGAAGTCAACGAGTTAGGCCTAGTTTGACCTAGCTTCAGGCCAGGCTTGCACTTGAGGGTCTGGCCCGAGGCTTGGCCCGATAGCCTGATTAACACAACGTCGTTTTGGGTTTAATTTTACAGAAACTAAAGCCCAAAACAACTTTTTTTGGGTGGTTTGCTCAGGCTTGAGGCCGGGCTCGGATCTCAAGTTCTAGGGATTGGTTGCCGGCCCAACTCATTTCCATCTCCACTAGCAATTGATGTCACTCTAACAATATGAATCTCTATCATGCAGAATTACCCTTATACCTTATCTTGGGCATGCTATGTGGTGCTGTAAGTGTGGTCTTCACCCGCTTGGTCACTTGGTTTACAAAGTCATTTGAGTTCATAAAGGATAAATTTAGCCTTCCTGCTGTTGTATGTCCTGCTCTAGGCGGTTTAGGAGCGGGGATGATTGCTCTCAAATATCCTGGAATATTATACTGGGGTTTTACGAATGTCGAAGAAATCTTGCATACTGGGAAAAGTGCTTCAGCTCCTGGCATCTGGCTGCTAACCCAACTAGCAGCGGCCAAAGTTGTGGCTACAGCTCTTTGCAAGGGTTCAGGGCTGGTAGGCGGCCTTTATGCACCAAGTTTGATGATTGGTGCTGCTGTTGGTGCTGTATTTGGTGGTTCAGCTGCAGAACTGATCAATTCAGCCATTCCAGGAAATGCTGCTGTTGCCCAGCCACAGGCGTATGCATTGGTACTTCCTTTGTACTTGCTAAATATAATCTTGGAATATGTCAAGATGATTGATATACTTACACTGTTTTCTCTAGGTTGGAATGGCCGCTACTTTAGCTTCAGTTTGTTCAGTGCCCTTGACATCAGTTCTTCTTTTGTTTGAATTGACAAAGGACTACAGAATAATCCTCCCCCTCATGGTAATCATTTTGTTGCTTTGCAGATATTTTTTTAATAAATGTGCCTAGTAGGCTGCAGATTTAAGGAAGGCTTTTGCTCCTTGGATAAGTAGTCTGATTAAGGGCTATCTGCCCTTCCAACTTTTCTTAGTACTGTTATCTGCTGGACTTATTTGGAGGAATGCTTTGGCCAACATATCTTCATACAATGCTATTTTCCTGTTTACTGCAATTTCAGGGGGCTGTTGGATTAGCAATATGGGTTCCTTCTGTCACCAACCAAGTCAAGGAGAGTGAAACTTCCAATACTCATATCTTGGGAAGAGGTTATTCTTCTGTCTCAAATGTTGAAGATGAAAATGAAGCTTTTTGGAGAAGGAATGATGCTGAAGGCGATCTTGAATTATCAGTCGTTGAAGATGCTACAGGTGTTGATGCCATCAATGAGGATTTGCTTTTGGAAGATCTAAAGGTTTGAGATTTTTCATCATTTAATGGACGTGGTCTTACATTTTATTATGTAATCATTTTGTTTTTCAGCTCCTTGATCAGTATAATTCCTACTGTTTTTGAGTCTTAGCTTTTCACCTTTGCTTGTTGCTAGGTCTCTAGGGCAATGACAGAAAGTTATGTGAAGGTACCAGTGGCCTTAACCCTGAAAGAGGCAATAAAATATATGCATGAAAGCAAAGAGAACTGTTTGCTGGTGGTAAATGATGAAGATTTACTGGAAGGAATCCTAACATATGGTGACATTAGACGACTGTCCAGAAATTCGGATGATGGCTCCAAGGATGACTCAAATATTCTTGATGTATGGATATTCTTATTGTTTTATCCTTTTTTGTTGTTTACAACCCTGCTCCTGTATTCTCTCTGATACCTGCGCTCCCGCTCCCCACCTCCACTCCCATCCCACTTCAGTTCTTTTCCAAAATTGAAGGAAAAAGGAATAAACAAAAGTGAAAAAGATAAAGATAAGCAGTCCAATATATTTTTATGATGTTCCATGTAGAAGGTATTGCATAGCGTATCAGCTTTGTACATTCTTTGTGGTTTTGCAAATCTGTTGCTACTTGCACCTTTTTTTTTTTATAACTTATCACATTTCTTTGAAGATGGGCGAACTGTTAATGTAATTCTTTTCACAGGTAAATACTGCGCTTGTTTCCTCAGTATGTACTCGAGGGATAACCTATCGAGGGCAAAATCGTGGGCTTCTTACTTGTTATCCGGAAACTGATTTGGCAATTGCCAAGGAGCTTATGGAGGCTAAAGGAATCAAGCAGTTGCCGGTGGTCAAGTATCAGGGAGGTTTGCATAAAGAAAGGAAGCGGAGGCTTGTTGGTGTTCTACACTACGATTCTATATGGAAGTGTGTCAGGTCCTTAATTAGTCTCAACACTCTATACGAGTATTTGATATAACTTGTTTTATTCTTTGTGGCTGATTCATGCCTTATGGTTTCAATTTCTCAAGAAATTTCCTTGCTTCTTTTCTTAGAAGGCTGTCTTGAATTTTCTTAGTCAGACTATTCTCTTATACATAGGCTAAAATAGAACTGTCATGTGGAACAGAGAGGAGATGGCTCATAAGAAGTCAGTTTATCAGCTTAGACGAGAGAGTGATCTTGAGGAGACGATGGGAAATGGCCATTAGCTTGCTGATTCAAGTTCCTTGGAGGGTTGCTGTGAATGTGAGATGATGCTGGGCTTCTTTTATTTCCCAAGAGAACTTAATGTATGTGTATACATGTTAGCCGGAATTCATGATGTCTAAAGAAGATTACCAAGAATTACTGTAATTGTTTATTGCACAACAATTGCTGTTAGAAACAGAAAGTAGGTTAGCGAAAAGAAAAATAGAGAGCCCAAGGAAATGGAAGCTGATGGTGATTCCAAGTTTTTTTACTTTTTCCTTTTGATAAAAAAGTGTAATTTAATTTTAAATATTTTATTAAAATATAGGTAAGAGGTCAACTTTTTATTGTGTTCTTAAACATTTTAGAGCATTTAAAATGAACTTTGATACTTGTAAAATGTTTAATTTAAGCTTGATATGTTAATTTTATTGTATCACGTGTATGTTATGACAAATATATTTGATTAAATTTAATTTAATAAATTTGTTTAATTTTAATAGACCTTAATTAAATTAAATTTAAATAATATCTTAATTGAGTTCTTTTAAGTATAAATTTTTAATTACAATAAATTCCTAAAAAGAATCATAATTGTCCTTGTCTTTGATCTGGAAATTGTGTCCTTTCTGACGTCTTTAGGCTTTGATGTGTGTTTGTGACTACAGCATGTTTGGGTATATAAAAAAAAAAACTATAATAAAATTGAGATTTACATCATTTTCAAAGAAATTAGTTGAAAGTAGGAGTATTACCAGGTCATCAAGAATGAAAGTTGTGATTGATTTTCTTTTTTATTTGGATTGTTAAGTGAGCAAAACATCTAGTAATATGTTTCCTTATAAGTCTTCATTTTGTAAGGAAGAAAATACTCGTTTGCTGCTCTTAACTATGCAATAGTTTGAGAACTTATATCTTGATTATTCTAAGCTCATTATTAGTGTGTTGATTGATTTGTGTATTTTTTTAATAATTGTATTCAAGATTATGGTAATATCTAATAATTGAAGCGTTGTGTTTAGTGCAAAGGTAGTTCATGCCCGTGAAATTAAACTATATATTTTGGGACAATGGAGAAGAGATTTTTCTTCTCATTCTTAAGGTTTAAAATCTATTTCCTAATAAATAATTATTAATTATTTTAAAGGCGATAAGAAGTGGGATAGATTACCATAGAGCTAGTTTAGAACTAGCTTTTTCATTAATTTTTTATTGATGTTGTATCAATGTAGTGCACTACTTGAAATATTATTTGAGGTATGTTCTTTTTTTTTTCATTTAGATATTTTTTGTTGGTCCCTAATGGCTAGACTTAGCATCTATGCATGACCTGACCTAATTTGACTTAACTCAACCCAAAGTCAACGAGCCTAGCCCAATTTGAACCCAAAGCTTGACAGTTTTTTATAGTGTAAAACGACATCATTCTACACTATGAAGCGATTGCTTTTATAGTGCAAAATGATGTTGTTTTACAATAAGTTATATGTCAGGGTTGGGTCCTTCATTTTGCTGTGTTTGCATTCTTCTTCTTCAATCTTTTGTTGCATTCTTTTATGTTCCGATGTTACTCTAGAGTTTGCTCCTCGCCATTGCTATCTTTGCCTCTCCATCTCTCCTTATGTGTTGCGTCTACCTCTCCTCATATTGTGACCATTACATTTTGTGGTGTTATTTTTCTTATTTGTTTGGTTTTTTGTTCTTGTTTAGAAATGAACATATATATAAGCTAACATTTTGTCATCCTCCACATCAAAAGTACGTACTAGAATATAGAAAACATTGCAATGAGATGACAACCAACACGTGTCATTCAGAATCTCTATCTAATTGATATGTATAATATGGTCAATGAAATATTCACAAAGCTTAATTATTTTTAGGCCTACATGTATACCACATACAGATGATGATTAAAAACAAACCATTAGTTTTATTGTGGTAATGATTCTATATATACATAGTTGTTTCTTAACTAATTATGTTCTCTCAAGTGCTTACATGTCTTGACTTGGAAATTCTTGACCCAATGAGTACTCCCATCATCATACATGCAAAGAAAACAAGATATCCCGAGTCATATTTGTTAGTGAAAATACTAAAGTAGCCTCCCTTGTTGGGCCCGGGCCCCGGATGCCCGAATCCCGAGTCGGCCCCTCGGGTTGCGCCCGCGCCCAACGCCCCAAATCGCGGACCCGATCCCAACATTTAGGCACAATCGAACATACGATACATACATACATAGCCCTAACATACACAACTACGAATTAAAGACCCTATAACCATAGGGATTTCATATTATTGCAATTCAAGAAAATTCAACAAATGTTCTCAATTGTAGCATAACGCAAAATGAAATTCATAATCCAAAAATAC
>JANZLF010000005.1:20303466-20318473 GCA_026546835.1 Erythroxylum foetidum | reverse complement strand
TTCTGTAAAGATTTTTATTTCTAACAAGTAATTCTGAAAAGAGTAATAAAAAGGGGAATACACAATTCAACCCCCCCTTCTCGTGCATTCTATTATTGTTTTCTAAGTGTTGTATTAACGTGTGATTTACTTCAACAATACCCTTTTACTTGATCATCAGTTAGTCCTAGAACAAACCCAATCAGCAGCACACTATAGGCTTGAACTGAACAATACCCATGGTTCTTATATAAAAGCCCTTTGATAGGATTGTACTTGAGGTATTTCAAGATTAAAATAGTCGCATTCCAGTGGTTATTCAAAGTGGATTGCATAAATTGACTCACCACACTTGTACTCAATGAAATGTTAGGCTTAGTAATTGTAAGATAGTTTAATTTCCCAATAAGTCTCCTATAATTTCTTAGATCTCTCAAGATTTCTCCCTAGTCTGCATCAAGTTTAATCTTGGGAGCATTGGAGAATCCACTAGTTTACGTCCCAATAAGCCAGCTTCTTTTAGGAGATTAAGAAGATAACTTGTATTGGAAGAGATAAGTACCATCTTTAGATTTTGTAACTTCGATTCCCAAAAAAATACTTCAATAAACTAAGATCTTTTGTTTGCAATTATTATTGCAGGAATTCCTTTAATATGTTAATTCCATTTAGATCATCACTAGTAATAACAATATCAATAACATATATTATCAATAGAATTTTATCAAATCTTGTGTATAGAACATCAAAGGTCTACTCCATACTACTTGAGACCAAATTTCTTCACAACTAAACTAAACCGTCCAAACCATGCTCTAGAAGATTGCTTTAAACCATATAAAGATTTCTTCGATAGGCGCACTTTCTCATACTTCCCCTGAGCTACAAACCACAGAGGTTGCTCCATATAGATTGTTTCTTATATATCACTATACATCAGTGTTTTTTTTTTTGTCAAGTTGATAAAGAGACCAAAAATAAGTTGTGGGTAAGGAAATAAAACTATGGACTTTTGCCACTTTTCCTATAAGAGAAAAGTTTTCAAAATAATTAATACCATAGATCCTTTAATAATAAGACAAGCCTTGAGTTATTCAATAGATCCATCAGCAAGAGTCTTAATAGTATAAACCCATCAACAACCAATAATTAAGGTAACAAAACTAGGAGTAACAAGCTTCTTGGTGTCATCTAACCATAAATCATATATTTCCTTTTGCATAGCATGCTTCCACCCAAGGTTTTGTATAGCCTCTGTTATACTCGTAGGAATAAATGCAAAATCTAGGATTGATTAAAAAAAAGGAACAAAAGGAAATGGACACATGGTTAGAAGAAATAAAATTAGAAATCAAAAAATTGGTACAAGATCCTTTATCTTTCATTAAGTCAATAGGAAAGTCTAGGTCACTATTTTATGGATCTAGAGTCAAATTAGGCACTAGAGGAGAGGGATCATCTGGATGGCCATCGACCATTCAATGAGATCATCAAGAATAAACTTGTAAATCTAATCAAGATAGTTGATAAAGATAAGAAGGATCAGAATCTATAGGTGAATTGTATGAACTTTTAAGAAAATTATTCAAATAGTTGTCAAAAAGTAAGGTGAAAAATGATGGAAGCTTTTGGCATCTTGACTTTCAGAGAAAAGTATGTAGTGTTCTTAAAGAATGCCGCATCTGCGCATATAAAGAATCTTTTAAATGAGGGGAGTAATAATGATATCCTTTTTGTGACCCCGAGTAATTGAGGAAGGTACACTTAATAACTCGTAGAGATAATTTTTCAACTCCTAGTCAGAGTTGGTGGACAAAATAGACAAATCCAAAGATATGAGGTGGAAGAGGGGAAAAAAAGGGCATTAGGAAACATAAGGATATAAGGGATCTGACCTTTGAGAGTGGTGATGGCATTTTGTTAATAAGATAGAATGTAGTGGGGACATCATCACTCCAAAACTCCTTGAGAACCTTCATCTCAATTATTAAGGTTCAATCAACTTTTATGATATGTTCGATTTTCCTTTCAGCAACACCATTTTGTTGTGATGTGCAAAAGCGAGAAGATTGGTGAATCATACCAAAATTTTTTATGTAAGTTTTAAAGGATTTAGATAACTATTCTCTAGCATTATCACTTCTGAGGATACAAAAAGGATAACCAAATTGAATCTTGATTTTAGAGCAAAAGGATTGGAAAATAGAAAACAATTTGGAGCATTCTTTCATTAGATATAACTAAGTCGTTCTAAACCAATCATCAACCAAAAACAATAAATTAACAACAATTGAGTTTTAAGGTTACACAAGATGGACCCCAAACATCATAAGAACTAACATAAAAGAGCATTGGGCTCTATTATTAACTCTAAATGGAAAAGCAACACGATGATATTTCCCAAGTTGATAAGACTCACAATCTAGATAGATTTGAGTTTAAATTAGGAATAAGTTTTTAAAATTTTTGGATGGATGGATGACTAAGGCGACTATGGATTTAAAGGGGTGAAGCAACATTTGAGTAGGATGTTGAACAACTTTCAAAATAATAGAGGCCCCAAATTCATACCTCCTCCAATCATCTTTTTTGTCTTCAAATCTTAGACAATAATAGAAAGAGGGAAAAAGGAGACAAAACAATTCAATGATTTGGTTAGTTTACTAACAAACATTAAGTTAAATAAAAATTTTAGACTATAGTGCTACTAATAACGTCGTTAAAGGAGCAAGAAATGCAGTGTCAACCCCATTTATACGAATAATGGTACCAATAGCAATAGTAACTTAGTGTGAGTCTAGTATAAGGGTAATTTGATCAAAAAAATTTAGGTTATCTGCAATATGGTCAGTGGCTCCTAAATCTATACCCAAGGCATAACAGAGGATGATATAGTTATGTGATTACCTAGGTGAGCAAACAGCACAATTGGTTTGGTTGTTTGCTCGATTGCTTAATACTAGAGAAAAGCTGCATATTCTTTTTCAAAAACCACCTTGTTTCCACTTGTTGTGGCATAAACACTAGAAGCCTCCACAATATTAGTAGACAGAGAGGGATTCAGGCACAAATTTTGATGTGATCCTAACAATAGTCTTAAATATGCCCATCCTTGCCACAATGGTCACATTTCTTTTGGCCTTCTCTGCCCTTTCCTATACGACCACTATAGCCACTATGGTTACTTCGATCTTTATTACCTTTTTCACTATTGTGAATAGCTAGAACAAACTAGTCACCTCTTTTTTATGTTGGTCCCTTCAAGGATTGAGATACTCATGAATATATCCCAGCAAATGATGGAAGTTCAGTGCCACTGAGTATTTAGGCCCAAATTTGTTCATATTTTGGTCTTAAGCTAGCCAAATATCTCTTCACGAATAACTCTTCTCTTTCTTTCAAAAGTTTCTCCTTATTTGTTGTTATTGGTTGGGCTGCTAAATGTTCTATAAATAGATTCTTAATTTTTGAAAAATACTTGATGTGGTTTTTCTCTTTGCTCACACTTGAACAATTCCACTAATAAATCATATATATAAGTAATGTTACTGGAAAAATAAAAGTCTCTCATACTCCCATGGCTCCTTTATAGAGTTTAAATGCTGACACATGTTAGCAATATTTTGCTCCATGGTATTTCAAAGGCTTGTCATTATTTGGTTGTCATGTTTTTCCCACTTCTTATACCTATATGACTTAATATTAAGAACTTGATCTGTTAGATGCTCACACCTACCTACCTAGGTTTTTTAGATATACAATGACCAGCTTCTCTTAAGCAACACAATTCAGTCCTTTCAATTTCTGATTTGTGATTTGATGAACCATAATGGGTGGTTGTCCTTTAACACTTTTAACATTGAAGTCGCTTATAATATAACCAATACAATAAGAAAGACATTAACAATAATCAGGTGAAGAACATTAGTGATTATGGATTTTCGATGTATGTAAGTTCTAATGATTAACCTCAATAATCTACAAGTATCATTCTCATAGTACCTAAGTTGTCGATCCCACGAGGAGAGATAATTTAGTCCTAAATCTAAGGCTAACATAATTCACAAAAATTCAAAAGATAGCAAAAATAAAACAAGAATTCAATTCAATCACGCAATTCAATCTAAGAATCAATTACAAAAATATTAACAATTTAGCTATTGCAACATGCTTAAGAATTAACCTAAAAGAACTATCAATTGAGAGAAAGAGAAATTTTTCCTATCTTTAACACCAATCTAATCGATTATGACTTACCAGATTATTAGTTTTAGATAATCCTAGGATTGATTACTCTCTCTCGAGTTATAACCATTAATAATAAATTATAAACCCTAATTAGATTATGAAAATTGCAATTTCTTAATTAACAACCTATCCAAAACTCTAACTAGATCTAAAGTTATCCAACAAACGATCAATAGCCTATGCAAGATCTCTCTTCACATAATTACCAATTGGATTAATTTCTTGTTCTTATTAAATCACCTAACTCTCGTTAGCCTAATTTAATAATTTTTCATTTGATTGCTCACCTTCTCAGTTTATTACCAAATTATGCAATCACAAAAATCAATTCCAATAAATCCAATAAACATAAAAACAACCAAACTTCATTAAATCAAAGATAAAAACTCGAAGGTGAGTTTAGAACATCTTAACATTCACAAATCCTATCATCAAACTGCTATTCCTAATTCTATACAATAATAAAAATGGAAAATATCAGGAAATATGATCTTGAATGGAGATGGGAGATGACGTCGGGAAACTCCTGATCCAAGAAGTACATCAATGTCTGTTTCTTCTCCATTTCCCTCTTCCTTGTTCTTTTTCTCAATCTCTCAACAATCCTCTTTGGGGTTTCTCTTAAAAATGGTTGATGCAAAAAAACTCCTCCATCTTCTTTGTCTTATTCTGTTTATAACTTTCGTGTTCTAGGCAGCCTTAAGGTTTTTTTGAGTTCGAAAGGTCCAAAAACTCCCTCGAAACTGGACATTTTTTAGTGTTTGCGTATCTGTCCACTACAGGCCATGATCATGGCCACATCCGAGCCTTCTGTCATGATCGTGGCAAGTAGACCATGATTGTAGGTTGTGTCTTAGGCTTCTGTCATGATTGTGACATATAGGGCACGATCGCGGGCTGACTCTAGTTCTTCTGTCACGATCATAGGTTGACTTTAGTGACACGACGGCCCGAGTGTCTTTGAAACTTCTTCATTCTTCGATGTTGATCGTGAAACACTAACAAACACATCAAGGTACCTCAAAAATATAATAATTAAGTTCAAAGACTTATACTAACCCATAAAATACTTAAACACAAATAATTAACAAACTAATACAATTCTAACCAAAACACGTACTAAACGATTGAATTAATAATTAAATACATATCAAACTAAGCTTTAAAACATGATACAATTCACACTTATCAATTAATGCAAAAAAAATTATACTTCAAATATCAACAATTGTGTAAAAATGAAAAAGGGACTGAGATATGACTATGATGGAACCAACAATTATGTTTAAACACATAAACCCAAATTTATAGCAATTAAAGCCAGAAAACACATCACCAACTATGATTGAACATATAAACCCAGTTGCTCATAACTAAAGGCAAAAAAAAAATCACCAACAGGCTCCTAGAGTTGGTGCACCTCAATCTATAGTAACAGGGTTAACAGAACATCATCAAAAGGTTACACGTGCACTACAAACGCTAGTTGACCAGCAGCTATAGGCAACTTATGGAGGTATATAAGGTACTTTTGGCATCACCTCTTCATCTAACTTGGTCATCAATGGTTGCTTGAGTGTTTCTAGGGTTCAATTGTTAAGGTTAGTGTTAATTTTTTTTATAGATATGTTTAAAAGTGGGTTGCCATTTGTAAGAGAATGGAGGAAAAAATTATAGGTAGAATTAAAGAACCTACTCTAACACCATGTTATAAATGAGAAATTGAGAAAATTTAAAAAGAAGGATGGCGAGACCTTGTAGAAATCGACAGCTCCCACTCCCTTTATATAATAGATTGTCTTATTCATATAAAATAAGTTACAATTATAATCCTTAAAAATCCTTGCAATCAAATCACAGTCGTAATCCCTAAAAATTCTCTCAATCAAATCATAATCTTTGACACCCTTGAACCATCTTTAACATTCGTTTATCTCAACCACCATAGTTGCATAAGTATTTGGCCTCTAACGGTATTTATAAAATGTGTTAAGAAAACTCTACAACCATTGTGGAATGGATTACGCAAGGAGTGTTAGCTCTATTAGAGTCTAAGCCTATTTATAATAGGTTTTAAACATTTTAACAATTTATTAGAATTACAAATAATTATAATAAATACTAATTATATCCAAATAAGTTCAAATATCTCATATTAATCTTTATTTATTAAATATCTTATATTTAATCATAAAGTTTTTAAAAATTACAATTAAGTCCAACTTGATTAAAATATTTGTTCTTTTTAGCCCGTTTTGTATGTGTGACCTATTAGGTTCTCAAGTATGTTGACAATGAATATAAATTATAACATTAAATTATATTTAGGATCAGATAAATTAAACTCCATTAATTTATCTTTAATTCTCTAATTAAATAATTTATATCCATAAATCAAGATTGACTTCTAGCAATGCATCATGATAACCCAAATATTTAGGAATATCAAAGAAGTTTTGACTAATCTTTCTATCCACAATATTTTCGTATCAATCCTTTTATCGTAAAATTTTTTAATTAGACATAGAACTTAAAATTAATGTCTACTCTATTTGAGTCCAATCATATTGGTTCTCTATCATTAATAATTGATTCAACTAATGACATTTGTATTTCAAAGCATCATTTCACCTTGGCTAAAAAAATTCTGATTCAATACTAGTTGAGAACAATAGAGCATCTTCCTTAATCATTTTCTACATTGATCATTTAACTACGTCAATATAGTTAATGTTATATCCAATATATACCGATTAAGCTATTGGTAGCTAGAATAGTTTATAGTATCAAAACATAACAATCATCATATAATTTTAGAGATCCCAATTCAAATAATCAATTATGAAATCATCACAATAAGAATTTTCATAGATATATAAGTAATGTTTCAAATAGAATTTTCATATGAGGTCACTTCAGTGAAGTTGTTCTTTAATAAAGACTCACAAATTTATTCAAGTATCTTTGTATTTTAGACTGCTTCTTTCATAAGATGTCTATAAACCAACTCTAAGTGAATGGCAAATTATCAATTTCATTCATTCCATGGATTGTCGCTTTCACAGCTAATAAACCTTCTTTTCTTCTCACAACCATGGGGTGGAATTGAATCCAACAGCTAGGGCCCTTGTTTTCTCTTCGTGATAATCCTAGTTTAACTAGGAGAAGACCCGAATCTTCTTCTCCTTACGACATTAATTAGTGCACAACCAAAGTATCAAGCGAAGCAGAGGCTCAAACATTTGGTCCATTTTTTAAATCTATTTCCAACCACAGACATATTCTTTGCTCCTGTGAACCAACCACCAACACGAGCCATTCCATAGGTAATAAGGTTCTTTGTCCTTCTGGTTGACTGCAATATAATAAGACAAAAGCATAGAAGTTTCATCAAAAAGAGGTTAATTTTATAGTAATGCTCATATGTTACACCTGTACACGGGCAGTAGTGAGAGCCTTCTTACAACAGAATTTGATTCATGGCTTCACAAAGTGCTGATGGAGTAATTGCAAGCTCAGACAGAAGTGAACCTGTAACCCACAAACCAAACTCAACCTTTCCAATTTTTGGTTGAGCTTATGAAGAATAAATCCTCTCTTGGGTATTCCTTCCTCTTTCTCCCTCTAGTTAAAACCATTGCAACTATTAAAGACAATGATGGGAAGTACACTATGTCAAAGTTCATCATTTTGGATAGTTTACTTGTGATAATCACACGGGAGCCACTAGTATCAAATCATGTAGGTCACTTTCCTTCCCACCATTCATATTGGCCCGATGGGGGAGTGTACCAGTTTAGTTGCAATAAGTTGAAATCTTGAGGTTACCAGATACTGGCGTTTCTTCATCTATGGCTATGTCTTGAAGAGGTTCGGTCTATTAGCTTTCGTTCATTCAATTTTTTAAATAGGTAATTTGTTCCCGTCAACAAAGTGTAAAATGTGAGCTGCAAACAAAGTGTAAAATGGTTTGGTCAAGTTAGACTGTGATTATTTTCTCTATTGGAAATTTACGTTCATTAAAACAATTGTTTCAAATTTCAATTCAATTGTTGATTAAAAACCATTTATTATTTCTAGAAGGGGAGGATAAAGCCATCTTGTTCACTATAATTAACCATGGACATGAACATGAATATGAACTGTCCGAGGAATGGGGTACTAAGTGTTACAAAGGTATTCTAGGAACTCAAACTTTCACCGAAATTTCTCGCTCACCCCCTTTGCACGGCAATCTCGCTTAAATCCGTTAAAGCAAAGACTCAGCTTTCCCTCACCCTCGAAGTGTTTACCTCGCACACACTCGAAGAAACAATGCTTAAAAGAACAATAAGAAAAAAGGCAACAACAACGCACAGAGATACGGTATAAAACCAACTTTATATACTTTCCCTCAAAAGAATACAAAGAATGCTCTCTCTGACTCAATGAGAAGAGCAAGGCTCGAATGAGCTATATATAGGCATCCTAACTTGCCTTCCAAGTTACATTCAGAATCCTACTCAATCTGAACTGCCTAAGATCGTGCTAGATCACGTCTATCCTTATCAGATTACATCACGTGTACCAATTAGACGACACCCCCGTCTAAATAGGACTCTAACTGATAAGATAAGATAACAACAAGATAGAGATTACATTTAACTTGGAAACTAACATCCTTGTCCTCGAAGAACTCTACTATCTTCAGACGTTAAGTTCCACTGTAACTCTAACTCCCAGTTGTCGCCACATCATCCAAGATCTCCCCACGATCTCTATCCATTGATGATGCAATGTGATCTCGCCGAAGCCCACTAGCACATTGGCCTGATCCAATGCTCCCACAATAAGTTCATTAGTCGTGGTCCATTCATCCGAGCATGGGCTAAGTCAATCTCCACAAGGTCCGATACTCTACCAAAATTCGCACAAAGTCCGATTCCACTCGCCCGCATTTGCCTTAGTATTTTCGCATGCCTCCCTCATGCGTGAATCCAACTAACCTCTTGCCTAAGGCTCCTCATCAAGGTAGCTGAGAAGTGCTCTGGAATTTAGGGGTCTAACAAACCACCCCCACCAGATGGATTCGACGCCCTCGTTGAATTAGTCTGAAGGTAGGCGTTCACCTGATCCTCGAACTGCCATAAGGTTGTATCTTTCTCCCATGTTGCTTCTGCGACAGGTTTACCCTTCCATTGGATTAAAAACTCTGTCTGTCGGTTCTTCTTATGCTGACCTATGGTCCTGTGGTCTAGGATCTTCTCCACTTGATCCTCGAACTGTTTTCTCACAACCGGTGGTGAACGCTTCACCTGACTCCTGTTCGAATCTTATGCATCCTCATAGTAAGGCTTGAGAAAACTAACAGGAAAAGTAGGGTGTACCTTTAACCGCTCGGGTATCTTCAATCGATATGCCACGTTCCCCACTTTCTGTAGCACTTCAAACGGTCCATCATACTTCAGCACCAATCCCCTATGCACTTGCTTGCTTGAGATCTTCTTCCAAATTTGCGGGGTTAGTTTCAACAAGACCTTATCCCCCACATCAAACTCCACCGGTCTCCTCCGAAGATCCGCTTGCTTCTTCATCCGTCAAGAAGCTTTGCAAAGACTGTCCCTCGCATCATCTAGCATCTCTTGCTTCTCCCTCGCAAACTTATGTGCCGCAGGACACTTGTCACTTGTCCTTTGTTGAGCAATCTCTAAAGGAGTGAGAGGCTGTTGTCCCAACACAATCTCAAAGGGACTTTTCTCCGTAGCCAAAGATCTGTGCAAGTTATAACATAACTGTGCAGTATCAAGTAAATTTAACCAATTTTGTTGACTTGCACTTACGTAATGTCGAAGATATTCCTCCAACAAACCGTTGATTCTTTTTGTTTGGCCATCCGTTTATGGGTGATTCGCCGTTGAGAACTTTAACTCACAACCCATCAAATTAAAAAAAGACGTCTAGAATCGACTCGTAAATCTGGCATCTCGGTCACTCACAATATCTGCTGGTACTCCAAAATACTTGACCACGTTCTTGTAGAACAGCTCGGCTGCAACATTCGAAGTACAAGTCACAGGAGTTGGCACGAAGACCGCATACTTGGAGAACCTATCAACCACCACCATGATTGACGCCATGTTGTCCACCTTTAGAAACCCACCATTGAAATCCATTGAGACCGACATCCAAGGTCTCTCGGGGATGGATAAGGGTTGTAGCAAACCGACTTCCTTCTTCCTCTCCAGTTTATCCAACTGACACACAAGGCACGTCTTGATGTAACATTCCACGTCATTCTCCATCTTCAGCCAAAAGTAGGAACGTGATAGGAGCTCTAGCATCCGTTGGACTCCTGGGTGACCAACTCACTGTGAGTCGTGCGTCTCCTTCAACAATTGTCTCCGCAATCCACCAAAGCTCGGCACATACACTTGACTCTTAGTCATCAATAGTCCGTCATCATCGAGCCAAAACCTGCGTACAACACTCTCTTTTACTTGAGTAATTAAATTATAGTAAATGGTGTCTAGCGGAGCTGCCATTTTGATTTGCTCCAATAGGTTGGACTCCACCCTTGTGATCAAATAAAGGGCCGCAAATACCTCCTTCCTGCTCAAGGCATCTGCCACGTTGTTGTGACTCCCCGGTTTATGCTCCCACACGAAGTCATATTTAGCAAAGAACTCCTACCATTGGGCCTGTTTTGCGAACAACTTCTTTTCGGTCCTGAAAAATGTGTTAGCAACATTGTCTGCCAGAACAACGAACCTGGTTCTCAACAAATATACTCGCCACTTTTCTAAGCAATGCACACTGCAAGCATCTCCTTCTCGTGGGTCAAGTACCGTTGTTCCGTACCATTGAGCTTTCGGCTCTCAAATGCAACCGGATAAATTTCCTGTACAAGGACTCCACCAATGGCTTTGTTCGAAGCGTCAGTATGTACCTCGAATAGAAGATCGAACTCGGGCAGCTTCAACACTGGTTTGGTTAAGATTGCAACTTTAAGTTTTTTGATTGCCTCCTCACATGCACTTGACCAACACCACTCTTGCTTCTTCTTTAGTAAGTTCATTAATGGCGCCGCTTTCTTGGAGTATCCTACTATGAACCACCTGTAATAGTTCGCCAGGCCGAGAAAACTCCACAATTCTCGTACTGTCGTAGGAGCCTGCCATTCAACTATTGCCTTCACTTTCTTAGGATCCATTTTGACCTGACCCTTGTTCACCACATGACCCAAGAATCTAATCTCCAATTGAGCGAACTCATACTTCCCCATCTTCACATAGAGCTTGTGCTGCCTCAGTCTTTCGAACACTTGCCTTCAGTGTTCCATATGTTCCACCATGTTTGCGCTATATACCACGATATCGTCTAGATAGATCACAATGAACTCATCCAGAAAGTCGTATAGCACGTCATTCATTAGGATGTAAAATGTAGCAGGGGCGTTAGTTAATCCAAACGGCATAACTAAAAATTCGTAGGATCCATACCGTGTTACGCACGTTGTCTTTTCTCTCAAAATTATTTCGTATCAAAGTTAAAATAATTATAAAAGATAGAAAGCTCAAATCTTAAGGTAATTCCCTCATATTAAAGGTATCAAGATACAACACGTGCAACGAAGAGGTGCCTTCCAACAACAAACGCAAGTGGCCTATATAAACGGATGATGCTGCGTTTCTACCGAGCCAGATGTGCTTCCAAGCGAGTCCGGATCCTCTGTCTAAAATAACCCTGTCTTATTCTATCTAATAAAAAAAAGGACGTTGTGTTTGATTAAAAATGAAAGAGATGCTGCACTGTTGTTTGTTACGTAAGTCGTTGTGAAGCCGACATCAGCCATGAAAAATTAATCACTTCTGTTTGTTTATTTCAACGTTAAGCAAACAGAAGTGCAACAACTGATAACCCTCTTATATATTATTTATTTATTTATTTTTCATTTGTTAATTTTATTATTATTATTATTGATTTAGGCAGATTTTACTGTATATTAGTTTTATTAATAAATGTATTATTATGATTAAAGCAGTTTATATTTATTCATAACATTATTAAATTCCTTATTATTATAAAGTTTATTTATTTATTATTATTGTTATTATTACTATTCATGGGTATATTAATTAATTTTATTTTCATTATTATAATTACTGTTAAATATTATTATTAAATTTCTTCTGTTTATTATTAAATTTATTGTAGACTATTTATTAAATTTATTACTATTATTATTATTAAATTCCTTATTAATATTAAATATGATTTCTAAAATTCCTTATTATTATAAATTATATTATTATTAATAATTAAAGAAACATAACATTTTTATTATTATTTATTAGATAATTTATAATACTAATTCTTCAAATAATTTATAAATTAAAATTGATTATAAGGAATTAGCAAAAATAAGCATATAATTTGTCCTTATTATTATGAAGAACAAAATTAATAATAATAAGGGATTTAATCTTATTATTTAATATCATTAATAAATAAATAATTTATTAATAATAAGAAAATTAGTAAGTAGAGGATTAATGATTAAAACCCATTTTAAACAATTAAATTAATAAGAATAATTAATTAACCATAACAATTTTTAATAATAATATAATGGTGAATAATAATAACGAATATAAAATTAGCACAAGTATTAATAATTCCGGCAATAATTTGTAAAATAACAAATTATAAGGAAATTACACTTATCATATTTGAAAACAATTAAAATAATAAGAATGATTAAAGAAACATACGTTTTTATTATTTATTATAATATAATTTATAATAATAATTCTTCAAATAATTTATAAATTAAAACTAATAATAAGGAATTAGCAAAAATAAACATATAAATTTTTCCTTATTATTATTAAGGAAAAAATTAATAATAATCACTTATGTAATATTATTAAGAACGAAATAATGTAATAACTTATAAGAATAATAGTAGGAGGAATCGGGCGTCTCACGAGAGCGATCCCAGAATATGAAGGAAAATTGTGTTTAGCAAGTCTTCCTAGGTGTAGGAATGGTATTTAGAAAATTTAAAGTAAAAACTGTATTGATCTAGATAGAATTAGCCAAAGTTGTCTTCATAAAAGTTGTAGCTTATTTTTTTTAGCTTTCCAATGGTATATAGTATGAAATTTTTGGACATTGGAGTTGAAAGTTATGATTTTTAGAAGTTTGATATGTTGTTTAGGATGAAATATTCAGACAACCACATTGATGTAGAATTTTGACCCTTATAGAGGTAGAAATTGCTTTTAAGTTCTTTATAAAAAGTTGTAGATCTTTCTTTCAGCTGTCCATTAGTACCAAATTTGTAAAATTTGGAGTTATGAGTCAAAAGATATGGAATTTAGAAGTTGGGATGTCGAAAGTAGGAAGGAGTAGCGGCCTCGCGACCGTGAGCCATCGCAATCGCGACGTGGCTCGTTTTCGTGAGCGATTCTACTCGTTCTGTGAGCTGGCTCGCGATCGTGAGCCATCGCGATCGCAACTCGGCTCGTTAGCTCACATGAACACTCTCCACTCTTTTGCTTATAACTTTTTTGTCCGACCTCCGATTGACATGATTTTTAAAGCGTTGGATTTCTAAGATATTCCTCTACCTCTCCATAAAAGTTTGTAGGTTTTGATATTAATCTGAGAATTATAGATTGAATCAAAGTGAGAGGATCGGTTAAAAGAGTATGAGTTGGATATTTTTCTAAACATGTTTCAGTATTTTGGTGATATCTCGATCTGTAGAGATCCAAATGAGTTGATTCTTATTTCTAAACAAACTAAAGACATGGAGCTACAACTTATCTGAAGGGATCAATTTTCAATTTAGGCCCTAAGACTTTCAATTCCTGGGATGAAGTTAGCTGTCGTGTTTAGTCTTGGTTTAGTATTAGCTCGAAAGTATTTTAGCCATAACTTCTTCATTTCTGAACCAATTTGAGTGTTTTTGGTGTTTTTAGAAACTTAAGACAATGGGTAACAAATATTATGAAGAAGTTGGACTGAAATTCTAATTGAAAGTTTCCCAAAATATTCTCTGAAGTTATAGGAAATGAGTTTTTTCACGTTTTGTAACTCCGAATATTGGGCTCCGAAAACGGGCTCCAACTTGGGTTGATACCACCGACTGGATTTGGGTTCTTTATTTCTCAATTTTACGGCTTTTACCATCACAATGCCCCCTCGAAGAGATAGAAAATGAGAGGAAACCATCGTAACTGAGGTGAGAGGGGACAATGCTGCAGACATTGCAGCTGTGTATGATGCCTCTTTTCTCATTTACTCAGAGGAAGAAGGAAAGAGGTATAGTGAACTCCGGACTAAAAGCATTGAAGTTCCTACATATTTGAATTTTGATGTGCTAGATTAAATAGGGTTGACAGATAAATTGGTGAGATTATGTCGGAGAGGTAAATGGGAACATTTTGTGTGAATTATTTACCCTGTTTACCGTGCCTTTCCCATTTTTAAGGTTTGTCTCAAGCAAATCGAAGAAATTGTGGTTTAGATTACGAGGGCAGGTATATTTTTTGGATGAGAATATGTTACAGTTTTTATTTGGGTTTGTAGAAAAAGAAGTTGATGATGGGCATCAGTCTTTCACCATTAGTACGTATTGGAAATATTTAACTGACTTGGATGAGTATGATCCGCATATTGGATCAAATGCAACCATTCCGCACTAACAAAATATATTAATGATGATGATGATGATGATGATTATTATTATTATTATTATTATTATTATTATTATTATTATTATTATTATTATTAT
>JANZLF010000005.1:20285868-20303366 GCA_026546835.1 Erythroxylum foetidum | reverse complement strand
TTAGTGATTTTCATATTGTGGAATTTATTGTATTGATGCCATGCGAGTGTTTAGTGATTGTCTTCGTGGTAGTACTTTTTTATCGTGAGATATGCGTCGGAACGACCCACGGGTGTCCTGGTGTGTACCCTACGGTGAGGGGCGCTACAATTTCTATTTCTTCAAACTGAGCAAGTTGTGCTTTGCTAATCAACATCAAACTTCTTTGTTATGGCTATGGCTTACATGCCCAACACAACAAAGGTTAAACCAAACCAACCAAACCCAACCCAGGTAGCTATGTAAGGTTGTTCTAATTCACACAATCTGTATAAATTAAATTAATATTTGCATGCGACTTTTTGATGGATTGCTATGCTATGTTTTCCGCCACCATTTCCTCAGCATTGTCCATCATGTCTATCACTAGTTCATCTATATGACTATTTGATAGATTGTTATGTTAGGGTTTCCACCCCCATTTCCTCTTCCGTTCTTAATCATATGATATCCCTTGTTCATCGTCTCTCCTCTCTTATTATCCATGTTTCATTTTAATTGACATATAAAAGAAAGGTACGTCTATCTCCCAAATCTCATCCTTTTCCACTCTCAATTTTTTTCTATTTCAATCTCAAAATTAGGGAGTACGTATTCTAATTCCATGTTAATAATACGCGATCATGATTCGTTGGAGGCGTAGGTTAACCTTTTATTCTTTTAGATTTTGTTGGTTTTGGGTAGGAGGCTGCTGGAATTATTGTTATTCTTCTTCGCCTTTCATCTGATTACTCACCTCTTTCAGAATTCCCACCTCCAAAAAACATTCAAGAACTTAACAAACCAAAAAAACGCCCATTTTTGTCCTAAATTTATTCATGGATTTAGCAAGTGAATGTTCTGCACATGAATCCGTCGAAGATAATGAATTAACCACCCCCTCTGAATATAGTGTTACAAATCTTCTTGTTGTTGGTGATGGTGATGATGATGATGGTGATGGTGAGGTTAAGGCTAATGGATCATGTTATATCCAATGTCATCCTACGGTTTCTGGTGGAAGTGCTAATTCTCAACAATATAAAGAAGGCGAGGAAAGTGAACATGTAGGGAATTTGGGTAACTTATCACTTTTAACTGCTAGTTCCCCTTCTGCTGGCTCATCTCCAGCTACTAAAGGCTATGGGTTGAAGAAATGGAGGAGAATTAAGAGAGATGTTGTTAAGGATGTTCCTGTCAATGGAGATATCGGTAAAGTTTTGAAGCGACCTAGTTCTGGAAATCCTACCAAACCAACTCTTTTATCGCCTGCTGAAATCAAGCAGCACAGCCAAGGTCTTGTTGAATCTGCCAATGAGTCAAGAAATGTAGCTTTTCCTGATGGCTTTGTAAACTATGTATCAAGCTTCGAATCTAGATTTGCTCTTGGGTCTGCTTTTACCTCTGGCACAGACTCTGAGAACTGTGATGACCGAAGCAGCAAATCTTCAACCGCAGCCAGTGCTCCACGGGGGAGGAATGAATTGCCTGCAGCCTCAGGTTATGTGGGAGAGAATAATAGGATCAAGAATTTGGCTTGCAAGTGGATATCTAGCTCAGCCCAACACCTTAAACAAGTGAAGGGTCATGTTGAAAATAGTAAGAAGCCTAGAGGTGAAAGGGTCAAAATCGAGGAGGAAAATTCTCATTCCTGCGTAGAATCTGACTCCATAAACTCCAAATTTTTCTTTATGCAGGGTGCTACTTCTGTAATGAGCAACGGAAATCTTTCTGAAAGGTCAACGAATTCTGATGGAGAAAGTAGCAATGAAGCCCATGCAGTTGACGAGCATTTCAGCCAAGAGATTCAAACTGGTAATGACCAAGAGAATGCTATTGAGGTTGAAGATCTTAGTTCATCTTGGGAGGATAAGGAAGACAACATTGCAATCAACCAACCCTCATCAAACCATGATCCATTGGTTGAATCTATAATAGCTCTCCAATCTGTGCAAGAAGCATTTGAAAGCGGTAAGATAATTTCAAAAACTTTTCTTTTTGCTGTTTATGTACGGTTCTCTAATTAGTAAATGTTCATATGGTACTTACTGGTTGTAGCGATTTATTTCTGCTGTTTATGTACATTTCTCTAATTAGTAAATGCAATCATATGGTACTTACTGTTTAGTAGCAACTGTATGGTATCTTGCACTCTGCCTTTTACTGTTATTAATGTTAGTCTTTTCTTAATATAGCCATTATATTAATGTTAATTATTTATAAGGTCTTGAATAGCTAATGTAGGACAGGTAAAAAATATATCAAACTAGTAGTTAAAACTAACGTAAATTTATAAAATTTGGCTGATGAAATTTGGGTTTTAGGTTTGGGATTTCTGCTTAGGAGGTTGGAATTTCAAGTTTCGTTTCATTGAAATTTTAGTGTTTGATATAGCTGGAATTTTAGGCTTGATATGGCTAAAATTTTTAGGTTTTGGTCACTGAAAATTTAGACTAGAATTGTTGGAATTTTAGTGAGGTAAACAAACAATAGAGGGTAAGGAACTATTAATCACTCCTAAATTCTAAGAATTACACTTAGAAGAAAGCATCACACCTTATTGGAGACTCAATTTTATAGAAAAAATTCATAATCTTATTATTGAAGGGCTGAGCATACAAACACACATATATATATAGAAAAGTATTAGGAACCCTTATTCTAGTAGTAAAGGATTCCTAATTAAATATCCAAAATAAAACTGAATCCTACTATAATAAAAATTCTTTATTCTTAAATATACTTAATTCTTAAACAGCTAAGATAACATATCTAACTTACTACTATTGGCTATCTAAGAAGAAAACTTAGCATAAACTAAAATTTACCCTTGTTGTCTTTGTTTTCATCTCATCTCAACGCCAGGATCTTATTACTGAAGCTAGTGGTTGATTAATTAAGTTCGTAGAAAAAAAATTCAGGATCTTATTTTTGGAAGGACTGAATTAACCCTTATTTTAGTAACAAAGGATTACTAACTAAACTATCGAAATAAAACTGAATCATACTCTAATAAGAATTCTTTATTCTTAAATAAGTTTAACTCGTAAACAATTAGGATAATATATCTAAGTTACTACTACTTTCTATAAAATAAGAAAAACTTGCATAAGCTAATTTCAGTACTTATGGTCTTTTTCGTCACCTAACTTCACTCTTCATCCCATCAAATTAAAGCTTGTGGTTGACTGATTTGCTTTTTTTTTTTTAAATAAACTCTAAGCCTTTTTGCATCAATATTCATCTTATTTTTCAGATAACAGCATGTTGGACAGATAAAGCTGGATGCTATTGAAATAATAGGGAATACATATCCATGTTTTATTTACTACAATCTCACTTCTCGTTGCAGTCAAAGACTTGCATTGTGGTGCTGATATATTTTTTTTTTTTTGCAGTTTGTCCCTTTCCTATCAAAAGATTTAATGCTTAGAACTGTTATGGGTTTACGAGCTTCACATGAAAACGATGTAACTTTGTATTTAGATGGTCATATGTGCCTTGGTTATTCATATGAAGATGAATTAATGGTATATGGAGGGAAAATTAGTTTGTGGGGTATAATCTGGAAGCCATTAAAAGGAAGAACCAATTAAGGTTTGGTGGAAGAATGTAACATTTTAGAAGCTACCTATGATTATATATGGTGTTTCAAGTTTGCTCTAAGGCAATTCTGTGGCTTTTACTTGGTAGGTTCTAGGGTTTGCTTTCCTTGTGCTAGATGCCTATGAACATAGAGCCCTCAAGGATTGGTGCTCAGGTAATTTTGCTGATTAGCTTGACGCAAGAGATGGCAGTTGTTAAAGAGTTTGCCATGTATTTAACATTCAGGGAAATAGTGGTAGGATGAATAGCTAAAGTACTTAGTTGCTTCTTGGACAGGAGCGTCTATTAGGCACACTTCTGGAACTATGAATGTCCACTATTTGCGTTATAATAGCATGTGGGTGCAGGGCAAAAGATAGTGGACAAGGTCCCTTACTATAACAAAAGCTTCAATATTCTCCTTTCTACTGTAACTTTTGAAAAAGAAAAGTTGTTCTAATTAGGTTGGTCTTCTGGATAAATAAATGACTGCCCTGTTGGCTTGGACCTAGTCCTGACATTTTAAATTTCTTTTCTTGCTTTGCTTTAGGAGAATTTATTTGGATCCAAGGGTTTCTTTCCTATTTGGAATATCAATTATTGGCTGGTTACTCCAATTAAGTACAGTAACCTAGTCACTACAATAATGAGCAACCATTATCTGGCATTCAATGTTAGCTTATTGTGGATTAGCCCATTATATTTCAAGTTGGTTCATGAATTTTATCAACTTTCATGAATTTTGTTAACTTATTGTGAATTTCAATATTTCATGTAAAGATGGAAATGGATAATCGATCTGACATCTGTTCAGATCACATTCTACAGGACATTGGATTCCATATTAATGATTGTAAAAGAATTTACACTTCTTCTTTCCCTTGTCTCCAGGAACTTGGCTAATATGTTTCCCAGTCAAAATTGAAAGAACCCCCAATATTTGCTACTTGCAAGTCATGTTTCTGCATTTTAAAGTAGTTTTATGAAGACATTGTAGGAACATGTTTGGAACGTAATGGTTTTATCCCTTTAACAAGTGCTGGCAATAGCCTGTTGCTTAGATATAGGATCGTTTCAGGACTGTCTCATGATCTTTCACGGCTTATTGGCTTACACAAGATGATTGGGCATATAAATTTGACAATAGATATCAAATCTTGCAGAGGTTCAAAAGTTAGGGGAGATTGGTGAGATCAATACTGCGAGTTCAGGAATCCAAGAGTCAAGTTCATCTGATCAGCTCGAATTTGGAAGTACCAGAAAATTAACTTCGTTGGAATCTAAAGTGTTGTGCTTGACAGAGAATGTGGCGCATTTGGAAAGCAGACTGGAGGAGGCAAGGACCATGCTGAAGCTTAAGGAGTCTAGGGTTGCTGAACTAGAGGCTACCTTGAACCATGGCATTTCACCCAATGCAGAATTGGGGAATACTGTAGAGTTGGTGCAAATGAGCTGTCGAGAGATTGAGAGTCAGCTCGAGGGCCTTTTCAGGCAAAAGATTGAGGGTGAGATTGAGCATCTGGCACTAGCACGTACTGTACAGAAATTCAGAATTGATCTGAATAATCATATCAGGGAAACTGTGAGCGAGCAAGAAAAGAGACTGAATCAACTTGGAGGAACAGAAATTGAGGAAAATGTTCTGAATAAACAAGCTGAGGAGTTAAAAAAATATAAAGGAGATATGTTAGAAACAGAAGAGGTGTTGAAGATGCAGAAAGGAGTATTTAAGGTTACTTCGTACTTTTTTATTCAGCTGATTTTATTTGTCCTCATATTAGGGCTATTGATGTCGCAATTACCCCATTCCAGTTTTGTTGTACCGACTTAAATATGAGAACAAAATTCCCTTGTATAACAAACATGACAAGTGAGCAGCGTTTTTGGTTTTCTTGGTGGGTGTAATGAGGCTTAGCAATGCCTTTCAAGGTTTTATTTATCATACTAATGAGAATCAGATAATCTGCTGTTTCCCATTCCTCAATTATGATCCATTTTTTTATGGGCAGATTTGTATTATATCCAAGTCAAGCCACATTTTACTTTAGGAAGACTTATTATGATCAGTTAATCCTAGCCAAAGCAAACCAAATTGAGAATTTCGTAGAGAAAGAGAATTGGTTGTTGCAAGAGAATTGGTTGTTGCAGCTGTGGCGGGTTTAGCTTGATACCAAAAATACGAGTCGACTGATGATTGTTCCAAAGGAAGGACAATAAACAAAATTCAGACTCTCTCCCGACAAATGCAGCAAATGCTATTGTCCATCATGGCCTCTTCCCGGAATAAAAGGTAGATATCATAGCTGAAGAAACCTCCCCTCCCCTCCCTTGCGATCTTTTAGACACAGCTCAAATATACATCAGACTGCACCATCGTCACTTACCTGAAACACCGGTTACATGTTTTTGGTTATATGAAATCTCCTCTCGTCTTGTCAAAATGGGTTATCGGGTACGACAAGACTACTCAATTCTTTCAATTGGATAACACAGTATAACTTCACCTCGAAAGTTAAGACTTCTTCATCCCAACCAACCAGAAATAAGGCATCTATGTTATTTCAACTTCAGATTAAAGTATAGCAGCCGCAGCAAAAACATCCCATAACACCATATATGGTTTGACGTAAAATCTGTTTGAAGCTATTCAGCATAAGATGACTTGCATTCATCCATTTCACTCCTGTATCTCTCCTTGTCCTTCAAGCCTTTTCCCTGATAAATGTTCATACGACGACTTGTATTCAAGCATTTCAGTCCTGTATCTCTCCTTGTCCTTCAAGCCTTTCTCCTGATAAACCTGCATACAACAACATGAAGTTGTCACTTAAGCTTAAATTTTAGCAAGAATGAAGAAGGTCCTAAAAGCTCAAGTTTGAAGATAGTTCACGAAAAAATTGAAAAAGCAAAATAAAGAAACAAGAAACGTTTTTGGATAAATTTGGAAAGGAAGGAAAGCTTTTTTACTTTAAGCAGGACAAATGCATGCATGTGGAACAACCCAAATTCAAATGATACGAGTCCTATTATGCAATTTGGTTCTGCTACAAAAAAGTTACAGTTAAGCAATTACGAAGAAACATAAGCATGCAAACACTGCAATGCATTTCCACAAAAAGTTGCAATTTAACCTACCAATTTACAAACATAAGGCACTGATCCTTTAAGAATTGGTTACTGCAAAGGCAAAGATAAGCTCAGAAAATGTAAAGAAAATGAGCAATCGTGTACCTGTTTTTCTGCCTCTGTCAGGTTATTCCACAGAAGCCCAATCTTCTTGCTGATAATCCTCTCTTGCCCATAGTATTGAGGCTTTAGCCTAGCATAATGCTCAGCAAAGAAAAAGTTGTACCCACTTCTGTTTGATTTGGGGCGAGAGGGATCACTTAACAATAAACGGGACCTTTTTCTGCGCCGGCGGGGAGGCACATCTAAACCATGAGGTTTCTGATACTCATGAAATGCATGAGGAATATGGTACAGAACACCTTTGAGCTGATTGGAGCCCAAGTTCACAGTAACTAGATAACCATTATCAAATTTTCCATCAATTGTTCCAGTCACTGAAGACCCAAGTTGCAATTCCGGACTTCCTGCAACCAAAAGAACGGCCATTTATTTGCAAGACAGCAACAGATCTAGACTTCAAGGGACATTGCCCTGCTAAAAATATCATGTACACAAATACCAAAAGTTCATAATCCTCTTTAAGTCAAAATTTTTAAACAAGGCATATACATGTAAGAAATAGATTCTAGAGCAAAATTCAACCATCTCTCTTTCTCTTTCAGAACTGAAAGAAAATAAATATGGTATTTACTTGAACAAGGTGTTGAGAACTCACTCACCAAAGAACTCACGATAATCTAATAATTTCTCCAGCAATAACCTTGACTTTGTAGTACACTAGTCCAAATTTTTTACTCCAGAAGAAAATATACACAACACACTAGAAATCCATCGAAAAAAATAACTTGTCAAACACTTCGGACATATGAGAACCACATCCTGGCTCACACTTGAAGTCAAAGAAAAAAAAAACATATACTCCTCGTAATGTTGTGTTATATTGCAAATTAGATGTCGCCATGTATATCAAGAAAATTACAAAATAATAAATAGCTAGAATAAGACCTTTCATGTGAAGCTTAGTACAACCATGGAAATTAATTAGTTGGAAGTCAGAAGCACTTTCAGACGTGCAATATAAACAAAAGCTACAAACTTTTCCAAGAGAATATCGATTCCACAGACCAAAGTTGGTAACCATGATGCTTCCTGAATTATTTCATCATAAAACTTCCCCACATTTGCTCCACAAATATTCCTAGCTACCTTGATGTATAGGGTGGACTCTAGAATTACACATTATTGTCTTCCGACTCGACAGCAAGGGGTAAGGGCAAAGCAACACAAGCACGCATACAGAAACTCTAACAAAATAGTCATAGTCCAAAACAAGGCTACTTACAATAGCATATGACGTTTAGCTCTTACCTCTTAATTGGCTCGCACTTTCATCCAGGGTTGTAGATTCGCTGAAAAAGTTCCTTGTATCTATTCAAAAGGAGTGAAAAAAATCGTGAATTTTCAACATATAATGAAGTACTAAAGAACGAAAAGATATAGAAGAACTACAAGTCCATACCTTGCATTGCCACTGAGGGTGCTTCTTTGTGGAAGTGATAAACCTGCTCAAAATGATAAAGCAAGGACATATAGTACTTCCTCAAGACAAATGATATGCTGGTAATTGTCGATGGGAAATTGAAGTTGCTGATCACTTCCTTCCATCTATGATCTCTGATTACCTATAAAAGTTTCAAGGGAATTTGACAAGGTAAGATAAAAGTCTTCCTTGGATGGAAGAAAGAAATCTTCATAGAAACAAACTATGGCAATCCAAAGAATACTTCATGTCAAGTGGTTTTGAAGTATGTTGATCAAGAGGAATCGACCTACTTCTAGTAATAGAAATACTTAAAACTCCTGCTACAATGACTCAGTACGACCTATCTCAAGCCATCTATTTTCGATGTCTATAATTTCTCCTTCAAGCGTAGAGAATCTCGTGATTATTAGTTAAATTCCCATTATCCCATAACTGCATTAAAGTTTTCTTATTGATGCAAGTAAATAGTTTTATTTGTTTTTAACATCTGTTTGCTCATTGAAAAGAGGATCCTTCCATCTATGCTCTCTGATTACCTATAACAGTTTCAAGAGAATTTGACAAGGTAAGATAAAAGTCTTCCTTGGATGGAAGAAAGAAATCTTGAAAGAAACAGACAATGGCAATGCAAAGAATAATTCAAGTCAAGTGGTTTTTAAACATGTTGACAAAGAGAATTGACTTACTTCTAGTAGTAGAAATACTTAAAACTCTTGCTATCAAGACTTAGTCTGATCTATCTATTTTCGAACTCTGTAATTTCTCCTTCAAGAGTCGAGAATCTCGTGATTCTTAGTTACACTCCCATTATCTCATAACTGCATTAAGTCTTCTTATTGATGCAAGCGGATAGTTTTATTTGTTTTTAACATCTGTATGCTCATTGAAAAGGATAACAAACAGTTTGACAAAAAGAAGCCGACTCCAATTAAAGTTGAACATATTGCCATATTTGTGAACAGCCATTATGGTGCATTTATATAACATAATCCATCATATATGGTAATTACTGTTGATATTTCCACAACTAATACAGTAAGGATTTCCTGAACCATGTTCAAGAATCTGCAAAGAGCATTTTCTCCTATGTGCATGACATTGTGGCTATCTATAAAAGCTTCACTTAAGCAATGGACAGTTGTGCACAGCCTAAACACGTTAGTTAATGAAAAGCTAAAAACCCATACCTTCTCAAGACCACCACGAGATGTGACTTGTACAAAAAGGCCATGAAGATCTAGACTCTGTCCTCCAACTGTTGGGACCCTTTACAAACAATAACACAAGATGAAAAGCTATAAACTATATCCAATTTTTTCCTTTAGTTTTTCCTTTTCGAGAACACAGATTTGAAGTCACCAATGCACAACAGAGAATATCAATGTCAGTAAACAAGGAAAATAGAAGCTACAAAACAAGAAAAGGTTAAATTTGTTGGTTACCTTACAACAGATAACATTAACTCATGTAAACAAGAACAAGGAACCAAAAACATACATATGCAAGTAGTTCAGGCAGCAATTATTTCCAAATGGAAAATTTGTCCCCATAAGATTCATGTGTCTAAGAAGCTGACATTACTTTCTATCAAAGCTGATTAAGGACAGTTCTAAAACTTAAAATGGAAACAATTTTGTCAGAACATTAACTGCGTATTGGCTTCCAGAGACACAGTCAGTATCTCATAAATAGAAACCAACACTCTGATTTATCGAATAGTGCACCACGTGTAACAATTATCATCCTTTTTCAACTGAATCAACCATACTTAGATCCAGCATCTTGTAAGCGGGCTGCTGTTATGGCTGGTTTAGGAATTAATTAACAAAAACAAACTAGCAATAACTTTTAAGAGAGGAAGTAAAGTACTAATTTTAAAAGAATTCTGGCAAGTAATTCACATACAAGAAAAGGAAGGGTGTGCATCAATATCATGAATGCAGCCCCCAGACCTCAAGTCTCCAAACTCTCTCTTTCACTTGCCCCTTCAACCCCAGAGTGGAAGTTAGCCTTTGCCTCCGAGTCACTGATTTTATCAGTTGTCTCGCATAACAGTGTCGAGTATGAAGGTCTCGACTCAACAACCGAATAATAGGACTGCCCTAGGGCTTAGGGGATGGAACAAAGTTGGAGACTTTGAGGTTTTAAACTTCAGCTAGGTAGGTAATTTTAGTTCTAGGATCTCTTTGGACGATACATGAAATGGGCAAATATGGTAAACAGATCACGATACAACACCTAAAATTACAAAGAAGAGTTCGTGGGTATAATCGAAATAAAAAGAGAACCCTAGATATGTCAGGGAAAGAATGGAATCAATAGCAAAGCATACATGAATTTAGTTCCCAAGGAGTGATGAAAAGCTCTGAGCTTTTCCCAGAAAAGGTCTGAACTTTGAACAAGTTGCTCATACTTGGCAGTTGGTGGAGGGTAAGAGGTGAAGGATGAGCGATTTGATGTGGTCTGAGACTGTTGAGCAACTGTTAGAGTTGGGTCATAGGTCGGCATAATTTCTTTCTGCTTGAAGAATACAGTGTTTTAGAACGTATATTACAGAGACAGACTGAGATGACTTAGCAGTTAGCAGACAGCAATATGACCTTGCATGAAAAACGGCATATTTTATAGGAACGCATTCGTCCTAATCGCCTTTGCCCACTTCACCTACAATATTTACATTTTAGCTTAATTAAAAAATGAGGACTGAAAATAAAAAAGAGATTTAAAATTTAAAAGTTTAATTAGTATTAAATTATTATGAAATCAGAATTTTAGCTTAACTAAAAAAAAATAATATTTTAAAATTGAATCGAAAATATGATAAGTTACAAAAGGGATTTAAGGTTTAAAAATTTCATTGATATTATATTCTCATAAACTAGTTATATACAATAAAAGTTATACAAATAAAAAAATGTGATAATTAAAATTTATTGAAATTAAAAAATACACCAATTAATAATAATTCTAATAACTATAACTAAAATTAAATATGATATAAAAATTAAGATAATAGTAGCAATTAAAATTGTAGTTTTGAAGGAGGATGTTTTGTTTTATTGTAAATAATTAGAATTCTCTAATACTATTCTTATAAACTATGAACTATTGCATTTAAATAAATTAAAAATAAATAATATACAAACTTATTTTTATTGCAGTATATCATACTTTTGATTTTTAAATATGTATAAAATAAGATACCAATTAACCATTAGTTAATGTTCTATTTTTCATATCAACTAGGGGCGGCACCCTATAGGGGATGAATACCCTATTTTATTAATAAAAAAAGCGAAAATTATAGAATAGGGGATATGAACTTGGCCTACTTGAAACAAATGAAGTTGGCATTAGCAAATAAACAGTAGCATATGCTATCAACCAAAGATGTGAAATTTAAAGAAATTACAAATGCTAAATCGTTGTTATCCATTACAATTAAACAGTTCTAACTCTTAGTGAAGGCAAGCCTGACCTATCTAAAGTCAATATACCCCTTAAGTTATGAGGTATCAGTGATTAAGTACTGTTGGTGGTCAAACCTTCAAACGAACATTCCATATTTGCCAAGAAATCTACTACTTAATTTGTCTCTCTATAGCAATGAAGAAAACCATCCACAAAAGAGAACCTCAACACCTCAACTAACCAATTTGCCAACCTCCACGAAATCTGAGCTCTACCAATACCATATCAACCAAAACTTTAGAGTCCAACTCACCTATTACCTGAGAATTAGGTAATAATTCAGCACAAAGTTTCAATCCTTATAAAAGAGGTTGTGTTTCTTCTTCTAGACTTGTAACTTGTTACATAGGGAACGTGAATTCCAATACACATCTTCCTAACTCATCACGAACAATCTCACCACCTCCACCTAGCCCTAGGTTCTCTCTCGACTAACCATCAGTATCCAGCTTTAGAAATCCCTAAAAGGCCTTACATTAACACATTAGGGAAACCTTGCAAGGTCGAACATATCTTTCAACAGCCTCCACCACATCTTGCCACTAAAGAAAGAGTATCACGTAAAACATAAGAGATAGAATCAATAGTCTTTGAGATAATCACAGAGATAAGAGGAAGTGATCCATCAAAATTTTTCAAGCAATGCATCTTCCAAATACTCTAGCTAATAAAGGATGGAAACACACGAAAGACCAATCTCATAGTCAAATTGCCCCCAGTTGACCATCAACGTATTAACATATCTTTATACCTAAAGCATGGATCCACTAAACCAAAGGGCATACTTAACAATCACCAAAGGTGTCTAGCCCAATCATCAGGAAGGAACACATGGTCCAAAGATTTGTTGCAACCATTCTGACAATAGTAGCATCTCAAAGGTCTAAGAATCCCTAGCCTTCACAAGGGAATATCCAAAGGAAGATTATTTTTTCATAAGCGCAACATGAAAATTGATACTTTCATAAAAATACCTTTGTGCCAAATATTACAATCTATTATAATTCTTGTACCCATATCTCTAACATGGTTATATGCAAAAGTCATCGAGAATTTCCCAGTGGTGGTGTCCTTTCAGATGAGTTTATTACCAAAATGAACAATACAATATTAAGTATGCTCATGAATAATAAGCATTCGTTTCCAAGTCAGAAAAGTTTGTCAATCTAGGTTGAATCTCCTCTCGATTGCCTCTAGTTCCATACTTAATTACTACGAATGATGCTCATAAAGAATTACCCACTAGATATCTCCACCACAACTAGCCGAGAAAGTTAAGTATATGTCATACAAATGGCACAAACCAATACCATCTTCCTCCACTGGACAACATAATGATTTCCATGCAATCCAAAGATGCTTAGGCCCTTCTTCACCTACCCCCCACAAAAAACTGCAAATATTTTTTCCAATTTAGCCAAAATCTCTCATGGGAGGTTCACTGCAACCAAGATATGTAATAGAAGAGATTGCAAAACTGATCGAAGTTGAGTCAGTCTTCCTCCCATTGAGAGCAGATTACTTGCCTAGTGAGATATTTTATATGTGGCTTTATCTACTAATCCATTGAAAAATTCAAACCTTTTCTTCCCTAGTAAATGGGGGCATCTAAGATACATGAACAAGGACTGAAAATGCTGGAAACCAATGATGTGCACAATTAAATTTTGTCTTGTCTAAGAGCATTTGCTCATGTAAAAACCACTTTTATTAATGTTAACAAACTGGCCATAACACCTTTCATATTCTCCCATGCCTGCCTGACTACTATGAGGGACGATCTTAGTAAATTCATAAAAATCAATACATCATCAACACACAAGAGATTTGTCACTTTAGGGCAATCCCTAGGACTAGAAAATACAGCTGTTTGTGGAAGATCATTAAGTATTCTTGTTAAAACTTCGACCCCAATAATAAAAGTGCTGGAGATAATGGATCACCTTTTCTTAAACCTCGTGATGAGTGAAAATATCCTTATGGTACTCCATTTTCCAATACAAAAAATCAATAATTTGAAATTAGCCTCCAAATCCAAGCTATAAATTGCTCCCCAAATCGAATCTCGCACAACACTTTAATCAGAAAAAGCCAAGACACTATGTCATATGCCTTGGCCATATCTAACTTGAGCAATGCATTTCCACCTTTTATCTTTCTGTTTATATATGAACATATTTCTTGAGTCAACAAAATGTTATCAAAGATTAATCACCTAGATAAAAAAGTTTCTTGTTGAGGAGATATAATTTTTGGCATAATCAAACACAACCTATTTACGATCAACTTAAAGATCACCTTTTGAAAGAAGTTACATAGATTAATTGGCCTAGACTTTGCAAAAGTAGACGTATTGGCAATCTTCCAAAATAGTATCAGAAGGGTAGATGTGTAAGCTCAAAGAAGGTCTCCTCCCACAAAGAATTCTTGCACTATGACCACTAAATCACTTTCCACTACCTCCCAACAATGAGTAAAGAACTTCCTAGTGAAGTCATCTGGGCCTACTCGGGCCTACTCCACTTTCACCATCCATCTCCCCTATCACTGTGAGAATTTCTTCTAATACTGACATTTTCTGTAATTCTTCATCCTCAGCAGCTAACAACACCAGCTCAATCACCCTATTTTCCAAGGTGTCCATAGCATCTACATCATTTCCCTCATCCTGCAATAAGTAGCTAAAATAACAAATTCCCTTAACCTGAATACCCTAAAAACGAGTAACTCATTATCCATCATTTCCCTGCACTAGATGAACCACTGAGTGAATCCTGCTTTCTTTTACAATTGCATGGAAGAATTTTGTATTTGAGTCCTCCTCCTTCATCCACCGAATCTTAGATTTTTGATGCAAAAAATATTCTTCCTCTAATAACGCCTATTTGTATTGAGATCCAAATGATAGGCCTCCCTAGCAGTTCGTGAGCCCTCTTCTTCCAATAGTCTTACCTTGACCAACAATTCATCTTCAGCCGTCCTAACGTTCTGCTAAAAATTGCCAAATACTTGTCTATATTGATTTTTGAAAATCGGCCTAACTCTCTTCAAGTTACTCTAAAGTTTCACAAGTGGCCACCCCGAGCAAGGCAAGTTCCAATTTTCTTGAACTATTAACATGAAGTCCCTTTGCAAACACGAAACACATTTTGAAAGCGAAACGATTTTGGGTCTATAGAATTCTTAATTTTCGAGACGAGAGTAGTAATAAAGAGTGGTCAGATTGAACTCGGCTCAAGTGTTCCACCGTGAGTGTAAGATTCAACATCCATTCTATGTTTATTAAAGCCCTATCTAGCCTTTTCCAAATATAAAGATGACCCATCTTGATTATTAGTCCATGTAAACGAGAGCCTATATACCTAGCATCTACCAAAGAATGTTGTGGCATAAAGTGTTAACACTCTTCCGCTTCATCACTTGAAAAGGCAAACCTCCAATTTTCTCATTTGAAGACAAGCTTAAGTTCAAATATTACATTTGAAGAGGAATCAGCAAAAGAATCCCACAAAACTCTCCCCTCCTGTACTGAACATGTCGCATGAACAAAAGAGAGATGCATATATCTTTTCAAGGAAATATGTAAAGTCTGTAAAGTAATATGCTGATTATTCTCATGTAATAAATTACATGTAAACTCTTATTTATAAAAAATTCAGATTTGACCTGAATTGTTAGCCATCATCCGATCAAAATTTAATTTCTTTCAAACTTTATCCATTCAAGATAAATCCATGAAAAAGTTTGAGTTGCCCGAAGCTAGGCTCTTGTACCTACACCTATCTCATGTTGCTTAGTATCAAGAGATTGGTAGATTACCTCGTTAGCCTCATCTCAAACAACTGTTGAGTCAATTGCTGCAATTGCTGTCATCGAACTCCCATAATCCCCATGCAAACCCCTTTCCTTTCTACTAGGAGATGCTAAATTCAATGCCTTAATTCTACCTAACTCCATGGCCTCCAAAGTATCATTAGATGGCAGATTTAAAACTAATGCATCCTTCATAATATTTTTTATTCTTAATGTGATCTGTGGTCTCCTCATCATCTAATAAGGAAAATATATTCTTAGTTGATAATAATCCTTTTAACCACAATAACAACAGGAAGTTTATTGACAGCTCCCTCACATTCGGAAAGTACAACTACTAGATTTTCTGTTTGGACAACATGCTCATCGGAATCATCATCAACATCTTTGACTTCAATAGCTTCAAGGTTTATGTCTTAGACATCAGTCATAGCAGAAGCAACAGAGTTGAGAATAACTACAACAGTACTAGAGCTCACCAAATCCCTTGAAGTTGTAGCATTCAAACCAAACGCAGATCTATCTGTCGATGCAATTATATTGCCTACATCAGTATGTTCAGTCACAACATCATCAACAATAGCATCATCGTGAGCAAATTTTTCCAAGTGTTCTTGATGGTTTTCATATCTGTCTTTCGATGTTTACGCCTCCACCGAGTTCTCCGACTTCATTATGGTAGGATTTTTACTTTTATTGATCTCTTTCACAACCTCAAAAGTCTCAACACCCTTCTTGGGCAGACATTTTTTCCGCGGCATAAACTTGTCTTCATTAAGTGCTCTACAATTCTCCTCGTTGTGTCCAATCTTCCAGCAATGAAAACAATAATTTCGAATATCTTCATATTCAATATGTTGCCAAAATCCTGAATTCTCATTCTTCAACTAGAAACCACGAGGTAACTCCTTCGGAATATCCAACTCAACACAAATTCTCACTGTCCTGGGTCTTACCAATGTTATCGTTGAAGCATCAATTTTTAGGGGATTTCCAACAATTCTCTCGATTGACAAGAGGGGTCTTTTAGCAAAAACATGTGGCGACAGTGAAGGAAAGATTAATCCAAATCGGAGCTATTGGTGATTCCTCCGTCAATCGGTGAAAATTTTGGTGACCATTTAAAGACTCGCATAGTGAATCCTTCAAAAGACTGTAAGAAATTCCAGTAATGGAGTGAACAATCAGATAAGAGAGTGAGAAATTGGTTGCTCTGCTTCTATTTTCTATTGAATGTTGTACATGGTTTATATATACATCTTTGTGTTTATTTCTCTCCCTATAACTGAATCATTACTCGACAAAA
Source organism: Erythroxylum foetidum (assembly GCA_026546835.1). Classification (NCBI taxonomy): domain Eukaryota; kingdom Viridiplantae; phylum Streptophyta; class Magnoliopsida; order Malpighiales; family Erythroxylaceae; genus Erythroxylum; species Erythroxylum foetidum. The sequence goes on along the minus strand of JANZLF010000005.1, from coordinate 20,286,501 downwards.
AAGTAAAGCTGTGCAAATAAAGGTGTACTGTGTCTGCTGCTATTGTATTTTCACGCGTTGCTCCTTTGTGCTCTGTCTTTGCTTTGTACGTGCCGCTCCTTTCGTTGCTTTGTCTTGTCTCCGCTGAGCAGTTGTTCCCTAGGCCAGTTGGTTCGTATATTCTAACAAAGACCACACACCCTTCATCTAAAAGCCAATGTAATCTTCCTTGAAGTCAAAACATAGCAATACGTGACGGTAATCTAGCAAACCAATATGAATATTCCCCTTAAAACTTATTGTCATGATGTAGTTCCATAGTTTATCCATTACCGGTCTCCCATAGGAGAATTCTCTGGCGAGAGAATTAGCGAAGAGGGCAGCAAGGTTTGCGACTTCTTCAGGAGTAAATTCAAGATAAGGCTCACCCTTGTGGTTTGCAGGATCCTTAACAATAGCATGATCAAGGCAATAGAGAAAGTTTTGTAACATGTCTGAGAAGGAACGTTTTTCTGCAGGTGGATCAGCTGCCATAAGGTCTGTTGGTTTATGCCCTTGCAGCCAATTTTGGTTGTATTTTTAAATTGTATAAAATTGTTTTATTCAATAAAAGGCATTCTTTATCTTTGTGCATTTTAATTATTTAATTACTAA
>JANZLF010000005.1:20167462-20179006 GCA_026546835.1 Erythroxylum foetidum | reverse complement strand
GTAGAGGACTTCATAACCCTTCTTCTTCAACTTATCAATGAACGTATATGCAATGTTTTATCAATGAACTCATATAGCTGCATGATATGTACTTTATCAATGTTGGTAGTGAGAATGAATGTGATATTTGCATTTGAGCCTCTTTATCTGCTTTCTTACATCATAACATTGGATATAGCTGCACTTTATAATTATATTTATTTCACTCTCTTCACTTCATGTAGCTGCACCTTGTAAATTGGAGAGTGAATAATTATTTGTTTCCTTAACATTTTGGCAGGTATTGAATCGCTTTCAAAGTTGGAAGATTCCATATATATTTCGAAGAAGAAGGAAAAGTGCCAGTCCTTTACATCATCAAATTAGAAGACCTAGTACGTACTCTTGTCAATTCATCTAACACAACCTTTATTACCAAAATCTTAGTGTGTTGCTATTTTTTATAGAAGAAAAAGGACTTAATACCATTAGGCCCAGGTGTCTTATTGGGGTTTAAATTAAGCATGGTAGCTTCCACCATTGAAAGGCACTATTAAGTAATTAACTTGCTACGTAGGAATTTGCTCCTTAATGATTGACTTCAGTAATTCCACAAAAGAGATTGCATTAGTAGGAGAGCCAATGGATTTAGAGAAAAAGTGAACCTCTTAGAGAATATCATTTTAAAAAATGAGCTTTCTACCATATGGGTCCTTTAAAGAAACTATTCTGTTCATATTTTTTCTTGTTATTAATGGTTTATGAAAAAAAGGGTTGAATTTCTATCTCCCTCCTTCAACCATAAAACATTGTTCATTAAAACATTGTTTAATGAAGGTGAAGTTTGCCTCAACTACCTAGTTGTCTATTAACAAAGTAGCTTTTCCCTGTTCAAGGATAGCTTCATTATTAAGAGAGACATATAAGGAACTTTAGATCCTTTCCAGGTTCTCTTTAACCTCTTTCACCACTAATTCATTTTCATTTTATTTTTTCTTGTTAAGAAAATTTAGATCCTACTTTGCTCTAATTTCCTCTTATAAATGAACATCTTATGGTCGTATATGTTGGTATTGAGTCATTTAAGGATAACCTCCTTAAACCCTTCCATATTTAGCAAGAAAATGTTGAATTTGAATGAAAAATTTCTCCTTTGAATGTTGAAGATTTTCTACACCAATTAATATATGAAGTTGATAGGAAAGAATATAATCATTTTAAGTTATTATACTCTCTAGATATTCAATTAAGCACTAGGCATTTACCAAAGCTCTCTCTATTTTTCCTCAATAACTAGCCCCCTTTCTATTTATTATTCTAAGTCCATAAGGCTAGATAAATAAATTTGAATAAATAAGTTATCAGTTTAATCAATTTTTTTAATAAAAATTAAATTTATTATCATCAATTTATTTAAATTTATTAGATTGATTAATTTATCTTGATATTTTATTTCACTAGAATTTGGTTATTCATCATATATGAGAATCCCTATTTTACATTCATGATTAAATGATTGAAGCACTCAACTTATAATTTGCGAATTCCTAAGCCCAAATCCAACTAAATACATGTCAATTGAACCTTCCAACAAGTCTATTGTAATTAACTTTATATCATTAAAGTCTCATCATCCATAGATATTGAAATGAATTGGTATATTTATATTTTGAATTACAAATAGTAAGAGCCAACATTTTTATTAAGACTAGAACTTATAAGGTAGAGAATATGCTTATAGATATGATCAAAAGTATAATATTATAGATAAAAAATTTTAGTTATTAAGCAAAATTCATTACTTTAATGTCGAATTAGGATCAATTGGGTCATAAATAAAATATTAGTCAATATTTTATTTAGTATTAAGTTAATAGTCATAAATAGTTAACTTTTGAATAAGGTTAGAAAATAAATAAACTGTTTCTTATATTCAAAAATTTGATCAATTCTACAATATTAGCCAAAATTGTTGAAATAGTAGTCAAATGTATGAAATATCAATTTTGTTTCAAATATGGCTTAAGAGTCAAAGCCAATAACTTCTACCATTAATGTGGCATATTTGGTGTACTAGGCTAGCCCCCTCTAGCTTTGAAACTTCACACAATGTGTATAATTAAAAATGGTTTTCTTAAAAAATAAACAGAAAAGAAGGAAGGATTAATCAGGGTTAAACATCCATTTGCCATTTGAAACACTCGAAAAAAAAACTGAATAGTCTTCTTACCATTCAAATCTTGTAAGAGAAATCCCTCTCTTCCTTTCTTTCTCAAATCACTTTATACCATTTTTTTCTTCTAAACTTGTTCCAGTGTCTTACCTAAAACCAGCTAAAAAATACCTAAATTTGTTAAATCTCCTACAACCCCAAAAGAAATCGAAGCCTCAAAACCTTTACATTACAAATCAATTCAATGCTTTTTTTCAGAGAATTACCAAGTGTTTCAAATTCTAAATTTGTAAATAACAATTACTCTCCATTTTTTAGTCAAATATGTTTTTATATTGAATTAACATTATTTTTATTTGCATCTACAATGATATATGTTTTTAGTTTTGTAGGAACTAGGTACACTAGAATGGATGGCTGCTACTATGGAGGTCATTAGAGAAAAAGGTTTCCAAGAAAGTGAAATGTGAGAGAAGAAACTTAGGGATAAAATGGTTTTTTTAACATTTTTCCTAACTAATTTCATAATAAAAGAATTCATTATTATTTAGTTACAACATATACAACACAATGTCAAGAGATTAGTGAAGTTGACTCATAAGCTAGATTTGAAACAAATTGATATTTTATATATTTGAGTACTAGTTTTTGAACTTTTAGTTAGTCCTATAAGTTTGATTAAACTTTCAACTTTAAAATACAGTTAACCTAACAAAACAATGATATATCTATTATAGGACATATAATACTGGGTTATTATATTCCACTTTACAGAAAGGAAAGAATTTCATGTCTAAAATAGAAAAGAAAGAGGTATTTTTCCCCACTTATCATCTATTGAATTAATCCTTATATCATAGCCATATATCTTTTAGGCTAAAGACAAATTGTGGATTTATGCATTCTAAACAAACCAATATAAGACTTGAATCAATTAACCAAATGGCTTAAGTCCAAAAAATTTAAAGGTAAGATTTGAGCTATATAAAGGCCAAATAAAACTACAACCAAAACCTATACTCATAAATATCGTAAATTTTGGTCAGCCTACTATTTTCATATAATAAATTTGTATCTAAATCATTATTAAGAAAGAGAATACAAGATGGAAAGCTCTTTATGCAAAGATTTTATATGTGCTCTTTCTTTTATTTCTCTTTGTATACAAATTTTGTTTATGAATTAAAATATAAATTAAAGTGAATACTAAATAGATTTTAGTTTCTCTATAGTGAAAACAAAGGTAAGATTACAAAGAATCGTTCTAGTTGACAAATATATCATGTTAATGTAAATGTCAATGATGATTCTTCTTCGAATAATGATAATGGAGAAAAAGATGGTGATATTGACGAACTCTAGCCTAATTAATATTTAAATAAATATATATTCATTTAAATAATATAATATTACACATTTTAATAATTATTTTCTTATTTTATTTTTTATGAATTTAAAAGAAATAATGTTTTTACTTTAGAATAAGTTTATGGTTTTTTTATTTATCAAAAAATGTCAAGAATATTTACGAAAATATACCTCAAATTGAAGTCTTAAAGGAAATTGATAACATTGTCCATAATCATAAGATGTTATCTTAAAACACAATATGATATTTCAAGTGCCTAAAATAGTCCTTATTAAATTTGAGAGAAAAGAGAGATTTATTAAAGCATGAAAAACAAGTTGCATATAGGATAGCATAATTGTAAAATATTTTTATTTATTATTTATTCAAATTTCACGTGGTTTCATATGCTAAGATATAAATGAACACCACTCTATCAAATTTATATTTATATAATTATTAAAAATTCTAAAAGATATGGACTTAACGGTTGTGGTTAAATTTGAAATTTTTATAATACGTTAGGTTTGAGTTTGAAAATTAGGTCAAGTTGGATTTGATAAGGATTAAAAAATTAGGTTGGATCTTAGATAAACTCAATCTAAACTAGCTGATGTGCAAGTCTAAGTCCAAACCAATTTAGTTAAAGGATGTGGTTTTTGTAAGGGATTAAATGTAGACTTTAAAAGGTATCAAATGATTGTTCATTTACCTCTATTATTGGAGACCTAAACATACTATCATTTATGTTTTTTATATACAAATCTTTTGCCCATAGGAGGATAACTACTAGGGGTCTCCTTAATGCTAGACATAGTGATGTATGATAGAATTAATATAAACAATTAGGATTTTTCTATGTGAGCGTCAACTAAGTAGTCTTTTGTTTTAAAACTAGGTCAAATAAAGACATATAGGCGAATTGTATATTTATAATCTTATTTTGGTTATGTTATTTTTAACACATTTATTAAATTTGGTATGACTATTATGTAGGGTTATCAAGTCACTAGAACGATAGGGACCCAATTTATTAACTAATTAGCCTAAGTCTCTTTTGTCATCTCATAACCCTTTATAACTAATACTCTAAGGGGTTAGGTTCATATCATCTATAGTATGACTTAAAATTATGGGAGAGGCAAGATGAGAGTTAGGTCATCATGTTCCAATTTAAATTTTATGGAAATAAGTGATTCAATAATCTCACAAACTAAAACCATATCTTCTAATTAAGGTAATCCTATAATACCATTTTAATTATTTATATAATAATTCAGTTAAGGTATGTGAAATGCTATTAATGGTCAATTAACTTTCATTTAATTGATTGAATAGGTTTTGAACTTAAGAGATCAAGATTGAAAATTTAAGGTTTTAAAAAGTTCAAGTTAGTTTTGACCTTAGAATTTTATATTGTTTCTATAATGGGTTATTAATCATTTTTTGTTACTTGATTATGATTAAATATTGTATTTCTTGTATTTTTAATTTTTTATGTTTTTAACTCTATTTTTGTCGTAATTATTATGCTTTTAGAATTCTGGATGATGCACTATAGGTCCACCAAACCCAAAGGTCTCGAGGAAGCCAAGTCTTGGGATCATTTTGGAAGGAATTTTTATCAACTAGGTAGCTAATCAAACCCATAGTCTAATTGAAAAAACGGTTAATTGGACATTGACATCTTCAACTGATAAATCAAATTATAACACATTATCAATCATCTTACCAAAACTCATATATAATCCCACAGTCTAATGATTGATAATGTGTTATAATTTGATTTATGAGTTGACTGCCTAAATGTGATATTAGTTTGTAATATTATTTCTTACTTGATCTATTAAACCATTTGTCTACATTATTTATTCTACTCAAAGGAAAATTTATGATGTGAAATTTGAATTTTGGTTTAGTTGCATATAAAATGTGCCTTAGTTGTTAATATAATAAATTGGGTAGTTTTGATCAATCAAATTTGTTTAATTGAGACTATTTAGGAATAAATTTAAGACATGAAAGAGTATTATGGAATTGGCTTTAAGGCTAAAAACTTGTATATGTCTCTCATTAAGGATAAGCATGCTCCTATAATATAAGAGAGCATAATATATAATAAAGTACACTTTAAAAAGTGGAAAAGGGAGAATAAACTGAATACCATAGTTATAAAGAATTTGATTTCATCATCCTTCAAGAGTTAAGTGTTAGATGACAATAATGATAAGAGGTTCATAGTAGCTTTGAAAGAAAGTTTCTCTAAATGTCAAAAGGATAAAGTTGATCAACTTATATATGTTGACTTCTTTAATGTATGATAGAGCATTTGGGATTAAAGCTTACATCATAAAGACGCATGACAAAGCCAAATAAGCTAAGTGGACTATATGTCTTGATTTTAAATTCCTTTTTCATCTATAAGTGTTATGTTGAACCAAGGGAGTTCTAATCTAAGTTTTAATTATAAAAAAAAAATAAGTACTACTAATGAGTTTATTATTTTGATGAGAAACAATTTAAGAACAAGATGTAAACGTAACTTTTGAAGTGAAGTTTGCAACTTTCAAAGTGAAGATCAAGTCAAGAACAATATAACATCAAGGTACTTTATAGTCATTTTATTTTTTAATGTTAATTATAATTTCATTTAATCACTATAACTCTTAAAAGCTTATTATGCATACGCATTTCATCTTACTTCATTACATGAGTCTTTTCATTCATCAATAGATATTAAATTTTTTACTTCTAAAAGAAAAGTCTCTTGATCTTTCAAACATTTTTAAGGGATGTTTTGGAAGTCATTGTTAATTAAAATTGCGTTAAAATCAAATTTGAACATTTAAACTTTTTAAAATCATGATTTTATGGGAATAGGTTGACTAATATAGGTTAAATATGTAATAAGGGTTTTTATTAACGTATTTGTTGACAAGTGTGATGATGTGATCAACCAATGTCCCTCCAAAGGACATATTGGTCTTATAATATATCCTAGTGGTTGACTAGTATGCAATGTGTATTGATCATTATGCATTCAATACATATTGGTTGGCCAATACGCTACACTAGTTGACTATTATGCTAGAACTAGCCATTATAACAACTAACTTTTAAGCTCTAATGGATAGTTAGGGTCCTAGAATCCTATAAATATATATTTTCTTATTGGTTCTTATACAGGCAAGCATTTGTATGTATTACACACATATTTTTAAGTGTTTGTTAAACCTTTCTTATATTTGAGTAAATGAGCTTTTTTAGTTTTATTAAAGTAATAAAGTGAGATATTTTGAGTTATAAACTTCTATTGGTTTTTTGTCTATTGCATTTAGTGGTATTGAGGTTCCTTTTCACCATTAAAGAGAAATCAACGATATCAACATTAAGTAAATCATTTTCATCCTCCTTGTAATCTTATTTTTATTCTTTCAATGAATTAGGTATTAATTATTACATATTTATTTGTACTTTAAGCATATTGCATATACTTTGTCATAATCAAAGGAACATTAGAGAAGGTCTTAAAGAAAACCCTCTTATTACATCAAAATACTTTTGCAAAAATTTTAAATAGTTTTATATCAAGTTTGTTTTCAGATGAATGTGTTTTGATCTTTGAAATAACTTGAAAAGTTTTGAAAAACTTATTTTAGGAGGATTGCTTAACCAATATTAGGGTTACAACATGATTTAGGCATAATTAGCATACATTAGTCAATTAATGTTCTTGAAGAAAGAAAAAAAGTGTGTTGACAATTTATAACTATATTGGTCACTAAATTAGTCAACCAATGTAGCATATTAGTTGACCAATATTGTCATAGTGATTGAACTGCTATTACTACCTATTCTAACAACTAAATTTTGTTTATAAATATTTTAGGTATTTTTTAACATAAATACACTACATGAGAGTTATGAAAAGAATCTTATGCGTGTTAGAGAATCGTTAACCCTCTTGAGAGTTTAAAGAGTACATATGTGTGCATTATATTATTTACATTGAGCACTAGTCATTAATGAGAGCAAAAGAGGGAGGTTTCGAATTTTATCTCTCTTTTTTTTATACATATACTAAAGGCTATTTGACTAATCTATTATAATTCAATTTTATCTCTCTTTTTCCACTCTTTTTTACAACTATAATGTTTGTTATAAAATTGATTTATAGAAATTTATCATAACGTCCTATTAATATAAAAATAAAAGGGCGAACATAAACAATTTATGTATCATTTAAGAAATAATAGTATGATTATTATATAAGACTATTAAAGTATATGCATTGATCCTTTAACTAATTAAATTTACCTTACCATTTCATATTCCTCTATAAATAATATTTTAACAGATTAAGTTCACTTAATCTGACATAAAAGGTTAAAAGAAATAGGTCATTATCTTCTAATTATATATATATATGCAATAGCTAGTCCGATAATCTTACAAGTTAGAAATATTTATATGTGAATTCAATTAAAATGTGTAAAATAATAGTAAATGATCCAATCCTCTCCCTTTAATATATGTATTTTTTTTTCATGAACATCCTGAACTACCTCATAGTAAACCTTTTTTAGAACTTCCCTAAAGCAGCCGGGGTTGTTAGTTGAAAACATGAATTATTCTCATCACAGTCTTGGCTGTTTGGATTCCATTTAGTCCGACGTCACTGCCTGTTGGTTGGGTTGAACTCAATGAGAGAGAAAATCGTCGGAGACCGATTACTCTAAAGATTCGATCTACACAAGTGGATGGCAAAGCATTGACGTGCTTAGTGTCAGATCTGGTAATTAGTGCTTTGACTTGAGGTCACGTGACAAAGGCTACAGTGATTGGTACTCGTGTTCCATAGCTCTTGTGAGAAAGAAACATCTGTTTTTTAACCTGGATTGGATCGGTTGGTTTGACTAGTCTGATCGGTGACTAGTTAATAATTCGGTCCGATTTATTTTTAAAAATTGGCTATAAATTGAATCAGTCTGAATTGGTTAAAACCGATTTGACAATTAATTTTTATTTTTTTAATTTTTAAAATATTTTTAATATTATATATTATTAAATATAATTATTGCAAAATTATTAAATCACACTGATTCAACTGGTAATAAAACCGAAAGAACCGATCAAATCAGTGACTAATAAAATTACCAATTCAATGATCGATCCAAATTTAAGATCATCGAAAGAAACTATACAACTTCTAAAGCTTCGTGGGTGCCCATAATCAGCACCAAACATTTATTTATCTAATCCAATCAGCACAAATTTCAAAATGAGTCCGATTCCCAATTGACCAATTATTAACGACCCTTTACTAACAACCATGTGATTTTTATTGAGTCGACTCTTTTTTTTTTTTAACTTTGATGTCCATATTGGCATATTCTCAAGCCAATTCTTATCTCCTCTCAAAAACAATTCCTCGGACATCGGACCTGTCTTTGTCATGCATGTGGCTTTCTTCAGGAAGTGATAAGTTAGATGCACAAGTTGTCCAGGTTCCTGTTCTTTATTTAAGTTGCATTAATTCCTGGAGTTATTGGTGCCACAGGTTATTGATTCTCAAGATTTAGTTTTGATTCTTAATGGTTTTCTAAAGGCGAGAAAACTCTCCTCCTAGAGACCCGATTCCAAGTTGGTAGTGTTTTATATTATTAACTGCATGACCAAACCAGCAGCTGACGCCGAGATAAGCGCATGAACAGCTGGAGAGTAGACAAACTTTCCAATCTAGCTCGTACTAGCCAAGTTTCTTATGCTTTCTTAAGTACTCATTAGTTGCATATCTTACATCGTTTTCCCTCTTTATCCAATGAATTTTGACCCAAAAAAAAAAAAAACAGAAAGAAGACGGTCACAGCTCTGATCCTATCGTTATGTTACACATCTCTTCATAGGCTCGCCATTTTGGACCTCTCTCAAGAAGATACATTACTGCATACTCTTTCCGATTCATAATAAGAGTCGTTTTAAAAAAATATGTGTTTAATTAGGGTCAAAGTTTGTTTAGAAACGTGAGCTATATATATTATAATATGCGTAACTAAATCTAGTTGGATGCTGAAATCTTGGAGATTGTCTCTTTCAAACTTCACAAGACAACGGTATCTTAAAGCCACTAGTTTAAGTACCCATCAGCTGAACCCACCGTAGCAAAAAGAGAAGAGAGGGAGAGAGAGAGAGATAGATGGGAAGGAAGCCATGCTGTGTGAAAGAAGGATTGAACAGAGGAGCATGGACTGCTCGTGAAGACAGGGTTCTTATTAACTATATTAACCTCTATGGTGAAGGCAAATGGAGAGACCTTCCTCGTAGAGCTGGTATATATATATAGAGAGAGCTTCTCATCTGTTATCAATTTTAATTGCTAACTTGTTGTTGTTACTGCTAACACACGTAGGGTTGAAGCGTTGTGGAAAGAGTTGTAGACTTCGATGGATGAATTACCTAAGACCAGACATTAAGAGAGGTAACATTTCTGAAGAAGAGGAAGAGCTCATTGTCAAACTGCACAAACTCCTCGGTAACAGGTATTAATTATTATATGCCATAAACAATAGTACTTCTTCTCCTTTCTAACCATCCCTCTGTCCATATAACTCCGCGTACAATTAAAAAGTGTTGTATTAGTTACATTTTCGGAAATTATATGTCTGGTGCACTGCAGGTGGTCGCTTATTGCTGGGAGATTACCTGGTCGAACGGACAATGAAATAAAAAACTACTGGAATTCCAACTTGAGCAAGAGAGTTGGTTGTCATCATCATCGGATCAAGAACATTACCAGTAGTGCTAACAAAAATCCAAAAGATGGCAAACCTAGAGCTTTGGATAATGACAAGGAGCTTAGAATTAGCAAGAAACCAGCTGAAGAATCATCAGTACATCCTTCAGTGATACGAACCAAGGCAGTGCGGTTGACCAAGTTCGTTCATATCCCTCATGAAAGTGATTGCGAGAACATCAACAGAACTGCGAATGATGATGGTCATCAAAGCCCTTCTTCTTCTTCTTCTTACCCACATGACGATGCTCAGGAGATCCCTCTGTTGGATTTTCCAGTGATGGACTTCAACATCAGTGACTTCATTTTAGACCATTATGACATCAAAGAGCTGGATGAAGGAGACTTGATGGTTGGTCGTGAAGAAACAGCTGGTTTTATGATGAATACCAACATACCATTCTATATGGATTTTCCACTCATAAAAGACGAAACCAACAATTTTTTTAGGAGGGAAGATGCAATTAATCCTGATCATGATCACAATTGGAGTAATAGGTGCCAACAAATGGATGAATTCATGCCTTGGCTCTCCACAGTCTAACAATCTATCTTCTACTCCGACCGTAGCCAACGGATCGATGATCTACGTCAGTAATTAGCTTCTAAAAAGTCATCTGCACAATAAAATCTAACATTTACACGCATATTTGCGTGTTAGTGTCCTTAATTTTTAACAATAAACTATGTTATTTCTTTTTCCGCTGTTAGGCTTAAGGCATGGGTATAGCTTCTGAGAGTAAGAATACAATAATATGTCCTTTTGATTAGAAGAACCAAAATCCGGTCGACGGAGAAAACTGGTACCTAACTAGCTACATAATATAAAAAAATAGGTATTTAATCATTAATCTACATTGATCATATGGCTACATGTATATAATCCAAAAAGATAGAGACTATAGTATTTACATTTGAACTGAGTTTACTAATTAAGGAAAAGATCTCATCCGAATTAAGTAGCTTAGTTCTGATATTGATCTTCTCAAAAAGAGAACAGTTCAGATTCCTATAAGTCAAATTTTGTATCCGAGGAACTTATGTCAACGATCGCATATAAACAGATCTAAAGTTCATCAACCAAATGTTCAAATTAATTTTGACGTATTCATTCACATAATTTAAGCAATAGTAACTTCTAGCATTACGCACAATTCTATTTTACTACAAAATGACTAAGTGTCCGTTTGGTTGAGCTTTTGTCAGTAGAGCTTTTGTCAGTAGAGCTTTTGCCAGTAGAGCTTTTCTGAG
>JANZLF010000005.1:20156249-20167362 GCA_026546835.1 Erythroxylum foetidum | reverse complement strand
CATATCTAAGCCCTCATAGTCACTGCCTAAGATTCCCCATATCCACATAGCCACAAAAATGAATAACCCCTTTGCTGACAAGTCCACTATAGCAGTACCCAATAACAAATTTGTTTCTTTGTGAGCCGCATACGAATTAAATTTCAAGATTTATTGCAAGAAAAAATCAGTAGAAACAGTAGGAACAAAAGCAACACTTAATGTACTGTCAATCAACATATTTGCAGTCAAGGAAATACCCGGATCAAAAAGTTTCGATTGGAAAAATTCAGTAGGCTGCCAACACTCATGACTCAATGCATTTCCGAACAATATATTTGCACTTGTTTGTCGTTGAGGATTTTTATCAAACACTTGCAACATGAAAGGAATTCCACCAGTTTTTCATACATATCCAACAACGTTCCAGCTTTTGAACTCACCATGTATGCAATTTGAGCGATCCTTCCCATCAAGTCAATGAAAGGATTCTTCGTACTCATCAAGTAACCACTCTCACTCACGCCTGAAAATATATATTGAGATTGTATTTGATTGGCTTTAATCGGGGTTGCTTCATGGACATGTTCAAACTCCCCAGCTTGAGTGATCTCCAACGCCGGCAGTGCATCACACACCTCGACTGTAGCAACGAAACCATAAACATCCTCCGAACTAGCTGTTGTGACGGCCACGGGTTCCATTCGGTCCGACATTTGATCGAGCATATCAGGTCCATCAAGAGCTTGTGAGTCAATCGCTTTATCGACGAGCTCGGGTTCATCATTGTCTCCAATTCCAAGCACGCATGGCGTATCAGAAATTGTCGTGGACAATGCCTCGAACACTTGATCTATGTTGAACACGGAATCCGATTCCATCACTTTAGTTGCTTCACTGGAATTCCGGGTTGGAATAGGAGGAAGGAGATCCAAAATATGATGGAGAAGACTCGTAGTCGCCCTCAGAGAAGAAGAAATATCACAAGAACCTCGTTGAACTACAGTATCTCGTTGAAGTCCCTCTGGTTGGTCTACATCTTTTGGCCTGAAACGGAGAAGAAAAGCTCTCTTGAAGTGATCCCAACTAGCCAACTGATGATTGCGGGACATCCAGTCATACCAATAAGCAGCGTCGCCATCAAAATAGAAGGAAGAGATGAGCACACGGTCCTCCTCACGGATCTGATAAAAATCAAAATAACGACCAGCTTGCAACAACCACCGATCGGGATGGAAACCGAAGAAGCGAGCCATGGTCATCGGAGCATTGGTTTCCGTCATCTGAACGGAAACTCAATGAAAGCACCAATGTAATGAACCGTTATTCCAACGGCAGTGAACTAAGAGGAAGACAATGTTTACATATTCTGAAAATTGAAAACAATGAACTAAGAAGAAGAAGACGAAAAGGGAAACAGGGGAATTAGATGAGAAGAGAAATAGAGAGCACAGGGGATGAAAAGGAAACTTCTAGTTTAGCAATTTCGATGACCCATTCTGCTACTTTCCCCTAACTATAAAGCATCGGTTCCTCGGCTCAGCTCTATCAATGGGCTTCGGCCCTATTCATAACAAAGACACTCCTCCCACAATCTTTATCTCTTCTTTCTTCTGTCTTCACTTTTAACTTATTTTAATCGGTTAATGAGAATTGTTATAATTTTGAGTTATCTATATGACTTCCTCAAACTCAAACATCCTTACCGACGTAGATAAAAAACATAGAAAGAGTTTAGGGCTTATGAAAACAAACATAACATCATCCAGTTCTTGAGGAAGACACCTTTGCTCTTAGAGAAAAGAAAAAAAGGTCTTACATATTGCTTAAAGAACATCAAGCTTGTTTTAGTTTAAGAAGTTTCTCTCGACCTAACTGACGAAGAATAAATTAGAATATCCCTTTTCTTTTATTTATTATGTTAAAGTTTGTTTCAGTCAAAATGATTATAAATTTTAATTAAATAAAGTTGTAGAGAGTTTATTTCATATTTATGTTATTGTGGCATATTGAGAGTTATAGATGGTATGAAATCGTTAGTTGTTAATTTTATGAGGAGAATAAGCCATTAAGATAGTGAACAAATTGTTGTAGGTTGTGAGATTATATTGTTTATGTAAAGCTTACAAAATTGTTAAGCAAGTTGATTGGTAGGTTTTATATATGCTTATTAAAGATTTACCAATTTTTAAACGCAAGTAAATGGTGTAGCTGTAGCTAGCATAGGCATATACAAGTCAATCCCACAGGGACTGTAAGAACTAGTATTCCCCCTTTTCCTATTATCTAACCTTCTAAATAGATTGTGGATTTAATTAAAATTGAACTAATAAACTAAACTAAGATTGAAACAATAATGAACTTAGACAAAGGAAAATACTATGAAAAGTTGATATCAATTAAATAGTACTTAGGTTATGAATCCCCCCTAAAAATTCTTAAATATTAATCCTATATTATACAATTAAATTATTGATTGTTGGATCAAGGAATTCCTATCTTATATTAATATTTTTCTCTATAATATTAATAAGTAATCCCTTAATTGATTAATTAAAATCTATTTCTAGTCAAAAGCCTTACGATTGCATTATTGATTCATGTTTATTATTAGGTTTGACCCTATTCTAGTGGATTTATATCGACCTATTTGTAGGTTTGCATGCAACTCCTTCCATTATGGTAGATCTATTCTCACAAAAGAATTTCTCAATCTCAATCATATGAAATAAAATAATGAACTAATATTCCAGTTATGTTAGAAGAATCTAAATTCGATCAACAAAGAAAACTGGTACATAAACTATCTACATAGTATTCAAATTTCTATTAAAAATAGGCATTTAATCATTAATATACATTGAGGATATGGCTACATATATATAGTCTAACAAGATAAGGCTACAATATTTACATTTGAACTGAGTTACTTATGAAAAGATCTCATCCAAATGAAGGGGCTTAGTCTTGATGTTGATCTTCTAAAAATTGGAACAATTTAGATTTATGTAAGTCAACATTTGTATCTTGACGAAGTTATGTACAATGCAGTCAACGATCTCATCTAAACAAATCTAAGTTCATTAAGAAATATTCAAATTAATTTTGATGTATTTATTCACATAATATAAGCAAAAATAACTTCTAGCATTACCCACATTTCTATTTTACTACAAAATAACTAAATTATGTTGACCAATTATTTGGCTGTGATTTTTAATTTTTAATATTTCTTTTTAATTTAATCTATTTATTTTATCATGTCATATCAAAATCCTAACTCTTTTTGATTAAGAATATGGTAGATAAATAGTTTCTTTTGGACTTTAACATTTTCACTAAAATTTGGAATGTACAGAAATAACTATATCCTTTTAAAAATTAATTAAATCAAACCTTATGGACTATTTGTTTCTTTTTTTATTTTCTAGTATGATTTTCAAAAATATGAAAACAAATTATAAAAACGTACTTTGGATTTAAGTATCTTACTTTCTTGTTTTTAAAATTAGAAAATGATAATAAGATTATAAAAATAGAAATTTTGTATTTTCATAAGTTTTTTCAACCAAATGTCAAGACACTCCTCCCATAATCTTTATCTCTTCTTTCTTCGGTCTTCGCTTTCAATTCATTTTAATCGGTTGATGAGAACTTTCTTGATTTTGGGTTCTCTATATGGCTTCCTTAAACTTAATCATCCTCACTAGCATCAGTAAAAACCTTAGAAAGCGTTTAGGTTTTATGAAAAACACAATGAAGGAAAAACTTAAGTTCATCCAGTTCTTGAGGAGGACGCCTTTGCCCTTAGAGAAGAGAACAAAGGTCTTACTCATTGCTTGAACAACAATAAACGTGGTCTACTATACAAAGACTCTCTTGACCCATTTGGCAAAGAATAAATATAATTTGCATCGGTGAGTCCCTTTTTATTTTACTTTTTTAGGTTATAGTTTGTTCAAGCCAAAATGATTATAAACTTTAATTAAATAAAGTCACATAGATTCTATTTTATATTTATGTTATTGTGTCATATTGAGAATTATAGACTATTAGTACGAAACCATTAGTTGTTGATTTCTTTGAGAAGAATAAGAAGGTGAGTAGATTGTTGTAGGTTTTAGGATTATATTGTTTAGATCAAGCTTACAAAATTGTTAAGCAAGTATTACTTTTCTAGAAGATACAAGCTGCTAAGGTTGTTTGTGAGTTATTGATATCATAAACTTTCTCTTATTCTAAAACTTCTGAATTGGTAGGTTGTTTGTGATAATTGATTAATTGATGAACTTGCCTGTTCTCATACTAGGATTGCTTTCAAGTTATAAGACTAACTTCCTTAAATTAAACAAATAATGTTATGTCAAAGATATCCTTACTTAATGTTGGGAAAGTTTGATAAAACTAATGTAGTTTTGATATCACAAGTTTTTTATATATACTATTTCTAACCAAAAAATATATAATGTTGCAACTACAAAGTGTAATAACATGTTACTCAAAAGTAATTCGCAAGATCTTGAACCTTTTCTTTACTAGATAAAACAAAAAAAGTACAGATGGTTCAATCCCTTAGCCCCTGTTGATCAATATCAATAAGAATAGCAATCGTATAGGTATAGATTAGCTCTTCCTTCCTTGTATCCAAAGTAGTGATTCCTTCTTCACTCAGGAAAGTTAGAAGGAAAGGCAGAGAGGGCAGTCACAGATAGGTCCATACCTTCCTTCTCATCAAGATTTAGGTGTTTGCCTATTACAGGTAGGTTGGGATGTAGTGTTGAAGAGCAAGGAACTGAGTACCATTCTTTGAAAAGAATTGAGTTTTGGTTCTCCTCGCCTTTTTTCCTGAGGCGCCACAAAAAGCTTCAAGACCTATGGCTACTTTATTACAAATGGCTGAAAATGGGTGGATTCCTATAGCAGGCTCAGTTCTGGAACTGGTAGTAGTCTTGTGGGTAATAAGAAGCTTAAAAAATTAAGCCCATTTCTTTAAAATTCGACTATAGTAATGCCAATAAAAATAAAAAATGTGAGAGCCAAAGTGATGAGATGTAATACACATACTCTTGCATATAGTGAAGAGATGTACATCTTTATAAAGACTATTAACATTTATATAGGAAATTTTTTAGAACAATTCTCTAAAGTCTTGCAGCTTTTAAATGATCCAACCCTTGGATATAATATTAAGTAGATATACTAGCTTGATATCTTTTAGGGAATTTTTTTCCTATTCTTTAATAAAGTTGACTAAGCTAATTTGTTTTGATGTCAACTGAGCTATATAAGTTCAGATAAAGGAATGAAAGGAAGAAAAAACTCTAACTAATATTGAAAGAAAATGATGTTGTTTGATGTCGGTTAATAACATGCTATATGTTCTTTCTTAAACGACTTGTTTAGTATTAAAATCTATTATTTGACTATTCAATAAATATAGGATATAATATTTTGCAAGATATATGAAATGCAACTTCATTGGTAGTGTTAGGGTTACATCACTTGTCATTCAATTTTAACTTTATGTAATGTATGCAAACATAACTATTCTCATAAGGATGTAACTTTATCAACTTCTTTTAGTGTTGATGAAATGAGGATTTATGTTACTATAAATAAAGTTTTTAGAATCCAAGTACTATTAGATTTTAGGATTGTAAAGAAAAAAATTGTATAGTCTTATATCTGAATTAGAGGCTTGGTTTTATAATTAGAAAGTTCAAAACTTTAGCTTATATAAATAATTTGAACAAAAATAACTTTATTTGGTGTTTTGTAACAAAAAAAAAGAAAAACATATTGTTTCAATCTCTATTTGAAATTATGATCTTAACTTATATTTTGACATTTGAATTGAAAGCATAATTAGTTACATGAATCGTAATTTTAACAAGGAAGCTTATTTCTCATTTTTCATATGCAAAATATTTTAATCATTCAAAACCTTTTAAACCTTTTATAAGAATTAATTATTTTTATTATATTAATATTAACATCTAATAGTATAATAAGAATAAAATAAAGATAGGATAATGAAACTAAACAATTTGTTTTACAATTCTCAATCAAATAGATTTTTATTTTTAGTTTTTTGTTACAACAACAACAATATTAATATCCCAGTAGAAGTCTGATTGAGACATAAGGTCTAGAGAGGTCTAGAAGCATGCATTCTTACCTTTAACTGATAAAGAGGCTGTTTCTAATATATCCACAAAAAAGAAAAGAAAAAAGACAAAAAGTCTGAAGAGCTATTTGTAGGGAAAAAATCAAAACTAAAATAAAAAGATAAAAATATATAATATATAATAAAATAAAATAAAAATAACAAAAGATATATATTAAAATAAAATATAATAATAATAATAATAATAATAATAATAATAGAATATAAATATAATTAAATACTTACATATAAAAATAATGCAATAAAAATTGAACAAGGTAAGGAAAGAATAAAAGATAAAATAAGTAAATAAATACACAAATAAAAAAGAAGTCAAATAAATATATAAAACAAATAAGTCGTTGTAAGGAAAATGTATAAAAGACATATGAGAAAGAAAAGGAGCTTCTTATGTGAGATCTTTTACCCATATCCTAGAAAATTAAAGTTTCCTATTAAGGATAAAGTCTTTTGTAAGTTCTAGCAAAGCAAAATCATTCCTGATCACCACTCCCTAGTTCTTCTTAGGTCTTCTTCTTTTCCTTTTACAGTCTAAAAGTACAATATTCTCTCATCTTCTTACTAGAGTGTCAAAATGTCTCCCTTTAACATATCCTAACCACCTAAGCCTATCTCTCTTAATTTTTCATCATATTATTTGTCCTTAATTTTTCTTTTACCATTACATTGCTATCTTTATCTCTACTATTAAATTTGCATATCCAATGGAACACCCTCATCTCCGCCATCATTAACTTATGCTATTTGATAGGCCATTTCGTCTAGTAGAGCCCAGTCAACCTAATCACTAAAAAATAAATTTTACCTTTAAGCTTAAAAGGTATCTTCTTATCATATAAAAATCCTAATGCACTCCTCCATTTAAGCCACCCCGATCTAACATGGTGAACTATATCTTCATCGATCTCTCTATTGCTTTAGATGATAGATCCTAGATACTTAAAATGCTCTTTCTGTGGTAGAACTTCTAAACCAATTTTTACTTCCACATTGGAATCTATTCTATAGCCCAAAAATTTACACTATAAGTACTCACTCTTGGTCCTGCTAAATTTAAAGCCCTTCGATTTTAATGTATTTCTCTAAAGTTCTAGCTTAACAATGATACCTCTTTTGGCTTATCTACTAAAACAACGTCATCAACAAAACATACACACCATAGCACATCCAAGGGTATATTCATAGTAAGCTCATCCATCACTACTACAAATGGAAAGGGGATCAACAAGGAGCTTTGGTGTAGCCTAATATCAATATAGAAATGTTATCAATCTCCTCCTATCATTCTTACTCTAGTTTACAGATGCATATGTGGCCATTTGGAATCTCTCGCAGTTAGCTCATTCTTATAAATGTTACCCTTTTTCTCTTTTTGCTAACTAGCTTTTGTCTCTCTTTCTCTCTCCTATATATGTTTGTTATATGATCATCTATTCACTGAAAATAAGATGTATATAATCCAAAGAAATATTAACTAAAATGCAAATAGAGAAAAGAAGAGAAGAGAAACCCCAACCTTCTTATTCTTGAAGTCAGTATGAACATTACCGAGCTCTTTATTAAAGTATAGCCTCTCTTGCTTTTTATTATGGCAATTACAAATATTGCCTATAAACTCTTTCTAAAAAGTGTCATTTTTCCTTATTAAATCCAATAGGAGAGAGGAATATACTCTCTTCTTTTAGCTCCACTAATCACAAGCTCTTATAGTTAAATCCTAACAAATTTATAGACAATTAGATTTATTAGTTCTACATTCATCATGAAAGAGTGAATAAGGAAGGAGGTTTATGTTGAGAGTAAATGATCTAACTGTGAATAGGGTACACATTGAAGAAAAAATATAGACAATGTTAAATTAACATTTAATTAATATAGTCTTAACGAGATTGAAGACTTTGTCAATTGAGAGCTGGTTTAATTGGTTTTGAAAATGTTAGCTTATTTTTATATACTAGAGTCTAACATAAATTTTAGTAAAAATATTAAGAATTAAAAATAAAACTTTAACCTAAAAAATGATGTATGTAATAGGCATGTTACATAAATACTAAAGCGATGTTTGAAGGAGTCCAGGGCTCAAACGGAAAAGTTAAAAAGGACTTTATCTTATGCTCTTTTTAGCCATATCATAATGATGCTTTATTCTTAACATTGTTCTATTTTTTGAACCAAAATTTTAGCTCTTTCAGCATCAATTCTAGGTTGTTTTAGTTTCACTTGTATCACCTTCGTACTATCTTCATATTTATCCTAACACATCTTGTCTATATGTTTTCCCTAATAAATTCCACTCTCTAAACATTGTATCCTTTAAAATTATCAAAAAAATTTATCAAATGTATGATTGTGAATTTCAATAATCTCTTGCTTAACAAGATGACCCAACTATATATATCACATCATAATATTATATTCCTTTAACTCCATTTTTGTAGCTTCTCCACCTACAAAATTTTCTCTATCATTCTCTAGATAAAATTCACTTAGTTTAGCCTTTCATTATATCCATGGCACCCTTAGTACCTTGATGTTGTATCCATCAATTTTATATCAAAATTGTTCACATGAAAGAACATAAAGAGATCAAATTAATCCTGAAATATGGTACATGTTGGAAACTAGTCAATATTCTAACCGCATCATCTAATATCTTCATTTTTTTTACCTATCTTGTTATAACAATCTTACAATATAACTAGATAGTTCTAAAGTTGCATGAACTATATCGCACAAACTAATCTTTGTTTAATGTCATGTGATATGAGCATCTTGTATCCAAAATCTATGAGTTATGTAATTGATTGTTTGAAATGCAAAGTAAGTCTCTATCACTATAATCTAAGTCCCTACTATGTACTATATTTTCATACCTTAATAAGTCATCATTTTTCCTTCCATCTCTTTATTCCTTCTTATTTATACATTCCTTTTTGACTTCTCTAGTTTGTTTACTCTTATAATATCAGACTATCTTTCCATCATTAGAAGACTCATCATTCCCTTACTTTCATCTACGACCCTAGTTTTTCCTCACATACGACTCTTTAACTTGAAAGCTTTCACCAGTATTGAGTCTCTGTTAGTCATGATCCAATACTAAAAAAGTTGTCTTCTTACCCAACGTGAGTTTAATCACCAAATATTCATAATAAAGAGGTAAAAAAACAAAGTATAATCATTACTTAATCCCTATCCATAGTAGTCACCTTAAGCATCAATAGGTCATCTAATATTTGGTTAAAATCATTGATATGTTTTAGATTTTTCCCTCATTCATCTTTGACATGTAAAGTCTTTACTTTAGATACAATTTATTTAAGATTTCAACGTATATCAACTCTCCAATTTCTTTCATATCTTCACATGAGATGAAATATGTATGTCATAGTATATAACCTTGCTGATAAGATATGATCAAAAGATTCCAACTCCTTACACCTATAACTCCTCTTAATCGAGCTCATCCATAACTTCTAACTTTATTTTCTTATAATCCATTCAACAATCTTTGCTGCATCAAAAAATTCTTCACTCTCTATTACCACAATTTGAAGTTCTTAATTTCATTAAACTGTCCTATTTCAAACTTTACAACCAAAGTCATTGTCGCATCAACGATGCTCTAATATCACTTATTGAGAAATAAGGTGTTTGCAATAAGAATATATTTATATGGAAGAAAAAAAAACAAGCAAGAACCAATAAGAAGATTTTTGTTGAGTTTTGACCAATTAGGTGTGCGTATATCCTTAGGAGCCTAAGGTGACCTTTTTCTCTATTGATTAAACAAAACTCTCCTTGATGAGGATTATAGATCTCCTTAAAGTACGAACTGGAACACCCTGAGGACATTCCAGTATATAACCTATGATAGTGGTGCGTTACGCCCAATCATAACATTCATTCAATATGGCATCATTGTTCGTTATTTTCTTATAAGACATCATAATGAAAAACACCATATTTTAAAACCCATATTTCTCCTTTCATTTCATAAAACCAAATATTTACATTGATAGTTTTCAATATCGTCCAAATATGAGCATCATCATATCCTAAACAAAATACACTACATGAAAGAGGAAATACACAAAAAGATTATCTAATCTTCCAATCTCAGATGACCGAACTTTGAGCCATTTCTTCTTTTTCCCCAAAAGTACAAGACTATATTTCTTGAAGTGTCTCTCAATAGCTAATGTCCTCTCTCAATCCTGAAAAGTCAATGTTGCAATTTTGGTGAGTTTTACAAACTCAATGAGGTAACCATCATTGATAGTTCACTCAATTCATACATCACATCAATACACATAACATATGATCCACATCCTTGCATTTTTGCATAAAACATCACATATCACTTTCCGAACAATAATATCAATCATTTCATTCATACAAAAATACATATATCAATTATAAATGCAATGCGTATAAGACTCACTTTTATTTATTATTGTTGTTATGACCGAGTGCCATTTTACTAGCATATATCCCTTAGTGGATACCGAGCAGTATCAAATAATGTCCCATATCCTGACCGCGCGACGTAACGCTAGTCAAAATTAATTAACTAGACTACTACTGTAGCAGTGGCAAGTCTAGGTCTATCCCACAGAGAGTGTGTGTAAAGTTTATGAAATGAAATCAATCGATGTTTACACTTAATGGGGGGTTTTGGATTTTTAGAGAAGAAAAATAAAATGGAACTAACTAATAAAAACAGATTAAAGAAAACATGCAATAAAATGAAAAATGTGGGGAATTCGGTAAGGACCCGGTTCTTTGGTTCAATCTCGGCCTACACCCTGGCTAAGCAGATTTTATTAATTTGTTGTTCTTTAACCTCTCTTATAAATTATTAATCGTGGGTTAAAAATTAACCCGAGTTTTCCCTTAGGTTTTGTTTAATCAAGATACGATCGTTGATTAAACCTAACCACCTAA
>JANZLF010000005.1:20141886-20156149 GCA_026546835.1 Erythroxylum foetidum | reverse complement strand
CCCAAAGGGTTCATACATAAATAACCGAATAATAACGAAAATCCGATTATCCATACATAATACCCAAATCAATTAAAACAGGATAACACAATCAATTCCTAACGAGAGAAAGAAACAACAAACTAATTAAAAAAATACTTAATCCAGGTCGTCGGCGTCGATTTTACCTCCGAACCGGCATCGGGATATTTAATCCTTCATAAGTATTTTCCAATGAATAACTTTAATCTCCATCTTCATGCCTACCCAAAAATTCCCTTTTTATTTTTACCTCTTTCCACTGTCCACTATCGTGCCTTTACTGTGCTTCGATTTGACGAATAAGGTTGTTGCTCCTCTTTTATATCCTTCCACGCTCGCCTACTACTACGCTGCCTCTCCTCACGCAACTCAGCCGCCCAACCAAGCCAACAGCAGCTCCAAGCCGCAGGGTCACGCTTCCACACCTGCGCCTGCTGCCCAGCTGCTGCCGCTCCTAACGTTTTATTCCTCCAGCCCGCACTATTCCCTTTTCTTATTCCTCTACTATTACTTCATACGTCAGCGCCGCACTCTCCTCTTCTGTAGCTTCCTTTGGACAAATAATTTCATGCTCTTTTAAAAACCCTCTCCTGCTACGTCGTTCACGCGTGCCTTCTGTGCTTCTTGGAGCAAATCTACCCCTCCGGAACCAACTGAGCTACGCCCTGCGGGCAACCTCCTGTGCTTCTTATTCTTATGCGTTGTCGTTCTCCAGCAGAATTATTTCTCTTTAGTCTTTACTGTGCTCTCATGTAGTCCACCCTCTAGCGCTACTGTGGCCTTCTTGATTTATTTTTTTGTCCTCTATTAAAATGTCAACCCCTGTATATGTTGCATCTCAATCCAGTGTTTAACGCATCCTTTGGCTGTCGTTTTTGCTAGTTGCTCCACATGTTTGCTTTTAATTTTTTTCTTCTTCTTTGACTTCCATTTTTCGTCTTTTAATTTTCTTTGTCCACTTCATGAAGACAACAAACGAGTACTAAACTATAGAAAATGTCTCAAAATGGGTGTTTTTGACTCACTTTAATTTCTTTACTCCCAAATTGTACCTGAAATCAAATATAAATTAAAGTAAGTATTTTAATCATTTTTGTATCGATAATCGCTAAGTGAAAATAATTAAAAATATCAACAATTAAGCACATATCATATCCCTTAGTGGATATTGGGTACATTCACAACTGAGCTAGAGGCTCTTATCACAGTCTGAGCTTTAAGCTCTTTATACTGGTGACTCCAGTCATACTACCTTTATCTTTCATGCATTCATGTAATGGATGCTTCACATTCTCATATTCTCAGTCAATCTCATGATTTCACATTCACATTCAAATCACATTTATCAATGGACCTTAGGTCTGGCATTCAACAAAAATTGTTTAGAAACATTTATTTCTTTTCATTCACATACAAGTAGCACTTCAATATCACATTCATTCATCAAAAGCCTCGGACCTTCATTGTCCGAAATCAACATAATCAAATCACATTTATTCGGTAATTTAAATATAATTTAAAACAAACAATTAATTGAGTGAGATCATCTAGGTTACTCACAGATTGCTCCCGAAGCTATTGTCTCGAAATGCCGGCAACGTCTAGATGTTGACATTCCAAATGCTCCTCTATAATATACAATACGTACACATATCACAATTTTGCACAATTTCATAAATATCCCTTGATGCACATTTATGTATATGAAATATGGACAAGGCATGTTCATGACAATCCCAGGTATTTTCCATTATTCTCATCACAAAATTAATCCAATATCAAAACTCACTTAAGTATCATTTGTACGTAGGGTTTATGCCTCAAATAAACATTTTGAATCTAATTTCATAAACTAATGAATCATTTCAGATTTTTCCAAAAACTGACTTTTGGGTCTACTATTCACGATAATTTAGATGATAAAAATAAAGTAATTTGACAATATTTTCTTAGAGAAAATTGTTCTCGCATCTCTTAAGTTTCTAATGTCACCAAGATCATTCAATTAGATTCAGTACTCCAAAAGTTATATTCCAAATAATCCAGACTATTCTTAAACTGAAATAGTATTCTATGCCCAAATTCAAGTCAATTTTTGGAATTCTAGAGATAGAATAAAATTTGATTTCTTTAGAAAAATTGTAGTCTTATATCTCTAGTTTATTCTAAATTAAGAATCATTCCATTTGGATAACTACATAATAAGATATTGTCAAAATACCAAAGTATGTTTAAGTTATGCAGGAAAGTTGGCCGTGGCGAACTTTTCCCAAGAGGAAATCCTGCAAGTTGGCTGCAACAAACCTTCACAGAAGCACAATCAGTAAATAAGTTACTGCTACATTTTCTAGATTTTACAACATCCAACATCTTACACCTAACACATCTTGTACAAAGATCATCCTTTCTACTTCATCTATTCTTCATTCTCAACTCCATTTCAACTCAATATCATTTATAAACAATTCATGATATATATATTTGATCATTAACCAAAACAGAGCATATTCATTTACCCATTCATCATTGATTTTTCCGCACTCATTCTAACCCCTTTATGAAGATTATTCTACCTCAAAACATATATATAACAATATGTGAATTATTACTCATCATATATATACAAAAATAGGACATTTATAGAAACTTTTCATTACTCATGTTCATCATACATAAAACACCACAATCAAGTCACCAATCTTGATTTACCCATCATTTTAGCTTCATTTAACCATACCCATGCTATTTAAAGCATAACTTACTGGGTTTAGCTCCAAAATCTCACTCAACACTAGCTTCACACACAACCCATGATTATCTTCTTGAAGGTTGGAAGGTTTGGGTTTTTTTAATGGAAATGAAGAAGGTGACATGGTGGGAGTAGCAAGTGAAAGATGAGGGAACTAGGATCAATTTTGGTGGAGGTTGTCAACAAAATGAAATGAAGAAGTTGAAAAGGCTTGAATAAAATGGAGAAGTCATGTAGAAGAGAAGAAAGCAAGCGTGAAACAATTAAACTTGGTCTTTCAAGTAAGAGCATCGTAACTTTAAAGGCATGGTTTGGCAAGTGACACTTGTCACTTGCCACATGTCCAATTATTATAGCTTTAAACTAGGTTCTTTCATTTAATTAGTCAAATCAAATCAAATTTCTATTCTAATTGTCTCCCAATTTTAATTGACACTTGTCAATTAATCCCAAAGTCCTTTATCAAAATTTCCATTTCCATTTGACAATTAATTCTACAGCCATTTATCATTCATCTTAGCACTTAGCATTTTTCCTAATCCAAAAATTACCCAAATTTTCAGAAAATTTTCTAAAATTTACCAAAAATTTGAAATCACTAAATACACTCTCCAAATCAGTTTTCAACATATAAAAATCACAATTCTTAATGTAATCACATTTATAAACAATTATACCCAAAAATTGTCAACGAATACATGTACAATTATTTTCATGTGCAATAATTCAATATTCACTTATATGTGCATATCATACAATGCATGAGCATGAAATAAATTTTCTAATTTCTCAATAATCTCTCATATATATACTATTCTGGCCTCAACGTGGGAAATGGATTATTACAATTCTCCCCTCCTTAAGAAAAATTTCATCCTTGAATTTCTTACCTGATTGTTCGAATAGGTGGGGATGTTGTTTCCTCATATACTCCTCTGTTTTTCAAGTTGCTTCCTCAGTTGAGTGATTCATCTATAGGACTTTCACCAATAAAATGACTCGGTTCTTCAATTACTTGATATGAAAATCTTGATCGGCTCCTCAACATAACTTAGGTATTAGCAACCTCAATCTCTTGAGTCAGTATTATATGTGTCAAGTCTGATCGATATCTTCATAGCATACTCACATGAAACACATTATATAATTGAGACATTTCATTTAGTAAAGTTAACTTATATGCCAAAGGTCCTATCCTTTCAATGATCTCATAAGGACTAATGTACTTAGGGCTCAACTTGCCCTTTTTAGCAATTCTCAATACTCCCCTCCACGGTGACACACTAAGAAACACTTTGCCCCTACACTGTACTCCATATCACGTCGATGTTGATCCTCATAACTCTTCTGTCTATCTTAAGCTGCTTTAATTCAGCTTCGGATCAATTTTACCTTATCCACCGTGTCTTGTATCAATTTCAGGCCTTCATTTATTCTCAATCTCTTTTCATCCCAATAAAGTGGCAAACGACATTTTCTGCCATACAGTGCCTCATATGGTGCGATTCTGATACTACTATCATGGTGGTTATTATAAGTAAGTTCTATCAGTGCTATATATTGATCCAAGCTCCTTGAAGCTCCAATACATAAACTCTGAGCATATTCTCAACAGTCTTCATTATCCTCTCACTTTTTCCATCTATTTGAGAATAAAATGCAGTATTAAAGTTCAATTTAGTACCCATAGCAGACTGCAAGCTCTTCCAGAATCTCAAAGTAAATCTAGGATCCCTGTCTGAAACTATAGACACTGGAACTCCATACAGTCTAACCACTTCATTCACATATCTCCGGGCTAATTGATGTAATGATTTTTTATTTCTCAACGATAAAAAATGGGCTGACTTAGTCAATCGATCCACTACAACCTATATAGCATCGTTCTACCTCAGACTCTTAGGCAATCCTATAATGAAGTCCATGGTAATTTGTTCCCATTTTAACTCTGGAATAGGCAACAAATGTAGCTTCCCTACTGGAACTTGATGCTCAACCTTAACTTGTTGGCATGTCATACACCTAGAAACATACTCCGCCACTTGCTTCTTCATTCTGGGCCATAAAAAATGTTGCTTCAATGTGTTATACATCTTAGTAGTACCAGGATGTATAGCATAGGTAGCCATATGAGTTTCCTCTAGAATTTCTTTCCTTAGACCATCCACATTAGGCACACACAGCCTCCATTTCAACCACAATGTCTCATCCCTCAACTCAAACTCAGAATCCGAACTCATCTTCACTTTCTTTATAAGTTTCACCATATTAGGATCTTTCCTTTGGACTTTTCTAATTTTATCTTGTAACATTGGTCTCAAATTTGGTGTAGTAATTAATGCCTCATCTTGCTTCAGATTCAATTATGCATTCAGAGCTCTTAAATGAATCAAGTTTGGTATCCTCGATAACTAAATCTGAGCTACATTAGTATAAGATTTTTTGCTCAAAGCATTAGCCACCATATTAGCTTTCCCCGATTGGTACTCAATCATACAGTCATAATCCTTCAATAACTTAATCCATCTTGTTTGCCTCATGTTCATCTCCTTCTGACTCAACAGATACTTCAAACTCTTATGATCTGTATAAATTTGGAATGTCTCTCTATAGAGATAGTGTCTTCATATCTTTAGAGTAAAGAAAACTACATCAAGCTCTAAATCATGTACTAGATAGTTAATCTCATGAGACCTTAATTGTCTCGATGCATAGGTGATTACCTTGCCATACTGCATCAATACACATCCCAATCCTTGATGCGAAGCATCACTATATATCATATATCCTCCGGTCCCTGATGGAATAGTCAACATCAGTACCGTAGTCAACCAATGTTTCAATTCCTCAAAGCTCTTCTGACATTCATCATTCCATCTAAATACTACATTTTCCTCATAAGTTTGTCAAAGGGGCTGAGATCAAAGAAAATGCCTCGACAAACCCTCGGTAATATCCAACCAATCCTAGGAAGCTTCAGATTTCAGACCCATTCCTTGGAGCTTCCCAATTCATCACTACCTCTACCTTCCTTGGCTGCACTCATATGCCTTCACCAGTCACTATATGTCCCAGAAACACTACTTGATCCAGCCAAAATTCACACTTATTGAAATTGGCATACAATTATTTCTCCCTCATTATCTGCAGTACTACCTTCAAATATCTTGCATGTTCTTTTATATTCTTTGAATACACCAAAATATCATTGATAAACACTATCATAATGCGGTCTAGGTGGGGCTGAAACACCTTATTCATCAAGGTCATAAATGCTACCGGAGCATTGTTTAACCCAAATGACATTACTAAAAACTCAAAGTGCCCATACTTGCTCCTAAATGCACTTTTAGGTACATCAGCCTCTACTATCTTCAACTGATAGTATCCTGATCTTAAATCTAGCTTAGTGAATACCTAAGCTCCCTACAACTGATCAAGCAAATCATCAATTTTAGGTAACGGGTACTTGTTCTTCACTGTCACCCGATTTAGTTGCCTATAATCAATGCATAAGCTCAAAATCTCATCTTTCTTCTTTACAAACAAAACTGGAGCTCCTCAAGGCCAAACATTGGGTCTAATAAAACTCTTTCTAGCAACTCCTATAGCTGAGCCTTAACTCCTTTAATTCCTTAGGTGCCATCCTATATGGAGGAATGGATATAAGAGCTACTCCCGGAACTAAATCAATTGTAAACTCTGTCTTCTGATCTGGAGGTAAACCAGATAACTCGGTAGAAAACACATCCAGGAATTTCCTAACTACGAGAATGTCCTTCATATTCTGCTCAGCTCGAGTATCGATGACGTGGACTAGATAGCCCTCACAACCACCTTGCATCATCCTCAATACACTCATAAATGATATCAATCTGGCTGGCACTGCTTGACTAATTCCTCTTAAAACTGCTTTAGACTGACTACGAGACTCTAGTACTACCTTCTTAGTATAAAAGTTTATGATAACTCTATGAGCAATGAGCCAATCCATGCCTAGGATAATATCTATCTCTCTCAGTTGTAGTATAATCAAGTCCGCCTCCAATTCTGCTTGATCAATCTGAATTAAGCATCTTTTGCAGTCCTCTCCTATAACTGTCATACTACCTATTAGTGTACTCACCTCTAATCTATAGTATAATAACTCTCTATCACAATGCAGCATAGATGCCATATGCAGTGCAATAGATGAATGCATAGATCCTAAATCTAGAAATGCAAATGCTTTATGATCATAAATAAGTAGCGCACCTGCAACGACATCATAAATAAGTAGTGCAAGACTATGTTTCTCGTAGCGTCTCTTAGTAACTAATGTCCTCTCTCTGTCTTGAAAAATCAACGATGCAATTTTGGTGAGTTTTGCAAACTTAATGAGGTAACCATCATCGATGATTCACTCAATTCAAACATCACATCAATACACATAACATATGATCCACATCCTTGCATTTTTTCATAAAGAATCACATATCACTTTCCGAACAATAATACCAATCATTTCATTCATACAAAAATACACATATCAATTATAAATGTAATACACGTGAGACTAACTTTCATTTATTATTGTCGCTGTGACCGAGTACCTTTTTACTAGCCCACATCCCTTAGTAGATACCAAACTATATCAAATAATGTCCTATATCCCTTAGTAGATATCAGGTACATTCTCAATTGAGCCAAAGGCTCTTATCACAATATGAGCCTTAAGCTCTTTATACTGGCAACTCTAGTCATACTGCCTTTATCTTTTATGCATTCATATAATGGATTCTTCACATTCTCATATTCTCAGTTAATCTCATGATTTCACATTCACATTCAAATCACATTTATCTTTATACCCTAAGTTCGACATTCAACAAAAATCATTGAG
Source organism: Erythroxylum foetidum (assembly GCA_026546835.1). NCBI lineage: Eukaryota > Viridiplantae > Streptophyta > Magnoliopsida > Malpighiales > Erythroxylaceae > Erythroxylum > Erythroxylum foetidum. Next base: position 20,148,497 of record JANZLF010000005.1, on the reverse strand, counting down.
AAACATTTATTTCTTTTCATTCACATACAAATAGTACTTCAATATCACAGTCATTCATTAAAAGCCTCGGGCGCCTTCATTGTCCCGAATCAACATAATCAAATCACATTCAATTGATAATTCAAACATAATATAAAACAAATAATTAATCGAGTGAGACCATCTAGGTTACTCACAGATTGCTCCCAAAGCTATTGCCTCGAAGTTCCAGCAACGTCTGGATATTGACATTCCAAATGCTCCTTTATAATATCCAACATATATCACAATTTTGCATAATTTCATAAATATTCCTTGATGCACATTTATGTATCTGAAATATAAACAATGCATGTTCATGAAAATCCTAAGTATGTTTTCATTATTCTCGTCACAAAATCAACCCAATATCAAAACTCACTTAAGTATCATTAGTACGTAGGGTTTATACCTTAAATAAACATTTTGAATCTAATTTCATAACCAGGGAATCATTTCAGATTTTTTCAAAAACTAACTTTTAGGTCTACTGTTCTTGATCATTTAGACGATGTAAATGAAGTAATTTGGCAATACTTCTTAAGTTTCTAATGAAACTAAGATCATTCTATTAGGTTTAGTACTCCAAATTTTATACTTCAAATAATTTGGATTGTTCTTAAACTGAAACAATATTCTATGCTCAACTTCAAGTCAGATTCTGGAATTCGAGAGACATAATTAAAATTCAATTTCTTCAGAAAAAATTATAGCCCTATGTATGGAGTTTAATCTATATCAAGAATCATTTCATTTAGATAACTACAAAACAAGATATTGTCAAAATACCGAACCATGTTTAAGCTGTGCAGGAAAGTTGGTCGTGGCAAAGCCAGGAGTTGGCGGCAATGAACTTTTCCCAAAAGGAAACCTTGCAAGTTGACTGTGGCAAAATAAGGAGTTAGCCAAGTGAGCTTTCACAGAAGCACAATCAGTGAACAAGTTACTGCTACATTTTCTAGATTTTACAATATTCAACATCTTACACCTAACACATCTTGTACAAAGATCACCCTTTATACTTCATTTACTCTACATTCTCAACTCCATTTCAACTTAATATCATTCACAAACAATTCATGATATATATTTGATCATTAACGAAAAACAGAGCATATAAATTTAGCCATTTATCATTGATTTTTCTGCACTCATTCTAACCCCTTTATGAAGATCATTCTACCTCAAAATATATCTATAACAATATGTGAATTATTACTCATCATACATATACAAAAACAAGAAAATTACATATAATTTTCATCACTCATGTTCATCATACATAAAACACTATAATCAAGTCACCAATCTTAATTTACTCATTATTCTAGTTTCATTTAACCATACCTATATTATTTAAAGCATAACTCACTTAGTTTATCTCTAAGATCTTCAAAATCTCACTCAACCCTAGCTTCACACACAACCCACGATCATCATCTTGATGGTTGGAAGGTTTGGGTTTTCTTATGGAAATGCAGAATTTGACATGGTGGGAGTAGCAAGTGAAAGATGAGGGAGCTAGGTTCAATTTTGGTGGAGGTTGTCAACAAAATGAAATGAAGAAGTTGAAGAAGCTTGAAGACAATGGAGAAGTCACGTAGAATAGAAGAAAGCAAAAGTAAAACAAATAAACTTGGTTTTTCAAGTAAGAGAATCGTGAGTTTAAAGGCATGTTTAAACTAGGTTCTTTCATTTAAATAGTCCAATCAAATCCAATTTCTACTCCAATTATCTCCCAATTTTAATTGACACTTGTCAATAAATCCCAAAGTCTTTTATCAAAATTTCCATTTCCATTTAATATTCTACTGCCATTTATCGTTCATCTTGCCACTTGACATTTTTCCTAGTCCAAAAATTACCCAAATTTTTAGAAATTTTCCTAAAATTTACCAAAAATGTTAAATCACTAAATACACTCTCTAAATTAGTTTTCAGCACATGAAAACTACAATTCTCAATATAGTCACATTTATAAACAATTATACTAGGAGATTGTCAATGAATGTATATACAATTATTTTCATGTGCAAAAATTCAATATTCACTTATATGTGCATATCATTTAATGCATGAGGATTAAATGCATTTTCTAATCTCTCATATATATATTGTTCTAGCCTCAACGTGGGTAATGGGTTGTTACACTAGGTTTATCTACTTATATTTAATTGTAAACTCTAGTTGTTATCATTCAACATAATCATCATCAATACCCAGTTGAAGTCCAGTTGAGGCACAGGCTGGTATAGTTCAATATAACTTGTTCCTTAATCAAACCCAACCTAACTTAAACATAACTTTAATCAGTTATAAAACTCTTCTAGAGTTTGTATTCCACCAAAAAAGCATTTTTGGATAAGGTAATATATTGTAGCTTGTAGCCCAAAATGTGGATCTCATTGTCTAATGTCATAACATTATATGGGCTCTGGCACACCTTTGTAATTTGATCGTGGATCCTCCAGGCAGCGGTAGTCTGGAGGTTAGGTAGATGTGGATAGTGAAGATGGACCACCATCTTTATTTGTGACATCGATGAACAGTAGATAGGAATAAGAATATTGCGCAGAGAAGTAGAAACATAGGAGGCAGTTGTAGAAACATTAGACGTTTCTGGAGAACCGTCTTCCAGAAATACATCCACAGAGACGTGATTGGCACGTGCAGTGCAAACTCCAGGCACTTCCCACCTTTTTTATTTTTATTTTTAATGCTTTTACAACCTTTATATACTTAAATTAATTTAAGTATGATTAAATTATTTTATATTTCTAATAAAATTGAAAAAGTGTTGTTTTAATTTTGAAAATCGTTTTCAAAGGGTTAATTTTATTAAGAATGCTTTGATATTTAGTTTAACCTTTCAAGGGGTTGGATTATTAAATTATATTAATTTATCCATTCAATTCCAAAATTAAGATAATTATTTTTCTTAATTTGGTTAAGATTAATAATTATATTGATTTCTAATTAATTTTAGAAAAATAATTTCTAAAATAAGATTAATTAGTTTCAATTAGATTGAAATTAATTAATTAAACTCCTTAAAATTAAGAAAAGTGTTTTCTTAAGTAATTAAGAAAGTTGTTTCTTAATTAAATTTATTTATTTCAATTTGATTGAGATAAATTAAATTTATAGTTTTATTTGTTTAGAGAATTATTATTTAATTTATTTAGAAATTCTTTCTTTATTTATGTATAATAAGTTTCTTGATTTTTAGATAAAGTATTTTTCTTGATTAAATTTTGAAAAGTGTTTTCATTTATTAATTAAAAAATGTGTTTTCTTTAATATTTTAAAAATGGTTTTCTAACTTATTAATGAAAAATTTTCTAATTAGTCAAGAAATAACTTATTAATGGTGGAGAAATAATATGATTAGACTCAAAATAGAGTAGACATTAATTTCATACTCTATCTCTAATTGGAACAATATATGATGAAAGGATTGAATTATACAGAAAAATTATGCATGGAAAGGTTAGTCAATCACTCTTACATTCCTAAGTATTTGGGTGGTCGTGATGCGTTGCTAGATGCCAATCTTGATCTATGATTATAAATTGTTTAATTTTAATTATGAATTAAAATTAGATTTTACAATCTTTGTCAACATATTTGGAAACCTAATAGATCTCACATATAGAATGGGTTGAAGAGAGTAAAGTTAATTTAATCAAGTTGGACTTAATTGTAAAATTTGAGAAACTTTATAATTAAATATGAGATATTTAATAAATGAGGATCAATATAAGATATTGAATCTTATATTGGGCATAATTGGTATTTAATTAGAATTATTTGTAATTCTAATTAAAGTTTAATTGACATTAGAATTTAATTTCAATTAAATTACTAAAACGTTCAAAGTTTATTATAAATAGGTTTAAGCTCTATGAAGTTAGCACTTCTTGCTTAACCCTTTCTGTAAGAGTTACAGAATTTCCTCAACCTGTTATATGGATACCGTTAGAGGCCGGACACTTGTGCTGCTACGGTGGTTGAGACGGATCAGTTTTGGGAACAGTTCGAGAGATACGACAAGACAAAGATTAAGCTTCGGAATAAGGTACGAATTGAATTTTCACTTTATTATAATTTGTGTTGATCATTTTATAGAATTAAATAGATCTTAGTTTTTAGAAAATCAAAAGTCACAAAAAAGTTATGTGATTATTCTGCTAAGGTCGAGATTAGATCTCAATCTGATTTTTTAATACCGACAACTTTTGTATTAAATATTGTTGGTATCTCTCACCCTAATCAGTGCCAACCCTAGGCAGGGGCAGGTGGGGCACCTGTCCAAGGCCCACTCTCATTAGGGGGCATCTTTAATACATTTTAGCAACATTTATTATTTAGAAGGGTAGTAAATCTTTGGTTTTAAAAAAAGAAAAAGTTAATGTTAATTAATAAATAACTTCCTTTATTAGTTATATTATCAAGAAAGTTAGCATTAACTTTTAATCTTAGAAGCTAAATAGCTTTCTTTTTAGCTATGCAACTTTAACTTATTATATTTATAAATACCTTTGAAGCATTTGAGTGTATTTATTACATACTAATTTGTTTATTTTCACCAACATACGAATCTAAGATATTTCAGCTCAAAAATTGATGGTAAAAAATTTTTACGGTTATGTCTTCTGAGTTTTGAGTAATAATTCAAAGGTAAAGTTTCTAATTTTATTTATTTTTAACTTATTAAATATTTTAACATATTATAATTCATTTGTAATTTGTCATTAACGTGGACATTATACTAGCATTTTAAATCAAAACATAATATTAAATGATTTTTTGTTTCTCCTTTTTATTTTTAAATTACTTATTATTTATAAAAATATAATTAAACATTAATAAATAATTTAATTTTTGTAATTGTAATTTTCATTATACTTTGCCACATGTAATAATTATTGGATTTGCGTTCCTGTAGAGGTCGACATAAGTTAAGTTACTCAATTTAAAGACTACATAATTGATTTCATTTATTATAAAAAAAATTTATAATTCTATTAAGCATGTTAAGATAATTAAATAACAATAAAAATTATTTGATAATTAAATAAGATCGTAAATAGTTGGATATGTTTGATTGGTTTTTTTATAAATAGGTTAGTAACATTAGATTACTAAATTTACCATTATGTTAATTCCTATAAAAGAAAATTTTTATTAAAAATCACTAATGTTAATTAAATTCAAAAGTTACTAAAAATATTTGATTTAATAATTTAGACCTTTATCTAGTTGCTTGACAAAATAATATTTGCAAGATATTGTTAGTTGATGTTATGATCATTTAATATTTTGTTGAATATGTAGACTTATAAATTGGGTCACTTATGTATGAATATTAAATTTTAATAATAAAAATATTGTAGCACCTCACTCCCGCAAGACCCGAACTTGACATCGATGGGTGATATCTGAATTCGTGCCCCACGAGGGTAGCGTGCTAGAACACTCAAACAGTCAAAACTCAATACAAAGTCTTTTTTTAAAAAACAATGCACACTTTTGCGAAAAATCAATAATCAATTTGAGCCCGTTTCAATCATAAACTTTTTCAATCAACATAATACAATCAATAAGATTTCAATAGCCAATTGAGGCCCATTACAAATATAACATCCCATCTCCGATGGGAAGGATAAAATGGTAATTTGGAATGGGATATGAGTGTGTGAACATATCTCGGCATGGTCATGCCCAACATGGCTTCTATATATGCATAAATTGTAATTTTTGTATATGCACATGTTTGTACATGCATTCATGACATTCCCGGCATATGTAATTATTGTGAAAAATGTGTTATTTGTGTTTGAAAATCAAATTGGAGTGAATTTTTGTGTGTTTTACATTTTTGTGAAAATTTAGGAATTTTTCTAGAATTTTTTTGGGATACTTTTTCGGACCGAAAAAATTACCAAGTGACGGACTGATTGGCTTTTCGGTACTGAAAATGACTGTCTTATGGCACTGAAAAATTAGATACATGATTTTGGGATTTATGACTTTGATCTATTAGAAATTGGAGAGAAATTGGACTAGAAATTAATTGTTTTGGAAAGGAAATAAAGGAACCTTTAAAAATGAGACAAGTGGCAAGTGACACATGTCACTTGCCTACTTAGTCTTATACTTAAGTGATTTTTATAAATATCTTACCTAAGGCAAAGCCATCCATGACACCTCTCTTTTAAATGGGTTTAAGGTGATTTCAAAGTGATTTTTCTCACCATCCGTAGCTACTTCTCTCCCTCTCCTTCTTGAGTTGCCTTCTTCTTGGAAAAAAAATTGCTACTCTTCTTTACCTAGACCATGGCTCTTCTTTGTTAATTGCTTGTTTGCTCTTCCTTGTTCTTGAAAATTCAACCCTAAGCAAAGAAGGTTGATGATCGTGTATGGTTGGGAGATAGAGTGTTAGCGGTGGTTCTTTTTTTAAAAACAAAGACTTGAAGTTTTGGAAGCTTAATGAGGTAAGAAAGATGTTCTATGTCATGGTTTTGTAATTAATTAAATTGTTTGTGATGTATTTAAAGTTGATTGCATGGAAATTGTGGTTGGAATATATG
>JANZLF010000005.1:20125378-20139466 GCA_026546835.1 Erythroxylum foetidum | reverse complement strand
AGTGAAACACAGAAGGAACAAAACTCAAATGAAGCGAAACTCAAAAGAAACAAAACAAAAAAGGAAAAAAACTAAAAAGGAGCGAAACACAGAAGGAACAAAACTCAGAAGAAGTGAAACTTAGATGGAAGAAAACTCAGAAGAAGCGAAACTCAAAAGGAACAAAACACAAAAGGAAGAAAACTCAGAAGAAGCAAAACTCAAAAGGAACAAAATACAGAAGGAACAAAACACATAAGGAAGAAAACTCAAAAGGAGCGAAACATAGAAGGAACAAAACACAAAAGAAGTTTATGAATAGTAACATAGAAGAATTTCATGAATAGTAACACAAAAGAAATTTATGAACAGTAACACAGAAGAAGTTTATAAACAGTAACACAAAGAAGTTTTAGGCATGACTTTCAACTCCAATGTCTAAAATTTTTATACTATATACTGTTAGATAGATAACAGAAAGATCTACAACTCTCAAGAGGCAACTTTGCCAAAATCTATCTAAATCAATCCCAAATTTTCCCTTAGAGTCTGAAGATGAATTTTACATTCATCCACTAATGTACTACACGTAATTCTCACTTTATGACAAATTTTGAGACCCTTAGAGATAGAATTGAAATTCGATATTTTCATAAGAAATGTAGCCATATGTTTCTAATTTAATCAAAACAAATAATCTTCTTATTTGGATAACTAGAGAAAAAGTTATGGCTAATAGACTAAGCACACTTAGTAAATATTTTTCAGATCAACCACCACTTTTGTTTCCAAATCTTTCATTATCACAACTCATACCAAGATCACTCTTTCAACTCCCTCTACTTCTCATTTTCAATAAAATCAAATTTAAAAACAATCATACTTGGAAGTTGTCAATGAATGCATGTACACTTAGTTTTGTATGTGCAAAAATTCAAATTCATATACATGTATGCTGACATGCTGCTGGGCATGAAATGCAAATTTTTTTTCCTAACTCTTACATTGCTATTCTCTCCATTTGAAATCTGGATTTTAACCCTTAATATGAGGACGAGATGTTACAAATATCCTTTTAAAATTTACATGTTTGTATATTGTCAATTTATTGGGGCTTTTTTTACTTCACCTAAGACCTATAAAACATTAGGAACCCTAATAATCTATTATTAACACTTCCATTGACTACATTCCAAAATTGATGGATGTATCCCACTTAAATTAAATCTATTTGATTCATGAGGAAAAATTTGTAGGTAATAATAGTGTGCCTTTCCATCGCCTACTCGATATGCACTTAACCTTTTCCTAAGAACTTGGAACCAACTTCGCTCTTTTTCCTTCCCAATAAAATAACATTATTCCCTCCTTGAAATTGAACACATCATCATTCAAAGTAATTAACGATTGAACTCCTAATACTAAATCATTTCCCTTATCTTAATAACTAATCCCTCGTATTGAAACCAATGGCATCCGTTTCATATTCTTATATTTTAAATTACACCTAAATTTCAACCCTTCTACTATAATCATCACAGGCTCTACATTTTCCAATATCCATGGTCTACATGGCAATTTTATGCTAATTACTAGGTGTTATGTCTTCTTCTTCTCCGTCTTCTTCCTCCTCTTCTTATACAACATACATATGAAACTACTTCTTGTACTTATGTTTAGGTGTAAGTTTCTCATCACACCATAAGCTTAATCATTTAACCACCTTTGATCAATCTCTTTGCTGCTTATTGCTTTTTTTACCTTAACATCATTATTAGATGTTATGGGTTTGGATAATAACCCTGGATGACTTTTCACTGCTGAATTCATTCCTTGCACCGGAGACTGATAACTTTTCCGTTGTCTTTTATAAGTTGCTGGCTAGTGTTGAAACACCAATTTTTGTTTCTTAGGCACTTTATAAGCTTATTGGATCTGCCTCAGATTAAATAGTTTAACACAATAATCTATCTGTAATTTCAACCCCTTCATTAACAAACTTACCAAATAAGTCTCAAGCATCACTAACTTATGTGACAAAAATATCAAACTTGACACAAATAAGTCTCAAGCATCACTAACTTATGTGACAAAAATCTGTGTTTTGAGTGCTATGGGATATTCACCAACTAATTGGCTCCATCATTAACCTATTTCTTAGGTATAATTGATTCAAAGACAAAGCTTCTCCATCTAAATGCATAGCTGCAATTCCTACCTTCAATTCTGCAGGTGTTCTATCCAAAAAAATCCAGCTTCATAATCCTTCTCCATCAAAGATTGAAAACACAATCTTGTTGAATTTAATGGGTATGGTGTACCCATCATTCCTTTGAAATTCATTACAGTGCATCTCTGTTACCCTCCTATCTTCTTCCATAGGTAAGTGGTTCGTGTTCCTCTCCGTATATAGCTACATTATCAACTCCTCCAATTCTTTAATTGCTTTCCCTTTCGCTATTACTTCTCCATCTTCCTTCAATCAATCTTCCTTCAAGAATCGTTGATCTAATACCACTTCTTTGTGATGCAAAAGGGTTTGAGTAAATATTGTAATTAGGGTTTAATATTAATGGTTATTTTGCAGAAAATATCAAGAGCAGGGAAAGAGACAAGTATAGAGGAATATTTATTATGTTCGTTAAACCCTTCACCACCTTTCGCTCCAGTATGAGCTGTATCGTAAATCTTCTTTTTAAACTTAGCTTACTCTTTGTACCAACCCTTCCAAAATTCACTCCTTCAGTTGCCCAGTAATTCCTCCATCAGTTTCATTTCATGTCCTTTAGCTCTGTTCATTATTGATGCTCAGGAAAGAGATCTAGCATCAATTAATACAACTATATAATCGGATAGAGCTAACAACTCCAGTGGTGGAGTTTGGATGAAGTTGAAGATTCCAAAAGGAAAGAACATAACATAAGCGAGAGAAGAAAAATCAAGAGGGTAACTTTTCTAACTAAAATAGGGAAATCATAGCAGCTAACTTGGATACTATAGCTATCTAACGGACCCAATTAGTCTTCATGAACACCATGAAGTATTACTAATGTGAATGTTTGCCTATTATTTCATTACAAAGCAGGCGCATTCTTTTCATTAATAACACTCAAATAAAGAAATTTCCCACTTCAGAACAGAAACCTGTGTACTAATATAGAGAATGGATGGATATGTTGAACTCCAACATCAGTACCTTTACATTAATATTTCTTTCTCAATGCACAATGGCTCATCGCCAAAAATAAATAGAGGAAAGGAAAAATATGTGAAGTTCGAAAAGAAAAGCTTCAGAAGCAGCAAATCTGAAAAACTATCAACTTAGCTTTCTCTTCAGATTCTAAGCTTGCCCTCCGTTCCCTTTTGCTTTCTAAGCTCACCAAATAGTGAAAACTGCCTACCTTTGTGGCGTAATCGAGCAGGGTGTCCTTTAGCCTGTTTAACTCAAAAAATTAGAAACGATGACCACGCAATTGGTAGAAAAGACGGGGAACAGTTTACCTTTGCCGTGTCAGGTTTCTTGGTATTCCAGCAGAACAGTGCACCGCAACCTCCACTTGCCGTACTTGATTCATAACCCCTAAAGACAAAGCAAACATGAGTCTAGTCTAGCACTTGCGTGACACCGCATAAATGCAACAAAGAGGAATTTTCATCCTATCCTATATTTTCCATACAAACAGGAAACATGTCCTTTCTACATGATTATCAAACTCTGTCCAGTTAGATCAGGATAATGTTGAAATTGTTATATTTCACAATTACAGTTGAAATAAGACGCAACAGAGGTGATGGTTTGAGAAAGGAAATTCTTACAGCACCCAAAAAAGGGGAACTCGTTATCTTTCTCCTTTCTAAAGATAACTTTTGTCAAGTACCTCCACCAATCCTGCTACCCAACTAATAGCACTGGAAATACACCTATCATAGACCAATTTCATTTGGATCTATTTGATAGGGATGTATAGGTGCAATCCACCTTTTAACTACAGCAGAGTCTTCCCCTTTTCAGTCCATCAATGGAGCTATTCCAAGGTCTTAAACATATTTGATAGCAATTCTTAGGATACAATATATGGTACCATCTATACAGTTCTTTGCTATCAACGATCTCATTACCAATATAAAATTGCAATGATGAGTAAGCAGTAAGAAGGGGGGGAAAAAAAAAGAATGAAGCTCAATGCTCCTTGTAGAGAACTGCTAATGCATTTTGGCCACCACCAAGTTAGCATCCGGCTGAAGAAAGTACCTAAATGCCCTCTTTAAGAAGCCATGTTTGGATCATCTTACCAACTCTGGAAATTGATGTTGAAAGTAAGCTTATTAAAGTTCAATATTCAACTAGTATCAAATTCACAAAGTCTTAAGAGTGCCTAAACTCTATGAAAGACAAAAAGAGGCTAATCCATGACGCAAAAGTAACCTACTGACATAACCAAATTGTAGAAAATCCAACCTCAGTAATTAAAAAGATGTGGTATCATAAGCTTTGACAAAATGAAATCATATTGATGGACTTACAGGCTTTCTTTATTTGCAGGGCCTGGGAAGCTGTTGTCATGCAACAAACTTGGGGATATTGGACAACAATTGGCACTTTTTTTAGACTGATCCTTTTGGACAGCTTTCTGATCTTGCATCTTTAAGAGTTTGATATCATGATTTAACTCATCTCCCCAATGCTGTGAGGACAGGTCCCTTGGACTTACAGATGCCACCTGATTCTGATACATCTCCTCTTGCGGCAGCACCTGATTCTTCTCAGGTTTCAAACGGCTCAAGGATCGTGGGGTGCCTTTTTCTGCAGCCTGCAACCAGGCAGTTTCTAATCTCTGCTCATGGATAATCGATTCTATTCTTTGCATTGGTATTTCCTGCCTCACTTCTTTGAGACAGCTATTTTCACCATCGGCTTCACAGGGCAACTCAAGTGGAGAAGATTTATAGGTTTGGTCCAGCAACATTAACGACTTGGAGTAATCTCCTCCATTCAGATTACCTTCCAAATTATTGAAGCTTCCTCTGGATAAGTTCAACTCCTGTTGTGAGGCCAAATCAGAATGGCCATCGGCAGCCCCATAGTACTTGGTACTTCTTTGGGACTTGATTGCCAAAGTTTTATCAGTTGTCCACTTCTGACTATCCTGTAACTTGAGTCTATTTGAATCATTCATGGCACCATAAATATCTGACATATGGAGAATTCTAACCTCCACATTTTGCCTAAGAACCATTTCAACTGAATTTGTGATACTGCTCAAAAACCTTTCTGCCCTGGCTTTGATATTTTCATCTTCAAATCCAACATAGACAACCAGCATACCTGCATGTTGAACAATAATATCATGTGTTATAGCAAAAGAAGAGGGATGACAGCAAAATTCCTGATGCATCGTACTCCACACATGTTCACACAAATACAAACAGAAAGGGGAACTTGGGGCCTCAGAGTAATAAAGACATTTTGGACTTGACCATTGAATACTAGAAAGTTGAATAAGCCATCATCATGAATCATCAAATTACCGTACTTCTCCACATGTTTGTCTTGTCTTCTTTCTTAATGGATTATAAAATAAGTCCGATGCTAGCCAACAATCGAGTAACTAAACAACATAGTATAGATTTTGGATGGATAGGATAATTAAATAAACGCCTATCATCTGAACAAATCGACAAATCAATTTATTAGCTACCGGTATTCCTTCCACTTTCAGAGGAGCTTTTTCATGAACTTAGTGGTTATATAGTTGGATTTAAAAAATAGTACCAGAAAATGATAAATATTCATTGTCGCTGCAACAGCATAAAAAATGAATTCAACCATTAGTTTTGAGTGATTCAGTGATGGCACTACTTTTCTTTTTTTGACACAATCAGGGGCCTAGCCCTACTCATTTACATAATTATTATTGGCAAACTGCTATCCAAGATATCAAAGTGCAGATTTGTCACATGGGATGGCCACCCAATAACAAAGTAATTACACATAAAACTTGGGCATACAACCAGGAACTTGTAGCATATTGATCACAGAAACATTCACATTATTAAACCAATTGTCTATGGTTTCAGTAGCATGCTAGATAATGGCAACCAAATAGTCACTACAGCACGTCATTGATAATCACCAGCAAGCATCATATAAGTAGTCCATGATTGATCAGCTATAGATCCCATTGACTTGAGTGAAAAGACGGTACAGAGCAGTAAAATTTAACAAATCATGGTTTGGTTACTAGAAGTTAATTGGGAAACAAAGGATTGTCTGGACGTACCTTCAACTTCAGATATGGACAAAAGCTTTCCATGAGCATGTAGCAATTGCCTCAGTGTCTTTGAGTGGCACCTATCAATACACTTACTCCAGATATCATCCAACTCTAAGTTTCTAGAGCCAAATCCGTCACTTGTGATCATTTCATCTTCCCATGAAGCAGATGAGGTATGACTACGCATTGGGTTTTTATGAGGGGGTTTGCCATTAAATATATGTTCCTCTTCATGGCTAGATTTTCCATTTAATATTTTGTACAAGGAAGCAGGGTAACCTGATATATGGGACAAGTTATGGGCATCTGACTTCTGTTTGTAAAGGGCAGCATCTCTTGAAGCACTTGAAGGATCATCATCAGTTGTTCTTGAGCTCTGTCTCCTACTGCTGCTTGACTGAGTGATTTCTGGTGAAGGTACTGAACCAAGCTGTAAAAGAGTTGCAGTGAACCATGTTGAACGGTCACTTGAAACTCTTAACTGTTTCTCAGCATCTGAGAGAAGCTTCAAAGCATGCTTTAATTTCTCCAGTTCTACTTCGTTTACTGTAGATTAAAGGAAAACACAACATTAGCAGAAGAAGCACTAATGATGAAGAAAAATAGATATTTGAAATGTCTAAATATGATCAAGATTCCTTTTTCTATACAGTGCATAAATCAGAATTAAATTCATACCTATATTTTGTAAATAATATCTTTTTGATAATTAGAAATTTCAATGTCTCAATATAGGAGCTCACAAGTTAACCCCAAAAGATAGATGCAACAAAACACTGCAATACTGTCATTAATCATACTCAACTCATCTTTACTAAGATGTCACTTCTATACAAGCTCTCTTCTTGAAAGGCGGGGCTATTCCCCTTTGAAGTTATGTATGGGAACAGAGCCATTTGTATTAAATCAGTCACTGAAGAGTAGAGTGGCGTATGTCTCCAACTCATTCTGACAAATGAAAGTCAATAACAGCTATAATCTGCGGTAGTATTCAAAATCAAAATATTTATAATTCTGTTAAAACTCACATAATATTGGTTGTTTATCTCAACAGTGCCTGGCAGATAATAGATAGAACAGCACTAACTATAGTGGTCCAAGTAGACTTAGAGCACCCAATGCATATACTTAAAGTACGGTTATCTAGTTCTATTATTAACAACAGGTGGAGCAACAGAGATAAACTACAAGTTCAAATGACAACTTATTCCCTAGTTATCCTAGTACAGAGGTTTAAAATATTGAAATGACATCATTTTCATCCTTTTTGCTACTAGCATAGACTGCAGGGTTTTCATACAAAAGAGTGAAGTTGACATAACCAAGGGATATATAGAATAGCAAATTCAAATGAGCAGAACCCAATTTACAAGAGGAGACATCTTTAATCCATGAAACCAGTTATAGCTTGATGCTCCACTTAATACAACACCTGAAATAACAGGAGTTAAGGTGATAAGCCTCTGATGTGTAAGACTGAGCTTCCAATCATATCATCTGCCATCAATAGGAGGTGCTTAAAGGGAGTAGTAACCATAACAAAATCTATATAAGTTCTTTATTGCCAGAATTGCTGCTCCAGAAGGGTTTCATTTGGCAGTTCAGCTCTATGCTTAGACATTCTTTTGCTTGCTTAACTGACTTTGACAGTTAAACGGATCTTTCAATTGTTTTAGCTGGCTCTAATGTTGAGTACATACTGAAATAGGGGGAAAAAGTAATAGGAATAGAAGGGCTCTATTAAATAACTGACGGATAATGCATATTTGCAGAAATTCGGGTTAAAGTGAATCTTTTGATTTCAACACGGACGACAAACATAATTCAACGAAGTTATCAGCATGAGTATTAAAATACTATTTGTCAATGGACAAGCTTCAGGATCAGGGTCTGCATAAATGTTTCCAACTATGTATGAATGCGGGTGTTGCTACTCACAACTTCTTCTGCCAAAGATTGCATTGCCATATTTTGCATCAACAGCATTATAAGTTCCAGCAATAACATCCATGATAAGACTGGCCAATTGAGACATCAGAATCATTGGATCAACACCCGAGTCCATCAAATCTCTGGCTCTTTTTACTGTTTCTGCAGTGTCTGAAGACATTGCTAACTCCAAGAGTTCCAGCAGCTTCTCGTCAGATACAATTCCCACCTGAAAGAAGAGAAATTGCAAATGTAAGTTCAAATTATTCTTGGGTATGCCAAAAACAAAGGTTATTCGGAAGTTTACACTGACAAAAAAAGTTGGAATATTAAGAACTAACAAGAGAATTCCTGTTAGTTCTAGCGCAAAAAGCATCTCAAAGATACAATGAGAATAGGGCGCTAAGGAAGCATCCTAGCACAGTACTCACAAGTTCATTTACAAGAGATGTAGTTATTCTCTTTCCTAGTAAACTCAGCTGGTCTAACATGGTTTCTGCATCTCGAAGTGACCCATCTGCATTTAGAGCAATCAAATCCAGAGCATCTAGTTCAACATCCAGATTCTCTTCTGCAGAAATTTTTCTCAACCTCATCAGTATATCTGCATCTTTAATTTTGTTGAAAAGGTACTTCTGACATCTTGATTGAACAGTACGAGGCACATTGTCAGGATCAGTTGTTATGAAAATAAAGACCACTCGCTTTGGTGGCTCTTCAAGAAATTTGAGAAATGTCAGCCACATCTTAGATGGTAACAAGTGGCATTCATCAATGAGAAAAACCTTGTAGTGCGAGGAGACTGATGGAGGCTCCTTTGAAATCTTTTCCAA
Source organism: Erythroxylum foetidum (assembly GCA_026546835.1). Lineage (NCBI taxonomy): Eukaryota > Viridiplantae > Streptophyta > Magnoliopsida > Malpighiales > Erythroxylaceae > Erythroxylum > Erythroxylum foetidum. The sequence goes on along the minus strand of JANZLF010000005.1, from coordinate 20,130,450 downwards.
AATGTACCTGACTTTATCAATTCCCTTCTTATTGGTACCATCAACTTCCAATAGATCTCGGGTCTTGCCAGAAATGAAATCAGCACACTCAGTGCAGTATCCACATGGTTTTGTTTCTTCAGTAGACATACAATTCAAGGCAGAAGCAAAAATCCTGGCCGTTGAAGTTTTACCCGACCCCCGGGGACCTTGGAATAGATAAACAGGGGCAATCCTTCCCTTACCAATAGCATTAATAAGTGATTGAACAACAATACTCTGGCCAATGAGTTCATCAAAAAGGACTGGTTTATACTTTTGGCTCAAACTTCGAATATTTTCTGTTATGCTTTCGTCTTCTATATCTCCCTTTAAAGCAACAATCTCTAACCCTTCTTGACTCCTACAATTTGACCACCTCTTCCCATCCAGTCTACTCAATGCTTCTAGATCAAGCTCTCCATAGTTTGAAGAGAGCTCATCATCACTATTTCCAGTCCCAATGGATGACCCTGCTCCTCGACCGTCACCATTATATGTAAGCAGCGGCAATATGCCTTGAGCACTTCTTGCGACAATCCTTTGCCTATTAGAAGCAGATGATGAATGACGGCATCTGTTATACATTGACCGACTTCCACACAACATGCCACTTCCTTTCCTTCTTAAGGTATCAGAAAGAGAAGGGGAATAACAACTTCGACATGCGCCTCTGCGTCTTGGTGTCCTCCTTGACCAATAGCAAGGAATTCCACATCCCTGACGACCAGGTAGCTCCACATGGTCATCAACCTCATCATCCCCATCATTGAGTGACGTTGTGGTGGCATCCCAAGATTCAACAGTGCTGGGATATCGGGGTCGGTATCTATTATATGAACTAGTCGACAATGCAGGGGTACTTTGGGAGCAAGAAGTGTCCCCTTTTCGACTACTTTTTAACAGTTTACGGGATGAATGGGACCAATTCTTATGTTTGAGTTTTAGCAGATGTGGAGATGCCACAGAAATCTTTCTTAAATCCTCAGAATTACTGTAGTCTTCAGTATCATCAGACTGATCTACGGAATACTCTCTTCCTACACCCAAACCACCAATCCCCATTGAAGAAGGATGACCCTTAAGCAATCTTCTTAAATTCAACTCTTTTTGTTGATATCTAGAAATAACATCCAAATGGTTAGTAGCTCTCTTACTCTTTCTCCTGATCCCCATGGCTCTTTTCATAGAAGGGGAAACAAGAAGCGTATCTCTGCACCCAAAAATGGTGGATACAGAGCGAGAATCGCCCAGGTAAGTGTTGTCACTCCTGGAGTCCCCAGCATTTCTAGCATCACTCAAACTATCACCAACGCTCTCTTGCACGGAACCAGACTCGTGGTAGTAGTCTTCATTGCCATCATTTTTGGGCAATGCAGATTTATCGGTGGAAGATTTGTGAGTCTTCCAATTGTAAAGGAACACCCTTTGGTCACTTCCATTGTTGTAGTTAGTATTCGTATTAGTCTGATTGAAATGGGAATCCAAATGCAAATGATTTCCATCATGGTGGTGAAAATTGTTTGGCAGTGGAGGAGGTATAGATCTAGAGGAAGAGAGAGGAGACTTCCAAGAAGAAGTAGTACCAGGATCACGCAGCACTTTGGCAGCCTTCCTGATTTGAGTGAGCTCCTTCTTCTTCAAGTGTAACCTGCTTGCTTCAGATACTCTCATTTCCAAGGACATAGTACTAACCTCCACGATTTGTGGACATCAACCAAAAAAAAAAGATAGAAACTTGACCGCGCCTAGCTGGTTATAGAACAGCTAAATATATGTATAGCCGTAGGTCGAGAGAAGAACATCATACAATTGTCTTTTTGTTTTCAGAAATCCAAAGAGAGGAGGAAACCCCAATTGGAGGGCATTGGCATTTTGCAGTTGATCACAGAGACAATGAAAGACTAATAGTAAGGAAGAAGAGATCTAACAGAGAGAAGAGGAGGTGGGGAGTATGAAGTGTAATAAAAATATAGATTATAGAAGAGTTGATGATGAATGAGAAAGGAAGTGATTCATGATAAGACATGTGATTAGGGTTTTCAGTTGGCGCCCCAAAATGGAAGCCTTGAAAGTTGAAATTTTGGTTGGAAATGGACCAGAAGAGGGGGAGAGGGAAGAGTAAGTAATACTAATATGTAATGATAATAATAAGACATTTGTTGTTATTCCATATTCAATCCAATAATATGTAGTATTGCTTTTACAGACTCAGCAGCCATCACTTCTCCTAAATTTAGAGGAAAGAATATTATTATTTACAGCTGTGGCCATTTGTAGAATTAATTATCTCACAAATTACAGTATCTTTCTTTCTTTCTTTCACATACTTGGAAGAAATTATTCCCAGTAAAGTAACGCATCATCATCTGCTCGCAGATACGTGTACTCATTTACTCCATCTAAATGTTTGTCCTAATTCACTTTACATCTATCCAATCTTATGTTCAAATAAGGGGATTTATTATTACAGTGTATTTGAGTTAGTAGGGGACTCTTTCGGTTTAAATGAAATCGCAAGTTTGAACTTTCCTCATATATGCAGTCGTTTAAAATTTGAAATAAGAGTTTTATCTCCTGCAAATAATCTATTCTTTCTTTTTTTTTTTTTACCAATACAAATGATCTATTCGGTTCAAGCATAAATTAATTTAGATATAAATAATTTAAAAGTACTTTTTTATTGTTAAGATCTGCATATTTAGATTTACTAAATTTACTAACTAATATTTCGCTTGAGTTTGAGCCAGCAGTGTCCTTGTCTTCTCTCAGTCTCAGGACAGAAAAGGGAATGATTGTTCATCTATTGGATAACATCCAGTCAAGGGATTTGACTCTCTATTGCTAATGCACCTCCGCACATCATAATCACATGCCCTCGGCTTTTCTCTTCTATTTCATTAACTTAAACATTTTTACATTAATATCTAGCCAACACGTTTTCAGATCAACCAAATTCCAGAGAAGCGTGTTTATATCATTAAAGCTGGGTCACCTATCACATCAACAATCATCACCATAGTTAAGGCCTCAAATACCGTTAAGCTTTTGCTTTTTATTGCTGTATGAATGTATATCTGTGGCCTAATATTTGTCTTTTTTGGTATAAATAAAATGCATACATGAAATCTTTTGTCTATATTTGTTTTGATAGTAGTGATGAGTAGTGGTGACAAGCAATTACAAGCTAGATCAGGGAAACTCAAAAGTCTTGTTTTGTTTCACATGTACAGAGCTGAAAGGCATGTGACGAGAAACCTCCTCCTATTTTCATTCTCAACTTGTACTCATCAAAATTAAACCAGATACTGCCAAATCAAGCAATTGATTTCATGTTCTTCTACACGATGTTGATATTCCATTTTAATGGCTGATTCCGGTCAACTAGAAACGTGCTTCCCTGCCTTCTATAAGATCCACTGATTTGAGTCTCCATTATGTGAGTTGTGTACAAATAAGTTTCTTTTTAATATATGATATTGGTTGTTCTTTGCTATGTAAAAGTAACGGGCATAGTCTTAGATTAGATCAAATTAATAGAGGTTAACTTACTAATTTTTTAAAAAAAACTTAGGTAAATTGCATATTCTCTTATGATATGACTCCTAAGATAGGAATACAAGATATTAATATTCGTTATTCCTTGACTCATATAACTCTCTTCAAAAATTTTATAGGCTAAAAATACGGATTTACACTTTTTATTTTCATAACAATGTAAATGAGCCTTAACTTTTGACGTTATTAACTAGTTTTCAATAGTAATACACGTTCCTCATTTAAATGTGCTAGGCTCATTGAGATCTTAATCAAGGGATTTAAGGATAATAAAATATATAGCTACAAATGCTATTGTTTTGGATGAAATTGGTAATTTCATATGTCAAAGAATCAACCAATATGTGAAAGATTAATTTCAATAAATAAAGCAAAGTCATTTAAAGGAGCCATATGACCAAAGTGAAAGTACCTAATATAATGCAAGATAACTTTAAGACAACTTAAGTCAAGGAGAACTTAAGTCAAGTGAACTAATAACAAGATAAAATGAATTCATTCAACGTTAATAAATCATTGAAATATTTTTTGCAACCTTATTTTCATAATGAATTATAAGTTCAGTCAATATATAATTGTTTACATATAAGTTATAATGCATAAATTCTATTATAGCAAAAAATTATTTTGAACTTTAAAGAAAACCTCTTGATCTTGTTTGAACCTCAGCTAATTGATGGGATGACTAGTGAACCAATAGATCATAGAATGCTTATCATTGGCTAGTCGATAATTGGTTTCAAAATTTACTAAAAGGAATTTCTATTTGGAAAGGAGCAGGCTAGACAACAACCTAATTGAAAGATGTAGACTAGTTAAAAGCAGGTGTTGATTGGTCAATTTGCCCAAAAAATAGTTATTTAATAATTAATTTGTGTTTATAATGTCTATTTAGGTTGTTTAAAAATTAAAAAAACAACAAGCCCGGTGCATAAGACTTCTTACTTTGCAAGTAGGGATGGCACTGAGTTTTTAACTTGATTAATATTCACACTACCCGACCCAAAAAAATAGATATGGAGGCTAAGAAATGAGTTTTAAATGGATTTTAAATGGATGTTGGAAAATGGATGTGAATATAGATTTAGATATGGGTCTAGTAATAACCTATACAATGGATACTCATATCCTACTTATTTTTTTATTAACTCTATTTTTTCTATTTTTTAATATTTATGGTTAAATATAATAAAATATTAATATTTTATTAAAAAAATAACTTTAAAATCCCTACTTTACTCCTCAGTACTCACCTTTTCCATCATATTTTATTTTCTTATAGGATGATAATAATGCAAATGATATGTAGATGAAGTTTTGAATGTTGTAGAGTTCACGTAAAGACAATTTGAAACTTTAGATATTTCAGTCTTTATTCCAGTTCTCAATTGTAAAAAATATATGTTGTCTTTGTACTACACATTATGATTTTTATTATTCCAATTTTATGATTTTTTAAGACATACAAATCAAAATCTTGACTTATTATTATTAAA
>JANZLF010000005.1:20080574-20095939 GCA_026546835.1 Erythroxylum foetidum | reverse complement strand
TTCTTAACCAATTCTATACATTTTATTATTATCAAAACATAAGTGGAATTAATTTGTCAACCACCATTGGTCCAACATGTTGGTCATTCTTTTCACTAGCTTCGAAAGGCTTGTTAATCATGTTGAGATTTTGAAGAAAAGAAGAGATGAATAAGATGGGATAAGATAAAGATTACACAATACGTAACACACTCATGCAATTATTATTAAACTTGGTTGTCTTATATAGACAAATACAAACAACTAAAATAAAATTTTCAACCACTGGCTTATAAGATAAGATTAAAGATAATCTAAGACCCATTCTAAAGAAATTTTAACAACTATAAAATTTTGAATTAAGTCTCAACATTCCCCTTAATTCAAAATTTCAAAAATTGAGCACTTCTCTCATAATCTTCAGAATATTATGTGAAGCACTTCACTTCACTAATTCCCGTTGATGCTCTTCTCATCAACCTACAATTATTGGAGCATGTCTCTTCAAATTTCTCAATAGAGCACTTCTTCCTATTCTTCAACATGAGCACTTCTCTTATTACTTATCTTCATAGAGCACTTCTCTCTAAATTTTTTATTTGTGAAGCACTTCTCTTCACTGTATGATGCACTTCTCGTCATCTTTCCATTGTTGAACACTTCTCTCAACTCATTTTTCCATTGTTGGGCACTTCTCTTAACTAATTTAAAATAATTTCTTCTTCAGCTACTTCAATCAAATTTGCACGTTCTTCTTTTTTAAATCTACAATTCTTTTACAGATGACCAAATCTTTTGCAGTTATAACATTAAGGCTTTCCTTTGTATCAATGATAATCCTCTTCATGACCAGGCTTCTTTCTATGATTACACTGAGAAATTTTTCCCATCTTCTTTTATGACAAAAGCTTTGCTAAATAAGCTCCCTCTGCCATCTTTTCACTTTTTTGATTTCTCATTTAATCACTCATAGGCCCCTCAAGGATCTAAAGCTCTGAAACCATGTTGAGATATTGAAGAAAAGAAGAGATGAATAAGATGGGATAATATAAAGATTACATAATATGTAACACACCCATGCATTTATTATTAAACTTGGTTGCCTTATATAAACAAAATACAAACAACTAAAATAGATTTTTCAGCCACTGGCTTATAAAATAAGATTAAAGATAATCTAAAACTTATTATAAGATAATCTAAGACCTATTTTAAAGGAATTTTAACAACTATAAAATTTTGAATTAATTCTCAACAAATCATTCCGATGATTGTGTTCTTCTATTGCAACATTGCTACTATGGATACTCGATGCCTTTTGGATCCAAAGATCAATCATTCCAAAATTCCACCACACTTGATTACTTAAGCTCTGAACAAGCTTTGGCAGAATATGCGCAAATCATAGTTGATGTTAAGAAGAATCTTTCAGCAAAAAATTGTCCAGTTGTAGCAGTTGGAGCTTCATACAGTAGACGTGAGTTTTAAACAATGAAGTTTATGTGATCACTGCGTTTTTTATCTCAATACCAAAGTTTTTTTGCTCTTAAATTCAGTGCTTGTCTCTTGGTTTCGTCTAAAATATCCTCACGTTGTCATTGGAGCATTGGCATCATCTGCTCCAATTCTCTACTTTGATGACATTACACCAAAAAATGGATTTGCTTCTGTTGTGACCAAAGATTTCAGAGTAAAAACTTGATTATCTTCTAATACTACTGCTGAAACATTTCTTTCTTATTATTGACTTGATTACTTAGAGCCCGTTTGTTTTCATTTTTTTTTTCTGTTTTTAGTTGTGGTTTTTATTAAAAATAAAACTTAACTTTAAAACATGTTTGGTTCTTATTGCCATGTTTTAAAAAACAAAAAAACTACAACCATATTAAGGAAACCAAAAAATTACGTTTCTCTAATATTTTACAACAGTTTTAGTTTCTTCTAAAATATATTTTTGTCGCCGACCTGCATCTTCAACTATTTTTTTTTTCTCTCTGCACCGACTTGCATCCTCCTCTTCGACTGAGTACTCCAGGTTAGTGTTAAAATTATCTGAAAGTTGGTCTCGAAAGTTCTTCTCTTTTGATTGCTTTACTCCCTGTTTGTGCTTGAGTGACCGAGCTAAACAGGGCTTGAAAAGAAATTATGCAAACTCCTTTTTTGTTAGTTATGTGTTGGCCTCCATTCAGTGTTCTTTTTCTTGTCGTTTCCGATAGCCCGAATGAAATTTCTGGCTAAATTTCAGCATGTATCTGCGTAGATATTTGATCGTTAGACCAGTATTGTGCATGTTTTTCTCTATCTTCACTTCTGTTTTTTTTTCTCCTTCGAGTAGTTTCCTGGTATGGGTTCCTTTAGCCAGATAGATCTGGGAGGTTGCTTTTTAGAATTCATTTATGCTTCAATTTTTAGATTACTAGTTGATTTTTCTTGTTCATATCAGTAGCTCTTTGTCGTCTTTCGATTTGCCCCATCTTTGCCCATGTTTTCACTCGTCAGCCTTTATCTTCCTCCATTTTTTCTGGGTATTTTATACTTGCCCATTATCAGAAAACAATACTGATCCAAACTCCACTAATTAATGAAAGCTTTGGTCGGAGTCGGACGGACCAATTTCTGGGTATTTCTTAAACTCCACTAATTTCTGGGTATTTTAATCAAGGTTTTCTTTTACTATTCGTTTATTTTACTCAACTTCTCTATTAAGCCACGTTTCATTGACTGCTTGAGTGGTCCTGACGATAAATAATCTCCCTCTTCCTTGAACAGATTTTCGGTTTCAAATAATAAAAAGTCTTGCATCTCGAAAACCATTGACGTACTCAAGACTTTTGAATCTGATATGGAGTGATGAAAAAGTTACAATGGTTCCTCTTGTCAAAACCCCTTTTCGTGTCTTGTTTGATAGATTATGTGAGTATCCATTTTCTGGAAAGTTGTCTTTTCCTGTCAAGACCGGCGTAAACAACTCCAACAGAGTTCATTTTCCAAGCTTTGAATTTTTTTTAAAATTTTAAAAAACAGGTTTTCGTTTTCAGTTTTTATATTACAAATCTCAACCAAACAAGTTTTCGTTCTTTTTAGGAAAAAAACAAAAACTAAAAACAGGAAACAGAAACCAAAAACAACAACAGAAAAACAGAAGTGGAACCAAACGACCCCAAGTAATTAGAGACAAATTGAATACAAAATAAATAAAGATATTATCAATTCACAAAAAATTAACTAATTAAAACTATTTTAAAAACACTTTACACATATGCAAATTTATGAAATATACAGACAAAAAGTAAAATTTTCATATATACTACGATTGGAGTTGATAAGGAAAAGGATGTACTATACTACTTGGAAACTTTAAACTAATCATCTGTTAGCAATAATAATCCATCTTTGAAAATTTTTAATTAAATTATAAATTTTCTCTACATGAACCGTCCTTCTTTTAAAATATAAATTTATAAAAAAGAACAAGCAATTTATCCTGTTACATAAACATACCCATTACAGTCATGTGAATAAGTAAATCATTTTTTATAAATTTATAAACATTTGTACATTTTTTCTTCATTTTCTATTTCTACATTTTTCAAAATTTTTTATTTAATATAAAAAGTGATTCATATCTAGCTCAAAATTTTAATACATAAACATTTTTTCATAGAAATACTTGTTTTACTTTGTGTTCGTTTCTCACGAATAAAAATAAGTATTTGAAGTGAAAATTTATAAAGATAAATTTTATAAAAACACTATTTTCAGGATTCCAAAAACAACATATTATATTACCATTTAGTTATATAGGATAATTTCCATTCATCTCTTTGTAGTTAAAAATGACCTTTGACGTCACCAACATCAACCTAAACATCTCTTTTGCAATGAATCACATAATTATAACTTACATTATACATACTGCACAACCTAAACGTCTCTTGTACCAACTCTATTACAACTTACAAGAACCCATCTCTTAATTATATGTACTACACATTATTCCAAAGAAAAGAAATGGAAATTTACCTATCAGTAGTAGAATGGGGTGGGGCCTATGGGGGAATCCTTTCCACAATTGCATTCAATATAAATAATTGTTTTTCACTTTAAGTGTGGTAGTCCTTATGGAGTTGGGGGAAGAAGAAGCCAAAAAGACAAAAAGTAGTGTGATAAAGAAGCCAAAAGGTAGAAAATCTGAATAAAAAGTCAAGTATGTAATTTTTATCATTCTATTTGTAGGCTTTCAATTAAAAAAGTCAAAGGCCCAAATAATAATAATCTTAATAAAAATAGATGGACTCATATTTTACTTTTTATTTGATATCTTAATATATCTATTTTTTTATTTTTTTTGTCACCAATTAAATTAATGGGAGCAAAATTTTAATTTTTTAATGAAATCTTAATTTAAAATTAAAATTTTTTAATGTAGTGGGGGCAAGTGGTGTGGCTCCGTCTTTGGTAACAATAGACAAGTTAACACTTGATAAGAAAAGAGTAATCTAACTCTTCTTCATGCTCATACTAGAAATAAAAAGAGTTAACTAACACATACCAATTATGTAAAATTGTAATTAAAAAAATAGAGCATCAATATATGTACATATAAAATACATATCACTTCTCACCATATTCTATACTAAAAACTACAGCCACCTGATTAATGATCTAAAATGCAATATCAATATATGAAGTTACATACAAGTAATTCACGCAAATGTTCATAAAAGGTGTTAATGAAACTATAAAAAGACCAACTTCAGTAAATTAGTTATTTTGGTTTTCCATTCAATTGACTAAATTCATTTCCTCTTCAATTAATTGCATTGATTTTTGTCCCAACTAGTTTCACGTATCACTAAAGTATAATCACATCCACAAACTTCTACAGCACGCATATTCCTAATCATTAAGTCACATCTAATCACATGGCACGACACTTGACACAAAATAAAATAACTATTTGTGTGTATATTTCATAATAACTTAAAGTCACACAAGTACTCATTCACATATCCATATATAAATACACACACTATCTCTCTAATTACTATATAGCATAATCTACTCTACTTACTCAAATGTATAACACAACCAAAACCGTTATCCTCTAACAATTGACAACCATTCTTTAAGTTCAAACACAATAATTATAAATTAATCCAAAAAATTTAAAGAATTGCATTAATGAATAAAAGCTCTTGAAAGGCATACAAATTGGCTTATAATCTACTTATGATTAGTTACTCAAGTGATTGCAATTATTGGGAGCACATTTAGAAGAAGTTATGCAACATATAATAAAATTACTAGGCTTAGAGTATTTTTTTTTTCTCATCCATCGTTATGGATTGAAGGAGTATCTATTTTGGCTTAGGAACCAACCTCTTTTCTTATGTTGTTATCTATAAGTACGCAAAATTATACAACATAGCTACTTCTGCTAAATCATGATGGCAATGTTATAGCTTTTTTTGTTGATTTTCATTTTATGCACCATCTTCTTACCATGCTCTCTATTACAAGGTTTTATTTTATGTTTGTTATAATATTTTCTCTTATCCAAGCTAATGAGCTTTAATTGGTCTTGACTTTTGTTTTTGATAATTCTTTCATTCCTTTCTCTTTAAATAGAATAATCATCAGCTCATAAGATAATCCTAAAATATTTCTCCCAATCCTCTTTATTGTAATGACGGTAGCAAAAATCTTAAATTCTCAGTCATAAACCTTTAGATTAGTTATATTTGGAGAAGAGATGGTCTCTTGATTTCTTTTTTTGGTAAATGAGATGGTCTCTTGATTCATTCTCTACATTTCACAACTTACAATTTGAATTTGTGTTATGAGAGCCTCTTATTCTATCCAAAGTGCTTAGCCTATTTTTAATGGCAAGCCATAGTATAAAGCATATCTTAGGAATAACTTGTTTGAACTATACCAACTTGCTCCAGTGCACCTTGGGTGTTGGATTCCTCAACACTTAGTAGTAGGAGTTGATGGTGAATAATCCTAATGTATGTTTTTGTCACCCTATACTGTCATTTAAATGTTGGTTTGGGTCTTTTTAGGAAAAGTTTCCTAAAATATTAGACAAACTTTGCACGTCATTCATTCCTTTTTATAAATTCTTTACCTTAGCTTTGGGATTCTGCAAATGCCTCAAATGAAATGCTTCAAGACATAGTAAAAAGGTCCCTTTTCACTCCAGATATCAAACCAAAGCTATGTGCTTTCTCCATACTAATTTATGCTTAATTTTCCAATAGAGTTTTTATCTTAGATTGAAGATTTGGATCAAAGTCTAACAGGAGTCAAATTTCAAATTGATTCCTGTAGGCACTAATTATCCAAGTAATGTAACTAAACCCATTACACCAAAAGAGTTTTTTTTAAACTTGCTAAGAGTCTGTAAATCCTTTTGGTAAGTAGCTCTTTATTGGTGATTTACATTGACCATAAACATAGTCCTCTCTCTTCTTTTAGCACTCCAATGTCAATTAATTTGAATTTAGCATAATGTTTTTTATGAGCATCCCTATTTTATAGGAAGTTGGTTATCATTCTCTTTAATGCTTTGTGAGATTCTCTGGCAGTATTATGTGCGAGATCCAATATACATACAGATTCTTCAAGATAGATTTGATGAGTTATAGCCTCCCTACATACGTTAAGCTTTTGTTAGATGAATAAGCAACTCTCCTATGAAACATATGAAATAGGGCTTAACAATCACCATATGTTTGCATTTTTATTGAGATAAGAATTCTTATATATGAGAATAAGAGACTTTCTATCTTCAAATAATAGATGGAGGAGAGCAATTAAGCTTATGAATTTTCTCTAGTAGAAATCAATATGTAACTTTTATCTTTGTTGATATTTAGTCTTGAAAACTTGTTAAATATGTAAGTTTTCATTATTACTTCAACTAAGTTAGCATCTTCCCTACAAAACATAAGTAGACTATCTATAAATAAGAGGTTAAAAACCTTATCTTGCCACATTTATTGTGGAATCTAAAGGAAGGACCCATTATGATGTTATAATTAATAAGCTTAGTCAATACCTCATCATAAATTAGGAAAGAGTAAGGTGATAATGGGTTTTCTTGCCTTACTCCTCCTTGAACACTTGAGATGGCTATCGATTCATTAGGATATTAAAAGATGTGATTATGAGGCATTGTTCAATCCAGTAGATGATTTTTTTAGTAAAAACCAAAAGCCACTAATGAGTGTGAGATGAATTCCTAATTAATTGAGTTAAAAACATTGTCAAAGTCAATTTTCATACACAACTCTTAATGGAGTCATTCCTTTGATAGCCTTTGAATCTTTTATATGAATATAATGTTATCACCTCTTTCATCCCCCTCATATAAGTACTTTGAGATTTGCTCAGGAGAGATTCTAGTACTACATTCAAACTTGAGGCAAGTATTTTAGATATGATCTTGTATAGGGTGTTATAGTACACTATAGGCCTAAAATCTTTGAGTTAGTTAGGTTTAAGAATCTTAGGTATTATTCAGATATGAGTTTTACTTATATCTTTTAGCTATTTTCTTGAGATGAAGAACTCCATTATTGCCTTGTTAATCTAAATCTTTTTCTAGCTCCATGATTCTTTGTAAAAGAATCCATTTAATTTATATATAGACTAGGAAATTTGTTGTAATTGAGGCCTATTAAGGCCTTTTTTTTCCACATCTTGTAGGTAATAGCTTGAAGAGATCCTAAGCTTGTTGATCTAGTGATTGCTTTTAGGATAAAAGAGTTGAGTCTTTATAACGAAGAATAATAGTGAATAGATGTGCCTAAGGTTTCTTGAAAGTATTTGTAGACCTACTCCTTTTGATCCTTTATATCTCAAATCCTTTCTTTATTATCCTTATCTAGATCTGCAATTTATTTTGTATTCCTTTTAGATAAGGTGACATTAAAAAAGAAAATAGAGTTGTTATCTCTATCTTGCATCTATTAAACTCTTATTTCTACTTTAATAAAGATTTGTGGGCATTAAGAGCTCTGTTGTAATTAGTTAAAAATATATTCTCTTTCTTAATCTTAGTTTTGTTCTTTAGATTTACATACATATCAGATTGTACTAATGTAAGCATGCTCCTCATCTCTTTAAATTTAAAGAATTTATTACTTGTAAATTTCTAATGTAGTTCCTTAAGTTTTTTTTCACCATTCAAAAATTTTAGACATATTTGTGTTGCTCAAATCCCTCCATCTTATTTTCCATACCTATCTCTACTACCTCCTAGAATCCCTTAACTTTTATGATATAGTTTATGAATTTAAAAAGGGTTATTTAGATGAGGGAAATAGTTATATTATGGATCTTAATTGGTGAATGGTCTAAGGTGAAATAGTTGCCAAAGATAGCTTTACTTCCCTAAAATTTCACCTTCCAAGGATGATTTATCATATCTCTATCCATTTTCTTTCTTATAAACCATCTACTTTATTATTATTACTGTATGTGAAGTGGATTACTTTATAATTAAGATATGTGGCCCCTACTTTCTTGATGAAATATTTGAAGTCATTATAAGGTGCTTTTAAGTTTGTACATCATTTAGATTCTAAGGCATGAAGAGTACTATTGAAATATCCAATGATCATATAAGGAATGTTCATATTTAAGCTTTCATTTTCCAAGTCCTTCTAAAGAGTTATTTATAAAGTTAAATTTGCAACATATACAAAGTAAAAGAATAATCTATATTTATTCAACTCTACCTTAGTGAATAAATGTAGAATTTGTGCATTAAGGAGATAATCTATGATCTCTAGCTTATCGGGGTCGTATATTTTAACTCTTCTTCCATTATGTTAGGTATTGTAACTAGAGATGATTTTCTAATTGTCTTTAATAAACCAGAACCTTTTGCATTGATTTTCCTTTAGCTTAGTTTCCTAAAGGCCAATTAACATTAACTTTCTTATTTGTAGATAATCTAATAGTACTTGTTGCTTTTTATGGCTATTGAGGCCCATAACATTCCAAGATAAGAATGATAGTAGAGAAGATTTGAGGGGTATTTGATTCCTTTGGATTTGGTCTTCCTTCCAAATTTCCTTTTTAATGCTAGGGTGAAAGCCTCTAACCTCTCCATAACTTCATATTTTCCATTAGAGGAGGTAAAAACATCTAAGATTTTTATTTTGTCCCTTTCATTAGCTTTTTTATGCCCGATTGTGTCATTATTAAGGGGTTTACTTGGAATTAGCCCTATTTGGTTAACTTACGAACTGATATCTTTTTTTCTTAATAAATCAGACACCTCGAGGTTAGTTTCATTATATGATTCCTTTCTTTCCCCCCTTTCATCCTTTTTATTCAACTCATTTGTGAGCTTACTACTTTTAGGCTCCCAGTTTCCCTTGTCATCTTAATATCTCCTTAGGTTTAGGTTCTCCATTCCTATTAACTCATAATAATCACCTTTAGTGAAAGATTTGTCATTTTCCTCCAATCCTTTCCTTATTTTTGGAGAGTGGGATTTTAGTAATAGGAAAACAATACTGAGTATTCCATCATTTTCTTAGGTTAATTCAATCTCATTATTGGTATCAATTTAGGGAGGCTTTGATATATCAGTTTATACACAAATTCTTAAATATCCCATCCTTTTTACTGATGAAGTGATTTCATCCATATATATGGGCTTTCCTGTATAACTTATAGGGTATGGACTAATACCTAAGTAGATCATTATAAATACTGATCCAAATTGGAATCTATTTTATTTTCAATTGTTTAAGTTGCATTTAAGGAGATTACTTCTGTAAGAAGATTATTTTATCATTATATCCTTTTATTCTTAAGGAAGGGAAAAAAATAAGTTTATCTACTAGAGCGACATCTCCAACTAGGTGGCACCAATTTCTTTTAAAGTTATTAAACTTCTTGTTAGTACCTTCAAAATAAATGTAGGTTCCTTTAAGGAGTTCTTTCTTGTCATAGATAGTTGATTGAGCTTTTTCACTTCTTATTTAGTAGAGAGGATTTGGATTCCTTCTTAGAGACGAGAAAAACGAGTACTTGAAAATTAAAGTTCTTTCTATTTTAGAAAAAAATTTATTATCAGAAAAGTTGAAAAATAGTTCTTTAACGAATAAGGCAAGAAAATGGTTTGTGGGGAAAGAAAAGGGGAAGAAGAGTTCAAATGCTAGGGAATTTAAAAGGCAACAAGTGAGATGAAACAGATAAGTAAGAAAAAGATGATGAGTAAGGAAAATAAGGGGGCTAAAAATGACGATGTTGCTAATTTTGAAGAATGATCACTTCATCTAGATAGGTTCCAATAACTAAAGGAAATGAAAGTAAACATAAAAACAGGGAGGTAGGGAAAATAAGAGGAGTTAAAGGAGCAAAATAGAAGGAGATTATGAAGGAGATGAAAATGTGGGAGACCAGAATGTAGCAGAGGAAGGCAAGTATTATAAATATAGGGAAGAGCATCTCTTATTAGTTATAATCTCTCATTTTTGAAATTTACTTTGTTACTGTGCTCTTTAATTCAACATTTAAATTAAATAAACAACACCCAACTAAATCCAATAATCAAATTAAAAACCAAAATGGAAAATATTAGCATTCAACATACCAATAAAAAATAATAACTCTTATGTTCATGAAATTGCATGGACACAAGAGTGGGAAAAACACCTTAAACTACAAGAATCAAAATAATCCTACACCTCCTTAGCAAAGGCGTCAAAAACATGTTGATCATTTTGTAAGCTTTACTATTTATAGCCTTCAAAATACCGCAAGCTTTACAATAATGATGGATATGACGTATGTTTTGGCTCTAACATTGTTGAGTTTGGTCCATCTTATTCATTCTTATAGAGTTCTTCACAATTGTATATGTAATTACCTTGGTGTTCACGGAAATTGTATCAGGCACTTTCCTCCAGCCTGGTTCTTCTATTTCTTCTTCCTCCTCTGACTTTTCATCAGTCAAGTCCTCTTTTACTTGCTAAGGCGACGTTGTACTCGAACTCACCTGACTAGCCCTGATCTTGACATGAATCTTTTAGCTGATATCTCGGAGTTCCATATTATAGGACTTAAGGATTTTAGCAGGCCATAAATGATGATGATTTAGGAAGTCTAGGAGATGGACTATTGGGACCTGATCTGGAAACCGGACTCCAACCGGAAAACGAAATCACAAATCAAAAACCGAACCGGCGAAAATGCGAAAGAATAGATAACAAAGCGAAATTGGGCCAAAACATAAGCGAATCACAATTCGGATCGGAAAGCAAAAGAAATAAAATGAAATCAAAATCTTAAGGAGCCATAGAAAATCCAAAGGCTCGGAAAATCATAAAGCGGAATCGAAGGAACGGATTTACAAAATTTTGAAAACAAAGAAACAAAATGGATCAATAAACTAAATGTTCAAATTCTGAAATCCGTGAACGCATACTTTAGAAAAACGCTTGTTGGAAACCTTAGACTAAACCAATTCGAAACCGGTACAAATGTTTTTCTTTCTTTTTCATTCTTTATCAATCTTATACAAAGCCATTTAATTTTCCATTTGGAAATTCATCCTCAAACAAAAACACAATTTACTTGATTTTTCATATTCAAATCATAACCATCAATTTACACAAAATCTTATTATTCCTTTCTTTTTCCAATAGATACTTAACACACATATCCATATATCCACATATCACACACAATAAGCACTTCAATATCTCAATTCTAGCAGTATCATCGGATCTCCTGTCCGGAACCCATATCACATTCAATCACATTCATATCTCAATTTAATATACAAATTCATAATTCATACTCATCATGAAATAAAAGCTTACAAAACATTAATGGCATTCCAAGCCATATACAAAACCAATATCCATAATCCGAAAATACAAAATATACAACTCTTGAATACACTAGATACAAAAGTCACAAAAATCTCCACCATACTTAACATAAGCCTAAAATCTTATTTTTACAAGAATCGAACTTCAAAAACATCATAAACAAACATGACAGAGGAATGTCTTGACTTTCTTTCATCCGATCTCCTTCTTGAAACCTGGAGATGAGGATGAAAGGAAGTGAGCTTTACAGCTCTTGAATAACATGTTTATAAATCAAAAAATAAGCAAAAATCATTTTTCAAAACGTTTGCCAATTTATGGGGGTTTCACAGTAGAAATTTGGCAAAAATGCTTATTTCTCAAACTTTTCAACTTTTCAAAGTCATTCATAATCAATTTCAAAACTTTCAAGGTTGAAAACCCTAATTGCTCATTTATTAAAATTCTCAAATTCTTCACAATTCATGAACAATTTCAAAAGATGAATGCAGCTCCTAATAAAACACATAAGCATATTACACATCACAAATTTGGTTTGGGTCGGTCCAAAAACAGAACGTACTGCACATTCCCGCTAACAGAACGTACTACATATTCCCGCATAGCGGTCCGGTATAGCCGTAAACTTATGGGAGTCCTTAACGGAGCTCCAATGCCACTAGCGGGTAGGCAGGCGAAGCCTAGATAAGTGCACTTGATCCTCTTATGGGACCTAACCAAACCCACATAACACATTTCACACTTGAAAAAATCGGATTGCCCGAAGGCACATTTCGAAAACTTAGTTTTCATAACAAACAAATTTTCATTCACAATTCCAACTAAAATTCGCACAACAGATTTTCAAATCATTCAACCACAATGTCATACATAATGTCACATATTTCACACAAATTCATATATCAAATGCACAATCATTCACAAACAAGGAATACAACAATTTTCATAATTTATCACTTCATTCATAAATGATGAATTTCACAAATTTTCTTAATTTATTAAAACATTTAAAACTTGTAACCATTTTTCAAAAACATTCGGAAACAATAAAATTCGATACTTTATTTCTTAATTTTTCGAAAACATTTACATGGCTTATAATTCAAAATATAAGCATGATACCAACCTTATTTCCATGCTTGTAACTTGTCCAAAGCATCAATTTCTCCATTGCCTCACTTAAATTCCCTAATTCATGACAAAATCCCTAATTAATAATCATCCAAAATCGAACAATTTATACTATGTAATTACCAAAATTGAGTTTAGTAAACTTAAACTCATACAATATCCAAGCTATCTAAACCAAAATCTTCCCACAATTTATAAACCAAAATCTTCCCACAATTTAACAAAGTAAAAATTCTTCTTACCTTAATTCTTCACCAATTTCGAAATTTCTTAGCTTGGAATAAAGTTCTTGATCTCCTCTTCATTTTTCCCTCTTGAATCATCTTCGAAAACTCTCTTGAAATCCAAGAAAAAGAAACCATAACCGTATTCTTTCTTCTTTCTCCCTTCTCCACCGAAATCTCTTTCCTCTCTCTTCTTTCTTCTTTCTTCTCTTTTCTTTCTTCCTTCCCATTTCGTGCTTCTCTTCATGTTAAACGACAGTCCACTCTTCTTGTCATTAAAGAATGCAAAAAGACCATTATGCCCCTCCATTTAAGCCTTCTAACTTAAAGCCTTAAGTGTTCTTCCAAGTTTGCCCTTTAAGCACTTCTAACACTTTAATTTAATTTAATCCAATTAATTTATCCCATACACTCTTACTCAATTTAACATGCTAATTATTTACATTAACATGCTAATTAAGTCCTTAAAATCATAAAATAAATCAAAGTCTCAAAATTCATTAAATCATGCTTAACTTAGGATATTTTTGAAATCATCAAATTGAAGGAATTTGCTAAAATTTCCTTCTAGAAAAATGTTCCTTATTGTCTCAATTTCATAACGCCACCAAAATCATTTAATTTGGTGCACTACTCTAAAAGTTATACTCCAAATATTTCGGACTATTTTTATGCTAACACACTTTTCAACGATTTATTTCCATCCAAAAATTGACATTCTTAAAGACTAAATTTGTTGGGACCCGATCTCGAGCCCGGACCCCAACTGAAGAAATAGCCAACGGAATGGAAACGAAAAGCGAAACAATAGGGCAGAAACGAACTCAATCAAAAGCATAAACGGATGCGAAAAGCGAATCGAATTGGAAGTTATAAGAATCGAATACCTATCGAAAGCAAAATCGAACACTAATCCAATAGGTTCGCAATCAAAGCACACAAACGGTTTAAACGAACTCAATCAAATTTCCGACATCCATGAATTCCTACATTAGAAAAACGCGCATTGGAAACCTTAGACTAAACCAGTCTAAACCAATTTGAAACCGATATAAATTTTTTTCTTTCTTTATTCAATATCATGAAAAGAAATTTAATTTCCCATTTGGAAATTTATCCTCATTCAAAATCTCAATTTACTTGGCTCTTCATATACAAAATCGTAACTATCAATTTACCCAAAATCTTATTATTTCTTTCTTTTGCCAATAGACACTTAACACACATATATCCATATATCCACAATTCATACACAATAAGCACTTCAATATCTCATCTCAAACATCACAATTCATCAGACTTCCTGTCCGGAATCCCTTCATAATCAAACACATTTCTATACCTATAACACTTCAATAATTCTCAATCAATCACCAAAATTATCGGACCTTCTGTCCGGAATCCAAACACAATCAATCCCATTCATAATCATATGCAATTTATATACATAACCATAATTCACTATTCTATTCCATATACAAATCCATAATTTAATCAGTTCCATTCATACATCATAACCATAAACAAATTTATATCTCAATTCCATACACAAGTCTAGAAGTCACTTACATTCCAAAATAAATGCACTACAAACTTTAATGGCATTCCAAGCCATATACAAAACCAATACCAAAATCCAAAATACACAAAACACAAGATAAGCAAAATCGAACAGAAGTCTTGACTTTCTTTCATCTGATCTCCTACTCGATACCTGGAGATGGGGACGAAGGGCGGTGAACTTAAAGCTCGTGGATAACATGTTTATAAATCGAAAAATAAGCAAAAATTATTTTTCAAAACTTTTTCCATTTATAAACATTTCACAGTAGAAAATCCATCGAAAGCTTATTGTTCACAATTTCTCAATTTCAAAGAATTCATGAGCAATTTGGAAAACATTAATGCATCACACTTAGAATCAAAACAAAAACACATAAACACATCAGAATGGTTTGGGTCGGTCCAAAATAGAACGTACTGCACATTTCCACATAGCGGTCCTGTGTAGCCCTGAACAGAATGTACTACACTTTCCCGCATAGCGGTCCAGTGTAGTCGTAAACTTATAGGAGTCCGTAACAGAGCTTCAATGCCACTAGCGGGCAGGCGGGCGAAGCCTAGACAAGTGCACTTGACCCTCTTATGGGACCTAACCAAACCCACA
>JANZLF010000005.1:19965151-19980853 GCA_026546835.1 Erythroxylum foetidum | reverse complement strand
GTAACTAGAGAGCCATTGGCCACTACAATCTTTTTGTTACTTGGGCATGGGGTATAAGTGTGAAAGAGTTGAGATGTAGGTGTTATATGGTCTGTGGCACTTGAGCCTACTATCCAAGAATTGGTATGAAGGTTTTTTGAGGCATTCATGCAAATAGGGAGTAAAGGTTTACCTGAAAGAGCCAAAGAACAAGTCTTAGAAGGTCTTTTAATAGTCCCCAACAAGCTTCTCAGCTTCTCAGTTTCTTCACTGTTTAATTCTCTTGTTCTTGGATTTTCCTCAACTTTGGGCTAATCTACCATATGTGCTTAGGAACTCTGCTGTCCCCCACAGTTTCCCCATTCTCGACTTGGTGGTTTATCATGTATTTTCCAACATGTTTCCTTTTTGTGCCTTGGTTTCTTGCAGTGGGTGCACCAAAGGTTGTCCTTATTCTCCTTCCCTTGGTTCTCTACCAGAATGCTTAGATAGATCACTATTTCCTTTGTCCTGATGATCAGTTTTTGCTAACAATGTTGGCCCGTACATGGTTTGGGAGGTCGACGTGATTAAGAAGAAGTTACTGCAGTGAAGAAGAAAATAATGCAGTAATTAAGGCTACCCTAACGAGAATCACATAAGAGAGGTAAGGAGGAATGCAGCGATGAAGGCTTGAACACACAAGAGAAGAACCCAAAAAAAAAAGGGTTTTGGTACTGCAACAATGAAGGCTGCTTAAAGGAGAAATCCCAGAAAAAGAAGCCCTATGGCTTTGATACCATGTGGGAAAGAATTTCATATATTCTTATATATTGAATAGGAAGTATACAGCCATATATAGGACTTTACAAGTAGGAATTTAAATATGGAAAGTTATCTAAAGCTATCTAATGTAATCCCTTAATTCAAGGGATTTCAAACTTATTCTATCTTATCTATTTACAGCCTATCTATATCTTAGTATAATCTACTTATAGGTGTTCAGTATCTCAACATGTGGCATAGTTCATCTGATTTTTGTCTTTTCATTCCTTCTTTACTTTTTTATGTTTATATAGTTATTTGACTATTGCATTGTTATTTGTTTGCCAAACATTGCTTGCTTGCTTATTAAAGTGCTATTCTAAGGGATTGTTGACCCATTCTTTTTTAATATTCTAAGTATATTCATTTATAAAAAGTGTTCTTTTTCTTGTAGTTAGAGCTTCGTGATGTTGATAATGGAAGCAAACAAAACTTACGGTTTGGTACAGAAGAAGCTGTTGAAAGTATGTTGCTTGCCATCAGTTCCTTAGCCGAATTTGTTGTATTATACCTCTAAAATTCTCCTCCATTTATTCTTCATGAGATATTTCTCTTCAGGCATTGTACTTCTATATTATTGGTGGTTTTATCTCTTTGTCCGTAATGATGCTTTTAAGCATGGATCTACACTTTAGCCAGTTATAGTACTTGTTGGGTAATTAGATGAATCTTCTGTCTTATATGATCAATGGACCCAACTCTAGGTAAACATGGAACTATCAAGTCAATTTTGACTTGAGCCATACCAATGCCACCATTTTTTGAGAACTTGTGATGGTAATCCCTTTCTTTGGATTTCTTACAGAGAAGCTTAGACATGTAGATGGAAGACTTGGAAAGAATTTTGTCATTGTTTTTTGATATATTGCAAGAGAATTAAAATTTGTTTACATTCGTTTTTTCTTTATTTTGTGTATGTAAAGGAAAGGAATTGGTGATCTGACACACACAAGTCTTTTCACAGCTTCATGCATCAGGAGCTACTTTATTCCACTTCAACTTCTTAGACAAGCAAAGGAAATAATAACCCCTTATGGTATATTAATTGAAAAGGCCAGTATTTCAACTTCTACCAAATGACACGTTAGGGATATACACAATACAAATTGCCAATCCTAAAATAATAAACTCAACTGATGTAATATCATTGTTGATATATCTTGTTCAACCCACTTTTTATGAAAGGGACTTTTAACTTGCATCGCCATTTTACAGGTTTATGTTCACAATATACAACAATAAACTGTCAGGAGCCTGATTTTGAGAAGTTGTGAATCCCCTTGGTGTTGTTTGACCCTTTAATTTTGTTGTCTTTTGGTGTAACAACTAACAGCTACTCTCATAGATGAAGTTAATTAGTATTGTTGTAAATAGATATGCCTATCTTATTGCCAGTTGGAAACTCAAATTTGCTGAGCCAAGTAGGAGTTTGTCCTATTCTTTTCTAGCCATTATTTGATTCTTAACCTAATTGAAAACGAGCTTGTAATCTGATTTAGGTCAAATCTCATAAAAGAAAAATCTTTCTCTGTTGCAAATTTCTCACTAGTTGTATTCTGATAAAACTCGCTACAGGGGTATATGTAGAGGAGAGGTCTTTCACATGTTTGTATACAGAAGGTGAAATGGCATATCTTATGGAGTGAGTTCCATGTCGTGTATCCCACTTCATGAGATAGACTATTCCCATGAAAATATCATAATCTTATGCATAACATTCTCTTTGTTTATAACTTTTCTCAGCTCTGAAAAATTTGAGCAATTAGAAGTGCCAATACATATATTCGGCAAGGCCGCTGCATATCTTAAAGGTTGGTAAAACTCAACAATGAGGTTTTTGTCTTTTGTTGTGATATTCACTATTATATTATAGTAACGCACTTGAGGGAGCTTAGTCTGCTAATAATTTAATGAACAAATCCCTTGTATGCTCTTATCTATCTATATATTATTGGAAGTTCGCTCTTATGGCCACATTCACTTAGTTTCAATCTTTCAACTAACATGATTAGTGCATATTTCTTTGGACAGGGTTGCTCTCATTGAAGTGGCATCATGACTTGCCATATTTCCTTAGCCTGCTTTTGACTTTCAATGTGTGATTGCGATTTACCACATTCTTAACTATCCAAAAACTTTTGGAATGCAATTTCTTACATCTAATACTATAATCACCATTCTTGATGGAATTGTGCCAACTTATTCGCTAATTTGGTATCTTTCAATTAAATTTCATGATGTAGGACCTTCTCAAGGCAATTTGGATGCACTAGTGCTATGGTGTTGATTTTGAATTATTTTTAAGTTTGTGTTGTTTAGAGGTTAACTTTGTTTTGTAAATATAGTGAGTATATACTTAATTTAAGTGATATGGTGTTCATGTAGAGTTATTTTTAAGTGTATCTTGTTCAAAGATTAGCTTAGTTATGTAAATGTAGTGAGTATATACTTTTAATTCAAGTGTAGAGCTGATTTTTGGATACGTCAGTCAAGTGGGATTAGGTCTTGATTCTAAGGATTAGATTGATCTTGGACTTGTATTCTAATTACTTATGAGTCACATGAATTTAATAAATTTCTCATAAGGTTTTTATTTGGTTACTTTAACATTTGAGTATATAAAGTTGTTTGCAGTTTGTTATTTTGGTTTACTGTGTTTTGATAGTTAGAGTTTGCTTTTGAACTAAAATTAGTCCCAGCTCCTTGTTTCTCCCACACACACACACTCTCTCTCTACCTTGCTTCCCCTTTCCCTTCTTTCTCGTTACTACCTCTTTCTTTGCGTTCTTTTCATGTTCCCCTTCCCCTTCCCTAAGTATTTTAGTACTAAAGGAACAATCTGATGGTCACAGAGGAAATGAAAATTAAGTTGCAATTATTTGATGGGAGACCTTTGTCTGGATTAGTTCCCAAGAAAGTGACATGCTTAATTAAGGAGACACAGGCTAATCCAAAGGGGCTTACAGTCACTCCTAGGTAAGTTCAGATGCTTAGTTTGTCTACTACAGGCATTCCTTGTTCATTTCTTACTATTACAATGGTATATCTTGTCTGTCTATTTCCTTTTTTCTCTTTGCACGTATATTCACTAAGATATTATCTCTTGCTACAATTTTTTTGGTTCTTTTACTCGTTAAAGTTTCTATAATTATTAATAGACGCTATCATGTTCCATTGTGTTTTAATTTTGTTTGGAGATCTATGTTATCAATGAAATTCATTAGTTATTTTTTCGTTCTTTACATGCATACTATTTGGTGGTGTTAATCATCCTTGTAGCTCCCTAATCAAATTTGATTATTGGTGACAATTCTTGCTTCTCATATTGTTGTTGGTTTTCAAATATTTATTGTTATCATAAATAGTAAACATTTGGATGGAAAATATTTATTGTATCATAAATCGTTAACATTTGTATACCTAGTACAAAATAATAAAAGGGTATTTGAGAATTTCAGTTCTACAATCTTGATACTCTTAATAACTTGAAAGTTTTGAAGTTACAACAATTTTTGAAGTTTTAGTTTGTTCACTTTAGGGATAATTTCTTTAGAGTTGAATTGAGGTACGTGGGGCATAAAAATGGAAGTCTTGTTAATTGTGTTCTTACATGAGTGAGCATGAAGTTACATGGGGTTGTTTTTTCCCCCCCATAATTTTGGTTTTTTGACCTTAGATTATTCAGTCATTTTTGGTTTTTGTATTTTTTGTGATTTTTCTGCGTTCCTTTGGCATATTGTTTTTTCATGATTGCATATTTCTTCGTACATAATAATTAATTTTATGAAACTTATTGTCAATTCCATTTTCTACGAAACTATTTTGTTAATACTTGCCTTAAATGTAGGTATATTAAGGCTTTGCTGGATAATGGTCTCAATGTTCAAGTAAGTTGGCATATTCACTTCTTTTGTTCTTTATCTTTTCTAGTATTAGTGCCATAATTTAGTCATAGTATTGGAAAGCTTGAATTGGAAGAAAAAGTTGGTGAGTTTGTGAACTGGTTGACAGGCTAACACTTGAGAATGCTAAATGGGTAAAATGTCCAATATGGGCTTCAATATGATGTGTGAAGCCTGTTGAGTAGCAAAATGTCTAATGTTTATAATTTAAATTTGAGGGCGAGCCTTGGAGCAATTGGTAAAGGTTGCTCCTTTCTGACCAGAAGGTCATAGGTTTGGGTCACTGAAACAGCCTCTTTGTAAAAAAAATGCAAAGGGAATGTTACATATATTGATGACCCTCTCAAAACGGGAAAGTTTTGTGCAATGGAGTATGTTGTGTTTTTTTTTTATAATTTAAATCTGAAATTTTGCTGATTTGTAATTCTAGTCATAATTAAATAGTCAAACTTTCAATTTGTTACAAGTATAATGCACCGTTAACTCTATCCTTAGTGATGTTGACACGAATCGCCTTACACAGTAGTCCCGTTAAATACCAGCACACGTGTAACATTTAAATAATTATATAATAAAAACAAATATAAAACTCAAAAGTTCACCTACTCTCCCTCTCCTCTCTGATATCCTGACTCTCCCTCTCCTCTCTGATATCCTGACTCATCTTGTTCAAAATCAAGTTGTTGAATCTTTCTCACAACAATTTTGTTGGAGCAATACAATTGACACTCTCAAATCTTTAGCAAAATGAAAGTCTGAACCTTTCAAACGAAAAAATTGGACAGGAGCATACCTCCCCGGCTCACTCAACTACATTTTCTTGATGTTTTCATTGTTGCGCACAATAATTTATCAAGAAGGGCACTTGATATGGTTGCACAATTTGGAACGATTGAAAATAGAAGCTAAGAGGGAAAGGCTTTCCTGTGTGGACTACCATTGTCAGAAAGTTGCAATGCAACACTGCTATCCTATAGTTCCCCTAATTGTGAAGAAAAAGATGGTTTCATAGACATTAATGTCTTCTACATAAGCTATATGGTGTCATTCATGATGTTGGGAATTTTTGCAGTTTTATGCATAAATCCTTATTGGCGAGGAGCATCGTTTTCCTTTGTGGGGAAAATAATGAACAACTTGCTCTATTTTCTAGTGGCAACATTCCTATGTTGTCCAAGTATAGTTTTATCAGCCTTTTGCAGAGTCTGATATCAAGTTATGGACACACTATAGACTGCTAACGGAGGAGGGAGGGAGAGTAGGGGAGTTTTTTTTGGTTTCAAATTATTTTTATTTTATAATTATTTAAATTTCATGTGTGTGCTGACTTGTAAAGGGACAAACCTATATAGTGATCCATGTCAATGTCATTTCTAAGAAGGATTTGAATTATCAATTAAGAAAGGAATTTGACTTTCAACCTTCACAGTAGTTAACAGTAGGCTATATTTGCAACAAATTGAAGATTTGAGCATTTGATTGATATTTTTGATAGTTCTGGTTAATATTGCAAAATTAGACTGGGTTTAAAATATAATATACCCTTATACAAAATAGTACATTATGGCCCCGCGTCTGCTTGAGTTTTTTGACCCTTTTGTCATTATTTAATGTAAAATCTGCAGTATTCTTGTACAGGATATATAAATATATAAGCTTCATTTCTTGAAATGTGCAGGTACCTGCCTATTTAGAGGCTGGTGAAGAAATTGTTGTCAATACTGATGATGACACCTACGTTAGCAGGTGAGCTTTAGTAGCTTCTTAGTTGGACATTGCCATTTATTCTTGTCATTTTTATTTGTCTTTTATTTTGCCAATTATTTGGCACTGATTATGCATTCCATTATGTTGCAAGCATACTCAATGAAGGTTATCAAATGTTTGCATGTGATCACCTATGTATTAGCATAAGTCTTCATATTCGGCAATTTCTCTTTTTCCTAACATTGTTGAAGCCGGGCAAATTCCATGGATCTATCTAATTCTTTTTTTTGAGTTTAGGGATTTAAATTGTTAAGAACTGTTGGTTGGACTTTGAAAATGGATTGGATTTATAGGTCGAATGGTCAACTTGATTGAGATTTTAGGCCAAAATAATGGATATTTGGTCCGTGTAAATTCTTGATATGGTTGGTTCTTGGTGTTTTGATCTACTTCCCCAATTCTTCATTGCCCTACCTGTAGCATATTGATAAGATCTCATCTTGACTAATTATTTGATATTATCTCCTTTGTTTTGAATTTATTTTTGTGCTTAAATATGAAAATTAATGTTTGTTTTGTTTTAGGAGATGAAAAGTAGAGATTACATCAAATGAGGACTCTATTGATGATAATGACAAATTTTGGACAAAGTGAAGAGATTGTTGCAGTAATAAGACTGATCACCTGAAGAGTTAGAGTTTGACTGAAAGACTTCGCCTTATCCTTATCATGAAGGAGTTTGATTTTAAATTCGTTTTAGATAAACATCTTTACAAGTTGGAGTTAAGTTATGATTAGATTAGAAAACCCTAAAAAAGAGATGTTTTTTACAATAAAAAAGGGCTCTCTCTTCTTACATTTTTTGGAATTCTTAGTCTTTCTTCTATTTTGTTATTCGAGCGAAAGCCGTGTGGGGCTAAATTCATTGTTCTGATTTAAGGGGATTCGATATTTTAATTATAACTTTGTGAGATTTTGTGTTTTCAAACTTTTATTTACGTTTTAATTCAAGTATTTTTGTTTTGAATTCTCATATTTTATGAATGATTAATATTCGATTAATCTAACAATTTAATTTAGTATTTGATTATTTTATTGCTATCTAGGAATTCAGTGATTCGTAAGTGTCATAAAGAAGTGGTATAAGTAACAAATAGGTTATTTATGAATTTTTATATTGAACTTACGATAAACAAGAAAATTAAATAGAATAATTGCACCTATCTTGATTATTTAGTTTAGGATTTAGTTTTTTTCACAGAGCTTATTGCTATCATTTTATTTGATATGGAATGTTATTACACTTAGTTAATAGATGTTAAGTTTTGGTTTGGATGTTAGGTTTGAACCAATTAATTTAAAAAATTTTGAGATTTATTACGACTATCTTAATATGTTTCGAATTAACTGCTTAAATCGTGAAAATATTCTTTTTGAATCAATAATCAATATTACAATTAGATGAGATATTTCCCTTAAATCGAGGTTTGGTAATCTTGATTTTTTCATTTTTAAATTTAATTGATTTAATTTATTTTTGTATTAGTTTTAGTTGATCAATTATTTCATAAAAAACCACCCATTTAATTTTATTACTTAAAATTAAAAACCCAGTGTTCAGTTCTCTAAGGATTCGACTTGGTTCGATAACTACTAAAAAAGTTTAGAGAATTGATATTATTTTGGAGGCTTCGACAACTCTATCAAAATTTGATGCCATTGTTGGGGAATTATTTCAAGTTTCTTAATTTCTGTGTTTTTTTACAGTTACTACTAACCTCTTGTATTGTATGACTCATGCTTCTCATATAGGTAAATTGTAGTATAATCCAGAAATTCAGAAGACAACGCATCATTTGAGAAAAGAGACTAAGCAAGGAAGCAATCATTCACTTTCAAACGTGAAAGTTGAAGTAGATCTAACAATTAGTGAAGACTCTAATTTTCAAGAAGTGGACGAAAAGATGATAAATCTCAACCTGAGAACGTTACAGGAGTTACCGACATCGAATTTGAATCAACAACCTTTATGTATTTAATTTTTAGATGTTGAGGTAGATTTCGAATTGAAATCTGATTTGATTCACTTATTGCCTATTTTTGGTAATCTTACAGGTGAAAATCTACATAAACACTTGAAAAAAATTTCATGTTGTCTATTTTGAGATGAAGTCACAAGGTGTGACAGAAGAACAAATTAATCTCAGGGCCTTTTCGTTCTCTTTGATAGATAAGGCAAAGAATTTGTTATATTATCTTCCACCTGGCTCACTAATAATGTGGAACGAGATAAAGAGAATATTTCTAGAGAAGTTCTTTCTTGCATCAAGAGCAGTAAATATAAAAAATGAGATATGTGGGATAAGACAAATTACTGAGAAATATTATACGAATATTGGGAAAGGTTTAAGAAGCTATGTGTCAATTGTCCACATCATCAAATTTTAGATCAACTTCTGATTCAATACTTTTATGAAGGATTATTGCCAATGGATCGAAGTATGGTCGATGCAGTTAGTGGAGAAGTTTTGGTAAACAAAAAACCTGAAGCAACTAGATAGTTGGTATCAGTTACCGAAAATTCTCAACAGTTTGAGACAAGGATGAATGGAGCTGTTAAGCATGTGAATGAGATAAGTAACACGCACCTTGAGGATAACATATCTTATTTAACCACTCTAGTTCGTCAAATGACTATAGGTCAATTGCAATTGGCAAGAGTGTGCTGAATATGCTCATTCCTTAGACATCTTATGGATATATGCCCTATATTGCAACAAGACTCTCTTCAAGAAGCTATCACAATAGGTAATTTCTTAGTCAACCTCAACAAACGTATGACCCTTATTCCAATTACTACAATTTAGGATAGAGGGATCATCCAAACTTGAGCTATGAAAATCAAGGAGGTCAACAATGATATCAACCCTATAATTTTAATAAACAACCTCAAGCTCTTACATACGTTCAACCTCAATCTTCAAATTCAGGTATGTCTTTAGATGAAATTGTTGAGGCACTTGTTAATAATACTTAACAATTTCAATAGGAAACAAGGGCAAGCCTTCAAAACTTGGGAAACCATATCACTCAATTCGCCACTCGGTAAGTAAATTAAAAGCTCAAGCATTGGAAAAATTACCTTTCCAAATAATGGTGAATCCTAAAGAGAATGTGAGTGCAATGACTTTGAGAAGTGGTAAGGAAATTCAATCTGGAACTTTTTTAACAACGGTGGAAGAAAGCACGATGATGGAGAAAAGAAGGAAGAACTTCCAACTCAAGAATCAACAAAGGTAAACAATGATTCATCTCCATCAATATCAATTAATGCATATTTAGCTCCTTTTCCTAGTAGGTTGGCTAAACCAAAAGATGAAGGTCTTAGAAACCTTCAAAAAGGTGAAAATCATATACCACTTCTAGAAGTCATCAAGTAAGTTATGAAATATGTAAAATTCTTAGAGGAGTTGTGCACAAATAAAAGGAAGCTGAAGGACAAGGGGATAATAATTTTAGTTAAGAATGTAACAGTTGTGATAAATAGGAAATTACTGGAAAAATGCAAAGATCGAGGTATGTTTATACTTCTTTGTGTTATTGGTAATAAAAAATTGAGCGTGCTATGCCAGACTTAGGTGCATCTAATGTCATGTCATACTCAATTTATCGAGCTTTGAGTGTGCTATGCCAAACTTAGTTGCATCTAATAATGTCATGCCTTTAGGTGCATCTAATAATGTCATGCCATACTCATTTTATCGAGCTGTAAATCTAAATTCTTTGTAAAAAATTATTGCGATTATCCAACTAGCTAATTGTTCGTATGTCCGCCCTATTGGAGTTATTAAGGATGTTTTAGTCCAAGTTAATGGTTTGGTATTTAGTGGACTTTTACATCTTAAAAATGGAAGCAGATAGTGTGGAACATTTGATTTCAATTTTATTGGTTAGGCCATTTATGAAGACGACTAAAACGATAATCGATATGCACTAGGGTGCTCTTTCCGTAAAGTTTGATGGAGAAATAGTAAAGTTCAACATTTATGAAGAAATGAAGTACCTAAATGATTTTCAATCCGTTTATCATATGGATATTGTGGATTCATTTGTGTAGGATATGTTTAAAGAAGAGAGTGTTGAAGGTAAGTTAGAATGTAAGGTCAAATCGGAAGTGAACGAGCAAATTGATGAAACTTGTGATGTTATAGAATCATTGCCAGCAATGGTAATAGATTCGACAAGTTTAAAAGATGAACTTACTACAACTCACAAGAAAATCTTACCTTTTGTTTTGTAGGCTCCAAAGATAGAATTGAAGGTGTTACCTGATCGTATACTTTTAGGTGATGGAAAATCATTACCCACAATCATTTCAAAAAATTTAACTAAAGAGCAAAAGGAAGGGCTAGTAGCAATATTTAAGGATTACACAATTACAATTACGTAGAAGTTTGGAAAGAATTGACCACGTCGAGCATAACGACGTTAAACAATTGCACTTTTTGGGAGATAACCCAAAATATGATAGTTTTATTTTATTTTGTTTTAGTTCTTTTTAGGATGCATTTGTTTGTTTTTGAAATATAAATTATTGAAAAGAAATTCCAGATTACTAAGTCTTATAAGATTAGATCTCGCCTTATGTGATTTTAGGTTGTTTGAAAACCTTTGAATTGAATTCATTAATGAATTAGATTCAATTATGAGATTGAAATTCAATTTACACTGTTTGGAACAAACTCAGTAATATTAGAAATGAATTCAATTACACTGTTTGAAATGAGAATGATTATAGTGAGGAATGAAAATGAAAATGAACATTATTATTATAATTATAATGGTTAGTTAAGAGGAAGGACTTATGACTATTACCATTAACAGCAGTTGATTTGTAAAAAATATTGATAAATAAAATTTTATTATATTTTAATTAATTAATTAATTAATCATATTGTAATTACTTATATTGTAATTAATCAATTACAATATATTGATTAATTAAAATATTATAATTAATTGTAATTAATTATATTGTATTTAATTAATTAATTACAATATTTTAATTAATAAATGAATTATATTTTAATTAATTGTATTGTAGTTAATTAATTATTAATAATATTTTAATTAATAGTCTTTAGAATCCAATCAAATGAAGCACAAGAGAGTGAGAAGTGAAGTAATCTAAAAAATGAAAGAGCAAAAGCGTAAGACGCTACCTTTGAATGGCACAGTGATTCTTGATAAGAAATACAGGGCAAAGAATTATACTCAATAAAAACCCACAATAAATATATAAACTTTGGTGAATATCTAGTTATAAAATCACAGCAAACAACAGTTTTTTATTCAACGGTGTCTTCCTCAAGCTTCCATGTAATTGCATTCCTATACTTAGAGAAGTGAATTCAATTTATAAAGGAGATGGGTTTCAATTACATGCATGAATTGAATCCATCTATTTTTTGTATTTCCAAACACCTGAAATTCACCCCTTTCCAAACACCCCAGTGTTTTGAAATAAGAATCTTAAAATCCCAGACTACCAAATCTCATAAGGAGAGACCTCAGCTTATGCGATTTAGTGTTTTGGATTAATATTCTAACGTTCAAAAAAATAAATTAAAAAATAAAAACTTAAATTTTCGTTATTATTTCCATTATTTATTTATTTATTTAATTTTTTAAAAAACCTAATCTATTCTTTCTTCTGTGCAGGACACCATCTTTTTCTACTTCATGCTCTCTCTCAGCGCTGCAAC
The DNA here is from genome assembly GCA_026546835.1 of Erythroxylum foetidum. Taxonomy (NCBI): domain Eukaryota; kingdom Viridiplantae; phylum Streptophyta; class Magnoliopsida; order Malpighiales; family Erythroxylaceae; genus Erythroxylum; species Erythroxylum foetidum. Next base: position 19,968,696 of record JANZLF010000005.1, on the reverse strand, counting down.
ATCATACACGTTGCACTAGCTGGAGCACCCACTCATGCACCCAACCCTCTCCATCTGTTTCCACCCATAACCTCCAATGCTCGCATCATCTGCCTCTGACTTTCATGTAGCCCATCCAGTCTCTTCCTCACACACAAACATCCTTCCAATGTCACAACCTCCCCAGTAAGCTCTCCTCCTATCCATGCCACAGCACACACGCAAAACTCTCCTTCCACCCACATATCACACACGCCAGAGAACATAACAGCAGCTCCAGGCAAAACACTCACGCAGCAATATCGCAGTTTCAATCCTTAACCAACGCACCAACAGCAACGCACCCACACCCTATTTATTTATTAAGTTTTATTTTTACTATTTTTAATTACTTTTTTCTTATTAACTACTTGTAGTTAATCTTTCTCTTGGTTTAATTTCAATTATTATTCAGTTATTGTTAATATTTTTCAAGTAATTTTTGTTTATCTTATTTAGTTTAATGAGGCGTTCTAAGGCTACTATTAAGATTACAGCAAAAGGCAACTCACTGATGAATACTAAATTTGTTGTAGGCTTGGAAACCAGTACCATAAAGAAGCATGCAGATAATGCTCAGATGCTCATCATTCAAGGAAGTCCTCAATTATTTATTTTCTTTAATTAATTTTATTGAGTGTGAGTATCTTATGCATACATTAGGGACAACGTATGATTTAGGTGTGGGGGAGCGAATGTTTTCATTTTGAAAAACTTTGTGATTTGTGCTTAGATTCATGATATGTTGATTCATATATTAATTATTCCTCATAATAACTTTATAATTTTCTAATTGTTGTTCATGAATAATTCTTAAGTTAGGATGCATTTTCGGTTTAAGATCTAATGCATGAGAGAGACAAGCATGATTATTGTTTTCATTAAAAATTTTCAAGTATCTCATTGATTTTGTTGAATGAAAAGTGTGAAAGACTTGATGCAAAGTTTGACACCTACGTGAGCTTTGAGCCTAAAAGCATTCATCATATATGTGCTCATATTTTTTTGTTGTTGTGTGTCATCAAACATAGTTTGTCTATGCTAGAACTTACTTTTGAATATGTGTTGAGACCACATTTTTGATGAATTTATGTATAAAGATGATGAGGGCATTTAGGATAACCATTTTTTGACCTAAACACACCTACCTTACTTTTTATCCTTAGAAAACCAATTTGAGCCTTAACCTTTCTTTCTTGCATAATAACCTCGTTACAAGCCTAATTTACCCTTTTTTGTTGATATTCTTAATAATTTTGAACCCTTAAATGGAAGGAATTATGTCAAGCTTATTTGCATAGGATTTTCACTATTTTCATGAAAAGTTAATTAGATGATTCAAGTTACATTGTTTTGATTTTTTATAGATTGAAGGAGAAGAACAAAGAAAAATTAAAAACAAAAAAAAACAAATCCTCCTCTTTGACATTTTTGTTTAAAAAATAGAAAAAAAGAGACAAAAAAAGAAAAAAAAAGTGATTGAAAGAGATGTTATTTGAGTTTTGATTTAAGTTGATACTTGTGTGGATAAGTTTGTATGATTCCCTTCAATTTATTTAGCCAAAATGTTCCTTTTGTCATACCTTACCTAAGCCATGTTACAAACCTTACTAAGTCCCTTTGATTTATGCATTACGTTCATTTTGTTTAGTGGTAGAGATATGACTCTTGAACAAGCTTATGAAAATAACTCGCTATATTTTGTTGAAAGCGTAATGAATCATAAACACTTTAAGTGTATAGAGTGAAATCCTTGTGAGGGTGTCAAGTCTAGTTCATTTGATTTTAATAGGATTGACGAGAGAAGTTATGTTTTAACAATGTGTCCTATGAATGCTTATTCTCTCCATTGTCATTTCATCTTAACCCTTAAATACGAATTAGCTTTTGAATATTTTTAGATGATATGAACGGAGATGAGAGGTTGTTGTGAAGATGATTAATGCATTGAATTGATGTATGCTTAACGACAGGCATGAGTCTAGTGTGGGAAAATTTGATAAGATCTCATCTTGACTACTTATTTGATATTATCTCCTTTGTTTTGAATTTATTTTTTGCTTAAATATGAAAATTAATATTTGTTTTTGTTTTAGGAAATAAAAAGTAGATATTGCATCAAATTTGGACTCTTGTTTTTGTTTTAGGAAATAAAAATTAGATATTGCATCAAATTTGGACTCTATTGATGATAATGAAATTTTTTGGATAAAGTGAAAAGATTGTTGCAATGGATAAGGCTGGTCACTTGAAACGTTGGAGTTTTACTAGAAGACTTCGCCTTATCCTTATCATAAAGGAGTTTGATTTTGAATTTGTTTTAGATAGACATCTTTACAAGTTAGAGTTAGATTAGGATTATATTAGAAAACTAAATAAAAGGGGCGTTTTCACAACAGAAAAGGGCTCTCTCTTCTTACATTTTTTGGAATTTTTAGTCTTTCTTCTATTTTATTATTAGAGTGAAAGTTATGTGTGGCTAAACTCATTGTTTTGTAATTGCGATCTTTTCATATGTAGTACACTAAGGTTGCCCAACTTAACTTGATAGCTTTAAGATTAGCTGCATTATGTACTCTAAGTTTCCCCAACCAAGCAATAGTTTCACTCCAAAAATCCACTGGTCGGGCCACATTGAGTATAATCTACATCTGACCCCAGACTTATCTAATATACCTCCATCTAATCATAACGTGTTTTAAACTTTCTAGTTTAGCATTACATAGCTCACATTTCAATTTTCTAATGGAGAACTTGATCTTATCCCTTGTGAGCAACCCTCCATTGATTCTCATCCATAAGATGAAAGAGTGAGCAAGATTAAGATCACTGTCCCATACTAAGGCTGCCTACTCTTGCCTGTGCTTTGTGTAGCCTGTAACAATGTTTTGCAGGCTTTTGTGTTGGACTTCCTTGAGTTATCTGCTAGCCACTAAATTTCATCCTACTCTCCTTCCTGACATCGAGGCAATTCTTCCATGAAGAGGTTGACACTTCTACTATTATGGAAGGGCCATATCCACTGATTATTTCGAATGAGCATACTTAATTTATTAATTGAATTCACATGAGCATACTTAATTTATTAGTTAAATTCACTAATAATTTCAAAGCCTGTACCTCCTCCACCTTATATAGGGGACCTTTATGGTGCCAATTATCATACCAAAAAGATGTGTTTTCTCCATTCCCAATCTTGTGGAGCCCCTAATTCTGCATCCATTGTCTAGTCTCTAAAATTTTTCAGGTCTCTAACCCTACGTTTGGTTACGCTCCATGGCCCTGCAGACAGTGGACAAGGACGCAAAAGTCCTGTCCCATATCAAGTTTGGTTTCTGTCCCACGATGATCCTTGTCCTGTCCAAGAAGGACATGGACTGTAAAATCTTGTCCATTTGAAATCAGTGGTACAGACGACGCTGTCCAACGGACAGAGCTCGTAAAAGACGCGTCTACCCTGTGTTTGTCTGAAACCTAAAACGCAGCCCGCTGGTCTTCGTCTCCGCTTACGTTCTTCATCTTCGCGA
>JANZLF010000005.1:19954997-19965051 GCA_026546835.1 Erythroxylum foetidum | reverse complement strand
AATCTGATGTGAGTGATTGCAAATGGAAGTTAACAATGATGTTGAAATTGGAAGAAAGTGAATATGAATTGTGATTGACATATCCTGCCTTGACTATTGGATCCATATACTCTTTTTTAATGAATATATTGTGTATCCATTTCACCCATAAATCCTCCTTTTTGCAGTACAACCACCATAATTTTCACCCCTACTCATCCTATGTTTCATCCTTGCAGAATAGATGCCCAATCCTCCCTGCTGCTTAGGTCTGCAAATTTTGTCCCAACTGATCTTCGCTTTGCTTCTGCCTTGGTTTGAGCCATTCCACAAGAAGTTCCTAAGTCTCCTATCGATTTCCTTAAGCATACTTTTGGGGATGGATAAATGGTTGATCTAATAAGTGGTAAGATTGCTCAGTATTGTCTGAATTAGTTGTAGCCTACCTCTATAGCTAAAAAATTGATTGCTCCATTGGTTGATTTTGTCATGAATTAAGTCCAACAAAGGTTTACAACCCACAAAATTGATTCTTCTTTGAGAAATTGGTACCCCAAGTATTTGAAGGGTAGTTGCCCTTATGTTAAGCTCATCTTGATAGCTATAGAAGCTACCTTTCTACTTGAGTTGCAAGATAAGTATAAATAACCCTTCAAAGGGTTGCTTCTTAAACCTGAAATCTCTTGGAATTCCTTCATTACTTGCATAATTATATCAATTGAGTTTTTTTTCAGCCTTGCAAAACAATGAAAGGTCATCTGCAAAAGCTAGGTGTGTGAGCTTCATACCTTTACATTTGCTATGGAACTGGAACTCTGGGTGTCGCCATATGATATTCACAAGGAGAGTTGACAAAACATCTATGCATAGGACAAACAGGTAAAGGGATCCAATATCCCCTTACCTTAAGCCCCTACTTGCTTTGATTAGGTTTATAGTTTTCCCATCCACTAAGATTGCCATAGAAGTAGTGATTACACATTCCTTAACCCATTTTCTAAATAGAGGAAGATCGTCGATTGCCTTTAATATAGTAAAAAGAAATAAAGAATTGATTAGGAAAGGACAAAATTGGTTATTATGATCATAAAAGCGGAAATCTTGTTTAGTGGGGTAATATGTTGAATATCTGGTAGTCAGCAAATGTGGTAAACTTTTACCATTTATTTTTCCTAATAACTGAATGAAAAAGACCTTTTATCATATCTAAAAGTTTAACCCCAGTTTGTAAAAGCAGTCGTGAACGGCTCAAGGAAATTTGTCTTCAATGGTATTACAATGTAGGAGAATTGCAACCAAAGAATCTATTCCAGAATACCTCACCATCCAAGTTAACTGAGCCTAATGTAAATCAGAGTATTGTTTCTACAACAATGATAATGCATTTGAATTTAATTCCAATATGATTTCTATATGTTTTATGCAATTAATGATGCTAAGTGAATTGAATTATATTTATACTATTATTGAATTATCATTTTACAATTCTGACTAATGTACATGAACTGAGCACACATTGAAAGGTAGGTTCAAATAATGTTAAAAATTGGTGTTTTGAAATGCATCCAAGCGCTTTGCTCATAGGTTAGTTATTTTTTTGTCAGGGCCAACAAATAATATTTGCATATTACCCTATCAAAGTTAGGCAGTGGGAAATAATACTTGATATGAAACTTGGATACAAGTTTCGACATTGGCAATATCATGTGAGTCATTTTTTGGTGGGTAGTACTTCGTTTGCAATTGCAAAGCTTAGTATTAGTATAGGAACAATGAAGGGAAGTATTGTTTGTAGAGCTTTCAGGTGGTAATAAACCTGTGTTGATAAAAATTAGTTCAGCACTTGACGTAGCTCACACAAAGATTCTCGGATAATAGATATTAGTTGTAGGAAAGAGAGAAAAATAGAATTACAAAGAAAGATACGTAAAGAGAGAAAAACAGCATTCATTCATAACCAACATATCGTACATGTGTTGGAGAGACGCTTAATATAATTAGCAAATCATTCCCTACACTCATGTACATATGACGTTCTTTGGTCTTATTCTAAACTTTGCGTATAACCCAACGACGATTCTAGCTCTTCTGCATTTTGTGCTCATGCTCCTTCATCTTCGATAATTTCCACAACAATCCCCTTCCCTTTAATGCTTTGTCTATCAGATTGATTTTAGGAAACTGCTTCTGGAGGTCGAAAATGTACTCCCAGGTTGCATTGGTGTTTTCCCAATCTGACTATTGAATTAGCCACTGTGTGACCGCTCGATTGCTTCTTTTGGTGATCCTTCTATCCAATATTGCTATTGGAACTCATTTTACGGGCGTCAAGAATTTGGGTAGCGATGAAGTAGTACAATCTTAGCCTTCATGTACTTTTTTAAGCTGCGATACATGGAAAACTAGATGTATTGTTGCATTAGCCGAAAGTTCTAACTTATAAACCACCTTTCCAATACGTTGAATCACCCTATATGCCTCGTAGTACAATGGGGATAGTTTCTGATTGCTCCTCCTTTGCAAAGAAAACGGCTTGTAGGGTTGGAGTTTTAATAACACTGTATCTCCAACCTTGAATTCCCTTTCTGCATATTTAGAATCCGCGTACTGCTTCATGTAGTTTTGGGCCTTCTGTAAATAAAACCTTGTGACATTAAACATAGCCTCCTTGTTCTGTAAAACTCTATCAACTTCTAAGACCTTCGAATCTCCTACAATGTATGAAGTGAAAACTGGGGGTGGATAACCATACAAAACTTCAGATGAGTAGTATTAATGGAAGCTCGATAAGTGGTATTGTACCACCATTCCAGCAACGCTAACCACTCTCCCCACTTTTGAGATGTTTCTCCATAAAAACAATGCAAATAGGCTTTGAGAATCTTGTTTATGACATTTGCTAGCCCGTCCGTTTATGAATGGTAGGTAGTCGAGTATTTCAACTTAAACCTTTGCAACCGAAGAAGCTCCTGCCAAAATTTGCTCAACAATACCGGATCTTTGTCACTGACTATAGACTCTGGCATTCCATGTAACTTAAATACATTATTAAAAAATAATTCAGCTATGTTGCAAGCAGAATTAGGGTGCTTGACGGAAATGAAGTGAGAGTATTTTGTGAACCTATTAACCACCACCAATATAATAGACTTCCCTTTCGAAACAAGTAAACCCTCAACAAAATCAATGCTCACCTCTTTTCAACTTCCATCGGGTATTCTGAGTGGTTGTAGTAAACCCAAATAAGCAGAGTTGTCATATTTATTTCTTTGAAAACTCATATAGTTCTAAACGTAAACCCTCACATCACGAGCCATGCCCTTCCAAGAAAACATTTTCTGTAGCTTCTTTGTAATAGCAACTGCACCTGCATGGCCTCTCATGGCATCATCATGACTAATTCCTATGATCTGTTGACGGAGTCTCGAATTAGCTCCCACAACTAAGCGTCCCTTCCATCTTAATAACCCCTCTCTCCTTTCGTATGCATCGGTTTTAGCGTTGCCAGATTCTAATGTCTTAATAATCTCGAATGACTCCATCTTCCTGCCAACTTTTTTTATATCTTCTACGAGTTCACTCTGCATTTGTGTTACAGATATCATTAACACTTTTGCACTTGTGATTCTTGAGAGGGAATCTGTTATGACATTCTCTTTACCACTTCGATATTGTACTTCTAAATTATACCCCAATAGCTTCAGTAGCCATGATTGTTAAAATAGAGTTGACAGATGTTGTTCCAACAAGTACTTTAAACTCTGATGATTAGTTCTAACGATGAAAGGTTTGGGAGTCAGGTAGTGATGCACTGTTTGATAGCCTTAATTACCGCCAGAAACTCCTTCTCATACGTAGATAGCCCATGATGTCTCCTTGTCAATGACTTACTTAAGAAGGCAATGGGATGACCTTTTTGTTGCAGTACCGCACTGATTCCATGCCCAGATGCATCAGCTTCAATTACAAATGGTTTGGAGAAGTCCGGTAATGCCAACTTCGGAGCAGGCATAATGGCCTTCTTTAAGTTATCAAAAGCTATATGTTCCTCTTGTTGCCAGCTCCAATTGGATACCTTCTTCTTTGTAAGCAGTTCTATCAGAGGTTTGGTCGTCGCTCCATAAGCTTTAATAAACCTCCTCTAATACCGTATAATTCCCAGAAATTCCCGCAATTCCTTAATATTCTTCGACACAGGCCATTCCTCTATTGTTTTAACCTTCCGCAAATCCGTGGCCACACCTTCTTCCGAGATGATATAACCCAAGTAATCCACTGTCAAGCTCTAAAAACACATTTGTTTCCTCACAGAGACAAATGATTGTCCAATAATGTTTGAAGGGGTATAAAAATATGTTCTACATTCAGGGTTAGCGAGGAGCTATATATCAACATATCATCAAAGAAAACTAGAATGAAACGATTTAGAAATAGTTTAAAAAATTCGTTCATTAATCGTTGAAACATGGAAGGTGCATTTGTCAGCCCGAAGGGCATCACCAAGAACTCGTAATGTACCTCATGCATTTTGAAAGCCGTCTTTGGGATATCTTCAGGTTGCATTTGGATCTGGTGGTAATCCAAGCAGGTCCAACTGAGAGAACCCACTAGCTCCTTGCAGCTCATCCAATAATTCATCAATGAGGGGTATCAGAAATTTATCCTTCACCATATATCTGTTTAACTCTCGATATTCCTCCGCGAGCTATCCTTCTTCTTAACAAGGACCACTGGCGACGCATACGGATTGTAGTTGTGGCATATGAATCCTCGTTTCATCAGTTGTTTGACCTCTTATTCGATTATATCTTTCTGTGCTCCTGAATAACGGTATAGCCTCACATTGATTGTATCAACTCCATCAATCAGCACAATCTAGTGGTTGTATTTGTAGTTTAGAGGCAATTGGGATGGTTCTTGGAATAACTCGGCATAATTGGACAATACCCTATTAACCTCGTCAAACACACTTCCTTGTTCTTCCATCATTCGCATTTGCTGGAGTTGATATTCGATTGGAGTAAAAAGTTGTATCATCAGCAATTGTCCACTCGATGACCTTGTAGTTCTGGGGGCTTTTACTTGAAATAATCCTTCATTCGCCCTTCAAATCTCCCCGTAGGGTCACTACTTTTTCTTCCCATTTAAACGTCATTGTTCGAGTTTTGAAATTGCATAGGATGTGTCTAATCACGCTAGCCACTAAACTCCCAAAGTGATGTCACAGCTTCCTAACTTTAATACCAGAGCGTCGGTCTTGAACTGCATGCCTTGCATAGACCATGCAAAGTTTTTGCAACATTGCTGACATTGTAATTGTAATGCTTCGGCCACCGTTATTGAAACAGACTCAATTTCTCTGAGGTCACATTTTTTCCTTTTCTCACCATTACAATGTCCACGAAATTGTGTGTACTATCATTATCCACTAGTATGTGAATCTGCTGTCGTTGATGCATCCCGACCACTCGCATTTGTTTGAATTTTGTTTCACTGGAGAACCCGGTCATCGCATGCATGGAAAACATAGGACAGTCTTCATCTACACAACCTTCCTTCAGATCCTCCACCTTTTAATCGGTTGACCGTTTCCCACTGTCATTCTCTTTAGAAACTACGTAGAACTGTAGCTGTCTCTTCTTACATTTGTGGCCAAACATATATTTCTCGTCACACCAAAAACAGAATCCCTTCTCCCTTTTTTTCATCAAAGTTTCTACTGCTGATGGGCTTTGAAGCCTTGTAAGATCGCACCGATGGTGATGTAGTATTAAAGGTGATGTGGGTAATATACCTTTTGTGCTCAGGCTGCGATTAATTATTGTTGAGTGAGGTGTTGTTAAGGTGGAACTGAAACTGTTTCCATTGATCATGTTCCAAGCGGGCTGGGTTCTGCTCATCATAGAGTTTCCTATTGACATTAGTATTGCTTCTTGTTTCCTAGCCAACATGTAAGCCTGATGTAGAGACTGTGGTTCATGTAACTTCACTGCGACGCCAATCTCCGGCTTAAGGTCTTTAACAAAGAAACCAACTAGGTATTCCTCTGAGAGAGAGAGCCTATTAGAATGATGATCGAACTGCACACAGTATTTCAGTACTGTCTCATTTTGCTTCAACTCCTTAAAATCCTCCACAGGATCAGCAAAATTTTTTGCATCAAACCTCTGTTAAAGAGCCCTTGTGAATTCTGTCCACTCCACCGTCTCTATTTTATTACGGTTTCAGATAATACCATTCCTGTGCATATTCATTCATGTGTAGAATGGCTACGTTCACCTTCATTTGCTCTAGAATCTGATCTATCTGAAAGAATCATTCATAGCGGTATAGCTATAGCTTCATGTTGTCTCCATCAAACAAAGGAAACCATATTATACTCAACCTCATTGGTGTAATGTGCTCTCCCTTATCGTGCTATGTATGGTTGTTTTAAGGTATATGATCAGTTATACTACTTCCTTCCTCCTGTTTTGACAGTTCTGGTGATAGTGTTGTTCGTAACTCCTACATTTCTTTTTCCAATTTCTCTGTCTTGTTTTGCATCTCCAAGAATAGCCCCTCTCTTCTATCCTGCATTTCAAGAAGAAGTCGCTAATGCCTGTTCTATGCTTATGCGAACATTTTCTCACTCCGACTTTGTGCTTCCGTGAGTCCTCTCAGGGTATCTTCTAACCTTCGGAACTCTGCTCCACTAGTTCCTCCTGCCATTGTCTCTGCTCCACTAGTTCCTCCTGCCATTGTCTATCCCAGAATCATTTCACTCTGACACCAAATTGTTGATAAAAATTAGTTTGCACTCGACGTAGCTCTCGCGAAGATTCCTGGATAACAGAAATTAGTTGTAGGAAAGAGAGAGAGACATAATTACAGAGAAAGATATGTAAAGAGAGCGAAAAACATCATTTATTCATAACCAGCATATCGTACATCTGTTGGAGAAGTCCAGATTTCCTGTTCAATATTATGGTGTCTTATTGTGTCCAATAAATCTCAGTTATTTATTTATGTGGATCTCATATAAGTCCCGCGTGGATCCTGCAAAATAAATGGCTGAGATTTCATGAGACAGAATAAAACAGGGTAATATTGGACAGATGATCTTGTCCCTTGTTGGAGACACGCTTAATATAATTAGCGAATCATTCTCTACACTCGTGTACGTCTTATTCTAAACGCTGCGTATAACCCAACTACGATTCCAGCTCTTCTACGTTTTGTGCTCAAGCTCCTTCATCTTCGATAATTTCCGCAACAACCTGGCTGGCATATAGATGCCCAGATGTCAAACCATAAGATGAATATGATCTCTTGCAACATCTCAAACAAATTGTTGGCTGGATGATTCCCCCACGGAACACGAGAAATAAAAAAGAGGTTTAGTGACCGAGAGATCTGTTTTCAACCCAACAACTCTTAATCTTGTTTGCCAGCTTAAGCATTCTGGTAAATCGTGGTCTTTGCGTCTTGTGAAACAAGCTAGCCTGGTTCTCTGTGCCCTATGCTAGCAAGTTGTAAAAAGAACAACCATTTTAAGTTGTAAAGGTCTAAATCAGAATTAACATTGGGAATTTAAGATTTCATTGAATTACTGAAAATAGGTAAGGCTTCAAATATGGAAGGTCTTTTTTTTTTTTCCTTTTTTCGAGAATTCCAAGTTTTATTATCAAAAACATGCTTGATTTTAATGACAGAGGTGTCATGCGCATCTTTTTATCATATATATGTTGTTTGCCCAAATTTACCAGCATTAAAAGTAGTATGAAATAGAATTCCCCCTCTCAAATCCATTTTACTTCTAAAGGATTTACACAGGATGATGAAACTATAGATGTTCTCATTGAAGTTAATATTGGGTTATGCTGATATCTTCTAATCGTATTAGATATTTCAACTTGTTTTCAAAAGTGAAATGAGAAATCAACCAATTTCACCCTATATTAAATGAGTGTGAAGTTTATAAAAATCCAAGTACAAATATTTTATTTAAAGCATCTATAAGTTGATGTATCGCATAGTTTTACGAAGTATAGAACACACCAATAACACTTTGAACGACCTTTGGAAACAGCCATTCACTAAACAGTTGCCTCTGTGGCCCTCAAAAGCAGCTAGGTGGATCCTTAAAACATCAAATATTTAGGATCCTGTTCGTCTATCATCTTATAAATTGGATATCAGCACTACATTTAGGCTTGTTAATTTCAGTAATTCTTTATATTCATGACCATAGTCCCTTGTTTTAGCACTCAAAAACTTGTCCTTTAGCAGTTAATGAACATAATGTTCTGATACCCACCCCTTGGTTGTTGGGAGTAACTACTGATAATATTGTGTTTTGCTATTATCAAAAAATTTATGAATTGTAATATCTTTACATTCAACGCTAGAAATTATTCAGCATATGGAACTTCATATCAAGAAGTGGAGCTCTTTGACAATACACTTTGTCTGGCAAGATAAGGCGGTTTCACAAGTGTTCCATTAGTGTTTTCTCCGACAGTTACAGAGATCCCATCTGATGAAAAGTTCTTCTTAATATAGCCTAAACCAAAATGGTCGGATCTTTTCTGTCCAGAAGTATAGCTTGTCAAGACTCCCACCTAAAAACATTCAATATTTTGATACGTCTTACTATAAAACCCGACCTTTTGATAACATGATTAAAGGAAGAACAAACATTAAGATTATTCTGATTGGCTGGAGGATATGAGTTCTACCTTTTTCCCATCAATTGTGATTGGGCTCCCAGGTTCAGCTCTTTCTGAAAGGCGAATTCCCCATAATGTCTGCTTCACTCCATCGTAAGTAATGAGTCTCGAGATAGTCTCTTGTCCCTTGTAACATCCTTATAAAAAAAATAAAAGAACAAAATAATCAGAAAAATCTTGACAATCAAGACAAGCATCAGCCTGTGAATAGTGACATACCCTTGTTTAAAGAAATAGAGTTCCAGAGTCCAGCCTCCAGGACATTGAATTCTTTGGTGAGTTCTTTACCAGGAGCAGGTCTTCCTGTATAATGGATTGTTAAATACACATCCAACTTCAAATTTCACCAATAGAAGGCAGCTATTAACACAATATCCTAAAAATACTACAACGTTGATAACTGTTTATAAACAACTAGAACTGGCAGTTCCACCACTATAACATATTACTGCAATTACATCAATACGTATCAATGTTCTATTATTATTATTATTCTTTTTGTAACACAAGTATGCAAGAGTACCATACTGGAAGATTGCAGGATGCAAAAATCCTTACACGGCTTATATTGCAAACAGAATTGTCAAAGAATTGGAGTTGCATTGGCTTTCAACTTCCACGATACCTCTGAACAAAAAAATTACAAGGCCTACATGTTTCATGTACAGGATGCTATTTCCCAACAGAAGACCAACTGACAAGATGACAAGAATCACAATTTAACAGAGAATGTGTTAACTTCAACCAACTTAGAACATTTTACAATTTGAAACCCAACATTTGAATGCATTCAAGCACTAGGAGTGATTATAATCATGACTCACTGAATTTTCTAAAAGATAAATCCATATGTGACAATATAGCAAAAGAATATAATTGTTTGCATTGGTTAAATTTGATCATTGATTCTCTAGATATTTTATAACTCAGGCTTCAAGGATTTCTGCCCAGTTCTACAGGTGGTGAACGTTTTTCTCTTGCTCAAAGGAAATAAGGGAAATAAGAATAAATTTGTCTGCACTTGCAAACATGGCTACGAATCACACGACTCAATTTCAGGTTCATACTATTCTTATATACATCTGGTAATCTAATCAAACAAGGTATTCACACCATATGCCAGACTAGTTCATAAAATCTCATTCCCTAAAGATAAAGGGAAATAAGAATAATTTTTTCTGCGCTTGCAAATATGGCTAAGAATCACACGACTCAATTTCAGTTTCATCCTGTTCTTATATACATCTTGTTAGGAACCTCTAGCTTAATAAGCTAGAGACTAGTCTCTTATTGATAGTAAACCAGTGGTAACACTGCTATTACAAGAGGATCCGAAGATCACTCACTAACCAGAGCAATGGCTG
>JANZLF010000005.1:19930919-19954897 GCA_026546835.1 Erythroxylum foetidum | reverse complement strand
TCCATGTGCCACATTCCTAACTAACTTGTGCAGCGTTGTCCACATCATCATTGCCCACATCATTATCATTGCCCACAGCCCCCTCTCTTTTTCGTCTTGCCATATCCTAGGTTTGTTGATAGTACTAATCCTAACACATCTGGTAATCAAGGGATTCACACCATATCCTAGCCGAGTTCATAAAATTTTGTTCGTTAAGTAACAACTTATTTTAAAGACACTTCGGGAGAGGTAAACTTAAATACATGTGATGATTAAGTGAGCAGAGCACACCACGAACTATGCAGACATAAATAAGATCCTAAAGATAAGACCAAAGACGTAAATGTAGCTTAGGAAATTCTAAAATCACACTTCCGCAATTGCATTTAAGAACAGCAATGAATATGTTTTTGTCCCTCTAAAAGGAAATTATGGTTTTTTTTTGGGATTTAAAAACCCAAGATTTTCAATTAGTGACAGACCATTACTAAGAGACTAAAATAAACAGTAACTCGATGACAAGATGAATTGGATCCCTCCATCTCATCCATTAAAACCTATATTTTAAACACTTACTACAATATCCAATAATGTTTTAGGTATTTTTCTAATTGCCGAGCCACTGGGAATTCATTTATCTGTCTTTTTTCTGAACCCAACATTTGATTTTGGAAAAGGAGGAGAATGGTATAATTTATGAATGCATTGATGCTATATTGGATTCGAGTCAGCTCTGATATTCAAGAAAGCAAGAGGTTCAGAGGACATTAATGTCTCTAGGGAATGGTAAATAATTTACATATCCGATTACCACTTAAAGACTTGTTGGTCTTGAAATGTGACATTTAATCTGTCTGTGTTGTGGTTTAAGTCTAGGATGAAATTTTTTTTCCTCTTTGAGTACCAGACTCAAACTTGCACAATCAAACTACAATCACGAGAAGCCTATTAACATTTACTGCCACCATAAATTTAACTTTGAAGACTGCAAATAACCATGGTGCATACCAAGAAAATAGACTAAAGAAGTCAAAAGTTATCAAAGAGAAATACAATGCAGAATTCAGTACCTTGAATAATCCTTAGTTTCTCCCAGACATTAGAACCCATTGGAACTGCACCCTGAGAAAGAAGCATATCCCATACAGGTTGAGCAGCAGCAGGTGACATCAACAACGAACAACCTTCTTCAGAAATAACACTGCCCACCCCTACAGTCATGGGCATTCCATTCACCTGAAATGGACAAATTTTCTAGTTTTATCATATTAAATAATATACGTGTTGGCAATTTAACTAGTAACTTACAATGCAAAATAAAACTCAATATTTTATTCATTTCCTTTACTTACTAACTGAACCAGTTAATCCAGAAACAAGAAAGACTATGCAAAATGAAAGCATCATCTTCAAATAGAAAGAATGTTAAAAGCAATATTGCACAGAAAAAAATTATAAACTATATAGAAGAGAACAAAAACAAACCAAAGCCCAGCACTACGTTGTAAGTCAAGCAACTGTGAGAGGTCAAACATCAAAGGGACACAAGAACGACCAACATAAACAAAGTTACCAACATGTTGTTGGAATCAACAGATCGTTACATATCTCAACAAAAACCATGAAACTCTAAAGAAGAGGGTTCTCCAAAGTGGTAACCAAGTTTTTGGTCTTTAACATAATCTTTTGGAAACCATCAAACATTTTAAAGAAGAAAATGATTTCCCTTAGCCATTAGAAAGCAGCCTACGTGGTACAATATGAGTACTAAGATGCTTATACTTTTTTTTTTTCATTCTTGCGCCTTTTCTTTATAAACTACTTTAAATTACCCCTAACCCAACCCCTGCCACGCCTAACACTAGGACGATTTACTAGGAACCATAAATCTCTGCAATCTAGATTCTATGGATTATACTAGTTTTGTCCTCTAGATTGTATATATATTCTTATAATGAAATCTATTAATTTTCGAAAAAAAATTCTGCTGTTTCTGTGCCTTTGTTGATTACATTCAAGCAATTTCTCTCCTATTAACTTTTCAAGGCTTGAACAATCTATTATTCATTCCTGTGTGACTGGATCACCTAAGTTGCTGTCACAAGTTTTACTATCCAAATAATAAGCACCAATAATTAGTAGGAATTACCAACAAAACTCAATAATAAGCACCAAATATAAGATGAAGTCTGCTGTCCATTTTGTAAATACAAACTACAGGTTGTTGTTAACTGTCTTACAATAGAGTTCACCTAAATCTAAGTTGTGTTATCTCAATTTGTATGGCCAGTACTAACAAGAGTTGTCAAACTGAAGTTCATGTTGCCTACATTCTCTCATCCTCTCCGATTACAATGGAGAGCTCAATTAGGGTTCCTCCTCCAATCCTTCTTGCAGCAGATTTTCCTGAAATGTCCACCACATCCAAACTGAGCTTGCCAAATCAACCTCCTATCTCAGGCTGTCCACCTCCCCTTCCTTCCACTCCTAAGCTTCTTGCAAATCTCTCTGAACTGCCCACCACATCCAGACTAAGCTCTCCAAATAACTTCCTTCACTTACTCCCCTTGTAGACCTCAGAACCAGAACCAACTAATCCCTTCCGACCTTCCTGCTTCCTCCACCCCTGGACATCCCCTTAAAACACAGAAGCCTGATGTTTCAAAGAGAAGGACCTAGCACCCATGGTCGGGGACTCGATGCCTAGTTTAAAGCAATGATACATCGCTCAACATGCTAAAGGAGAACAGAACATTGTATCTCCACTTCAGCAGGTGCTTCAAGCAGGTGCAGTAAGATGGACATCCTCCCTGTTTAGTTGCTTCTCCGATAAGAGGCTCGCTTATCCCATGGTGAGAGCCTAGGCAGAAGGACAGTGGAAAACTATGGCCGAGAAGCAGTCATGATCAATGGAGAGGACTTCTTCATTTTCAGATCCACTAAGGAATCCTACGCTTTGAAGATCCTTGAACTAGGCCCTTGGCACATCAATGGGAAGCCTTTTGTCCTATAACAATGGAAGCCTAGAATGATCCTTGACCAGAGCAAGTTGAGGATGGTTCCAACAAAGCTTTTGTGCATGGAACACAACAAAGCTTCTAAGCAGAATTGATTACACAAAGATCTGCATAGAAGTCTATAAATCCAAGGAGAAGCCAGATACTCTCAAATTGAAAAATCTGAATGAAGACTCATTGAATCTGTCATATCAATTTCCTACCAATGGAAACCTACTAAACCACAGGAAAAATCAATTTGGAGGCCAACAGGGAAGTTTTTTACTAGAGGGAATTTTGACAAATTCAATGGAAACAAATGTATAGTTCAGGGTGAGAATGCTCAGGAACTCCCTCACGAAGAAGCAAGGAAGTACCAGAGGCAGAGAAAAATAATCAGAAGGAGATTGTTGACTTTTTTTATGCAAATGAACTCAGAAGATGCCACAAACATGAGAAGGAATGAAAAGGAAATAAGTCAAGAATTCATGTAACGGCTGGATGCCTCAGAAGCCACAAACTTGCTTCCTTTCTTCAATGAGACCCAAACCACAACAAATGTTGACGCAACCAAAGAGACTTCTGAAGAAAAGACTAGAATGGTTAAGCATGGCGAATAGGAACACTTGGTTTAGTACAAGGAGGAAATCAAACCTGGATACACAACTTAAACCAAGCCTGGAAGCAGAATGCAACAAACCATCAAGAAGTAGAAGGAAATCAGGGAGGAAAGCTAAAGATAGAGTCCATAATGGACTCATTCATAAATAGTTATGTCTATCATCTGTGAGGAGAATCAATTGCCCAAGAAAACAAGTAGTGAATGACTTTTTGACGGAAAGAAAACATATTTCGGTAGAAGTCCAGGAAACTGAAATAAGAAAAAGCAATCTCAAACCTAGCTTATGCTTTTTTGGAAAAGATTGGTTCTAACCAATCACCAACATCATGCAATTCAACTTGGCCAAGATAAAGAGTATTAGATGTCAAATCTGCAGCTCATTATGTCCATCTGGAAGTTGAGGTACTTAATAGCTTTAGAACACTCAGCATCTCCTATGCATATGTTGCTAACTTTGAATTTCAGAGGTCTGAACTATGGAGAGACTAATGCAAATTGCATGCTGCTATGAACAACCTTTGGTTAAACTATGTTCAATCAAGATTGGTGATTTTAACCATATTTTTCATCGAAATAGCCTCCAATTATGGATAAATCTCACCCCAAGTTCAAATCTTCTTCCTAACTTGAAAACATATCATAACCTGAGTAAAATAAGATAAACTAGAATGAAATTAAAGCAAAATGCTTAGGAAAATACTTGTTTATCATATTTCCATAGAATCCCCCACAAGATGTGCCCAACATGCATAGGTACTACATCACACAATACCAAAGGACTCAACGTGCTCAATGACAGATTTAGGGAGTATAGAAGGAAAATTGGAGCCACTAAACTCAAGTTTGATAGAAATTTCCTAAAAAAAAACAATAAGAATCTTGACTTATCAAAAAAAATTGGACAAGGCCGCGGTGAATGATCACTGGCTTAATCATTTTTCAAAAAGTAAAGCACATTTTGATCACCCTCTAGCTTCAGACCATTGCCCTGTAGAAGTCCATGTGGAGTTGTCATCTCGTCCAAAGCATTCTCCTTTCAAGTTCAACAATTACCTATTAGAGCTTGATGGAAATGAGGCAACAGTTTCTAAAGGAATTAAAGTGTATTTCAAAGGATTTGAAGTTTATAATATGTGTGGAAGAAACTTAAATGTAAGGTAGTCAAGGAAGAACTCAAAGCCCTTAATAGTAGACAAGCAAGCAGCACCTTGTAGAATATTAGCAATACGAGACTTAACACCGGACCAAATCCAATCAAGAGCTTATAATGACCCAAGGGACGAATTACAAAGTAGTCAGAGAAGGAAGCTCTTTCTACTTACTTGCTATGGAATGAAGCTCATCTATTCCAAAGTAAAGATCTAGAACCTTGTGGTTGGAAAATGATGACAGGAACACACGCCATTTTCATAATGCAAAAACAGAAATAGAACCAGTGCTTGCCTGGTGCCAATGGCTCTACCATATCTACTCAATCTAATCTCAAAGAAGTTGTTTTACCCTATTTCAAAAATTCTATTGGCTCATAAATGGAAGTGATACCATGCCTACAAGTCCTCAAGACCTTTATTCCCTCACTAATCAATAAGGAGCAAGCCAAATCCTTAACAGCTCCATTCACTAAGGAAGACATCAAGTTAGCTTTATGGAGTTTAAACTCTGAGAAAGCGCCTGGACCAGATGGTTTAAAAGTCAATTTCTTCCAAAAGTCATGGCACTTAGTAGGTGACTAGGTATCAAAAGCTATCTTTGAACTCTTTTCCAATTGTTGCTTGCTAATTTTTTTTATTCCAAAGAAAACTAATCCTGCTAGTTTTCATGACTTTAAACTAGTTTCATGTTGCAATATAATTTACAAAATCTTGGCCAAGATGCTTGCCTATAGGTTGAAAAGCTCTCTTAAGGATATCACCAATCCATGTCAACGGGCATTTATACATGGTAGGAATATAGGGGACAATATCTTACTAATCCAAGGCTACTTAAGGACTATCAAGGCCTATTCAATCGGAACAGATTTCACAAAGTTTTTTATTCAATAGCATGGTCCTTTATCATTGAAGCTATGGATGTGATGGGGTTCCTTACACTCTTTATCAACTCAATGAGAATGAACATCAAATCTGTGGAGCATCCTTGTTACTGGGGAGACCACACTATTCTTTAAAGAAGGAAAGTGGTTAAGGCAGGAGGGTTCTCTTATCCCCCTACCTATTCACCATTTGTATATAGGCGCTCTCAAGATTGATTGATAAGAACATTAGAGAGAGTCCTAGGTTCCTTTTTCACTATAAATGCAAGAAGACAAGATATTTCAACTTTCCTTTGCAAATGACCTCCTGCTTTTGTGTGCAGCTGAAGAAGAATATAAAAGGTGCTAATGGATTCCTTGAGGCAGTTCAGCTCTTTATCTAGCCTAAGAATCAACACAGAGAAAGCTCCATGTATATATCAGTTGACAATCAAATCCAAGCTGATTATCTGGCCAATATTGATGGATTGAAACTTGAAGTTCCCCCATTTAAGTACCATGTAGTGGCAGTCACAACCATTGGACTCACAAATAGGGACTATCAACCCCTATTCGATGTTGTCCAATGGAGAATAGGATGATGGAGTAATAGAAACTTATGCTGGAAGAATTCAACTATTCATCTTTCTTCTTAACAACATCCATCTGCATTAAAGCTCTCATGTTTTTCTATCCCGAAGCGTCATCAAGGCCATAGAAAGATCCACTAAACTTCTTGTGGACTGGAGACCTGAACAACCACATACAAGCCGAGGTGAGATGGAGCGAGGTATGTTGTTCTAAGAATGAAGAAGGATTAGGAATCCATTCTATCAAAGTTGTTAGCAACATGCTCCTGGCAATGAGGATTTGGAAAGTAATAGTGGACAAAGAGCCCTGTGGGTTAAATAGATCCATTCCCATTACCTACATTGATATAACATCTGCAGCTTCAAAACCCCCTCCAAATTCTTTTTGGACAGTGTTGAAATGCTCATTCTTAGGGATAAGATTAAATAGAATATATAATATCATCATTGGCAATGGGAATGAGATCTCTTTTTGGTTTGCAATTGGCATAAGTTTGACCATCAATTCAAGGTTCCTTTCTACCAATAGCTCAAGCACTTGATGCCTAGCCAAGCCAGGGTCAAAGAGGTGGTGAGGGGAACAGAATGGAGCTGTAACCTTAGAGAATTTACTGATATTGTGGCCAATGTACCAGACTACAACCCCAACTTGGGCAGGGAAGATAGAATTATATGGAATACCAACTCTTCTAGATCTTTTACCAATGATTCATGCTTGGCCCTAAAGTTAGATGGTTCAGTTTGGTGTGGGATCAGGACTGCAATTCAAGAGCAAAGCTCATTCTATAGCTAGCAACTAAGGATGAGCTTCTTACTGAGGACAGGATTAAAGGATTGGATATTGACAACATTTGTTGTCTACGCAACCTGGACCGGGAATCTCAGCACCACCTATTTTTCAGTTATGATTTCTCTGAAGCAATTTGGAGGAAGGCTCCGAGCTGGAGCAACCTCAAATGTCCTGAATGTAACCTGGAAAGTATCATTACGTGGTCATGCATGCATATATTTCAATTTCTGGTACACAAGAAGGTATTCAAAATAACTCTGAGCAATTGTGCATATTGGAT
The DNA here is from genome assembly GCA_026546835.1 of Erythroxylum foetidum. Taxonomy (NCBI): domain Eukaryota; kingdom Viridiplantae; phylum Streptophyta; class Magnoliopsida; order Malpighiales; family Erythroxylaceae; genus Erythroxylum; species Erythroxylum foetidum. The sequence continues at coordinate 19,947,626 of JANZLF010000005.1, read as the reverse complement.
ATGGAGGGAAAGAAACTGTAGAACTTTCCAACATTCCTAGCCGGAGATGGATGGAAGGATAGGGGACTAAGAAGCCAGATAAGGGAGTTGCTAATGGTGAAAGCTCGCTCACTTCACCTCAATTATGGATTATCAATAGCCGAGAATGTGTGGAGAAGAACAGAAATGACAAACAACTGACCAGTAATTTATTGATGCAATTCATCTAGCTTGCTAACCTGCTAATGTACTCCTTGTAGCTAATGCAGCTGATGTCTCTATGTCCCAACCCTAAAGCATCTTGATCTTTTGAGCTTTTAAGCTCTATTTTGTAACTAGTCTCAATTAGAAACCTTCTTAACGCCTTACATGATATCCTTGTATTCTAGGCAATTCTTGGTACTTGTAAATCTTTTGACATTTTAATACAATCCTTTAATTTCTCAAAAAATTCTCATGGAACATGCACAATATTAGCAGAAAATGATATTATGGTAATAAAGAAGCTCAGTAATATGTAACATCAGAAAAACTTGGACACAACCACATGATTAAAGGTTAGGCAAAGCAACAAAAGCATTCTCAAGATTTGCACCAGTAAGCTAACAGAAGACAGAAAATAGAAACAGACTCACAAACAAGTTTATCCATCCATTATTCTTCATATTGAGCTAAAGTATAATGCTATAAAAATAACAAAGATTAAGCGTGCTTTGTTTATTGAATTAAGCATGTTTGTTAGTAAAATAACTTCAAAAAAATTAAAGCATGAAACAATATGGAAAATTACTAAATCTTACTGTATAATGTCGATGTGTGCCATATGGTTCTCCCACAAGATCCCCAAGATTCAACTTTTCCATCACCTGCTTCCGCACAAGAAGCAATAAATGACTCAGTGAACTTCCAAAACAAACTTCACTTTCCTGATAAAATTCTTGCTTACATGTTTGCTTTCTGGTCCTGTTATAACAAAAAAGCTAGTTTTCCTGGTAATATCTTGAATCTCGACTTTGTCAGCAAAAAATATGTACCTACCAAAGAATAGCATTTTTGTATGATGAAAACAATATCATGAACTTTTCATAAATAAGTCCAAGATGCATCTATTCTTTTCTTTTCGAACGTGTAAACAATTTCATATAGATCATAACCAAAGACCCTCATGATGAACAACACTAAAATATCATCATATACTTTTTTCCATCAATATTCTCACCACCAACTTTATTCAACAGTACTAAATCTGTCTCCATTCAACTTTTGGCATCAATGCTTTCACCAATCAGTTTATTCAACAGTGTGGAATCTATAGCCATAGCTTAATGTAATTTTATATGGGCCTTAATGGTAAGCCATCAATAAAAAGGTAAAGTTATTTTAATCTATTAATAGAATCTAAAGTTTAGGCTATAATTGAAAACTTTTACAAGTTTATGATTTTCTATAAAATATTACACATTTAGATAAGATTACATCTCAAACTTGGAAATTGTGTAGGATTCTTTCACAATTAATGACCAAAAAATGTTTAGAAATTTCAAGAGTAAGGAATTATTGCAATAAAGATACAGGAAACAAAGATGAAAGGACATCATGTGCTTTATTCCATGCATTACAGCAAAAAGAAGTTTCATATCATTGACAAACTTGTGCATCAATTATCAAGGCATACTTGGCATCTAAGCAATTCAGAAAAGATCAATCAAGGAGACAATTAAGGATGATAGAGTGAAGTTGATTCAGAAAATAAATTAACTTTCGCCTTGTTTCCACACCACATAAAGGTTCCATAAATCTTTCATCTACATTATACCTACCAAATTCACTTGTCCACTTCAGAGGCTTAGAAAATCAAAATTTTCGATGGGGTAGGGTACCCTGTTTTAGTGTAAAAGTAGTCCTACACCTCTCTCTGTCACACACACACAAATGCACAAAAAAAACAAAAAAACTGGCTTGTCAAACCAATTACTTCCATTTTCTTTTACTTCCCTTGAAAGGAAAAAGCTTAAGCCCTAGGCCACAGGATAATAACTGCCCCAGACAGAGTACAGTTTTTGTAGGAGAAGGCAATTCTGAAAAATAATGACAGTATACCTATCATACACTTAATTAAAAGCATATGTTGAGAAGTATAGAAAATATACTTATTAAGCATTTGAATTATGTTGCCACAGGTTTCAGGTGAAACCAGTAACATCATTGAATTTTTCTGCAAATGACCAAAAAAGTGTTATTAACAAAAGAGTAATTATGTTGTTGACAACTAAAAGTGAGGATGGTGAAACATAGTACCATGATCCATGTGTATGCAATGTCTATTGTCCTTGCTGTTGGCGTAACAAAAATTGTATCACACCCCTACAGATTTCGATCGAACAAAACCCTCTCAATTACCACATATAACAGCATCAAAAGAGGGGCATAGAAGGTAGCATGTTTGTTGTTGACTTTATGATTAGCAGATTATCATAGCCCTCTAGATTTTACCTCTCCTTCAAGAAGACATTCAAAATTTGCAGTGCTTTGGTTGTGAAGAAATTGAATGCGGTCATCTCCAGTGACTTCAACAGAAACAAATCCCATTACAAAGAAAATTTTCACTAAAGCATTAATGCAATAGGAAAACACAAAGTTTTGTGGAAATTATTAAAATACATTACTTGTCATTTAAGCCATCAAATTAAAGTCTACTAGTATTGTATAATAATAGCTATGCCATGATTTTATTTGTTAGAATTTGGAGACAATTTTCTACCATTCACAAGAACGTGAGATTTTACGTTCTGTAACTTTTTCTTGTATATATTATTCAAGTGATTTAATATTGTTATATTATCTATCCTATGTATTATATTGTAATAATTTTAGGTTTCCTATTTTGCAATACTACCATTAGATTGTATTTCGCTACTATTATAAATAGAAGAGTTAAAACTTAAATAATAAGAAGTCATTCTATTCTCTATTTTTTTTCCTTTAAATATAAAAAACTGCATAAAAAGGTTTAATAAGAGTCTCATTTATCCATCATTGGCAAAAAAAAGGATCAAGGGGTGAAGCATCCCTTTTTTTGTTAGGATCACCCTGTTCTTTTCTGTAAACATCTTATATTCTAAGAAGCAAACTCAGTAAACATAAACACAAAAGAAACACGAGATCGAACCCTGATTTTTAGACACACCGCCGTGATGTAAGGAGAAGAAATTAATGGGAAGAAAGTTACCAATTAGGAAAGAATGAATACAATATATTTTAGTAAAAAGTTCTACAAACACTCTACAGATATTTTAGTAAAAAGTTCTACAAACACTCTACAGAATAAGATAGGGATTCAAAAGTGAAAATATGAAAAAAAAATTAATATGGAAAGTTAAATGCGAAAAAGATACCTCTTATCCGCCCAAAATGTGACAAGTTGGAAACCTAAACCACCACAGAAGAATTGATGGAAAAAGAAATCAAAGAACATAATCAACAACCACTCGCTGAAGAAATGCCAGGTTTTAAGACAATATAAACCCAGAAGCGTCATAGCAGATAACTGATAAATTGTTCAACGAAATAGTAAAAAGCCAATAATTTAAGCTGAGTTGATCAACATTGGAATCAATATCATGGAACTCCTGTGTTTTTGAGAATTTGATATATAATTTAGAGTTGTGTGTCAAACTACAGCAATTTCAATTTCAACAAACATTTCAATTCACTAGTTTGGCTGAGCTATCAGGATATTCGGAGGATGAGAAAGTATACTCATTTCAATCAATATACGACAATATACATATAAAGAACTAGCATTATGGACACTCACCACAACCCCAGTTCCAAATGCATTTATTGCTTCATCATCATTGTTATATGTTTGAATAATACCATCTTCTGAAACCTTTGCGCCTTCCATTGCCAACGTTTCCTGCAGGCACGCGAGAGAACTCAATAAGTATAACTAAATCGACTAAACTAACCATAACCCTCAACTGAAAACAAAAATTACATTAAGAAATATACGTACGAGGAGATCGTGATCAATGGGTGGTGGAGAAAGCTCGAAATGGGAAGCAAAGGTCTTTATTTTCTTGATATTGTTGGTGTTGTTATTATTAACCTTGCAATTTGTACAGAAATAAGTTGTTGGCATGGGGGTAGTTGTTCTTCTCCTCGTCCATGCTCCAACAGCTGCTGATGACGACGACGCTACAGTTGCCAAAGCCATGTTCTCTATTCACCCCAAAGCACGAAATGTTTATAGGCCAAAATAGTCATCGCCACAATCCATATTTCGGAAACTTCTCCGCTCCTAATTCATATTTAACCATTCACAAAAATATTTTTACGATTACTTTATTCCATTCAATAAATAAAAACTTAGTGGCTGCTTTATAAAATCCGACCCATTAACTCTTATTATTAAAATTTTATCAATTAATTAATTTTATTAATTAATAAATTCTTATAAATTAAAATAAATCAATTAATTTTTGTTAAAAATATATTTTTAATTAAATTTCAAATTAATCGATAGATATTATGTTTCAAATTCTTTAATTTTATTTAATTCTTAGTTGTTTTTATAATAATTTAATACTAATTAAATATTTTAAATCTTAAATTTTTCTTACCGTCTAATTTTTAAAATATTAATTTTGATTTTATTGCTTAGAAAACCTATTAAATTTAATTATTAGATTTAGACCAAAGTCAAATATCAAAAAAATCAAATTAATAACAAATTTAGGTTATAAGGATCATATATAGTGATATTTAATGTTCTAAACATTTTCTATTATCTTTGAGAATATTTAATTTTTATAATGTCATCACATTAATGCTTCCTCCAGTTAAATTAGACAATAATATTAATTCAATAATAACTCATCCATTATTACAAATACAAAAAATACATTGACTCGGTGATAACCCTTGCATTAATACTCATTGATAATCACCATAATTATGACATAAAAATATTAAATTGTAATATTATATTAACATTTGAGTATATAAGCTTTTGAGTCAATCTTCAACTTTTAAATGAATAATATTATTTTTGTTTCAAAACTTTGTACTTCTGTTACCAAACTCACCTCCAATCTGCCTTGTTGTTTTACCTTTCACAAAACTCACTGTGTTATACGGGCTTTACCATCTTGGAAGATGATTGATACAGCTAAAGCACAACATGGGCTCTACACCATGTATAATCCTATTCAACACTTTGCCTTTCCACCACACAATGCCTTAACCGTTCCCACTACTTCTTCTGATATTTGGCATCATCGTTTGGGCCACATTTCAGATTCAAGACTCAAGTTACTTGCTGGTTATATCCCTTATCTTTCATTTTATGATAATTCTGCTTGTAAGACTTGTCAATTTGCTAAACACAAGAAACTTTCTTTTCCTGTAAGTCAGTCTCAATCCAAGGCTATTTTTGATCTTATTCATGTTGATATTTGGGGACCCAACACTGTTGTCTCTTTACATGGTCATCGATATTTTCTCACAGTTGTGGATGATTTTTCTCGGTTTACATGGATCATATTACTCAAAAACAAATCTAAAGTTCGAACTCATCTTCAAAATTTTTTTGCTTTGGCTAAAACACAATATTCTCATTCAATCAAAATCATCCGATCTGATAATGGAAGTGAATTTAATATGCCCTCTTTTTATGCATCTCATGGCACTATTCATCAAACATCTTGTACAGAAACCCCTCAGCAAAATGGCTTAGTTGAGCGTAAACATCAACATATTTTAAACATTGCTCGTGCACTTCTTTTTCATTCCCATTTACCTCAACTTTTTTGGAGATATGCTGTTCTTCATGCTATTTATCTTATCAATCGAACCCCAACTCTCTTACTTACAAACCTCACCCCATATGAAATTTTTCATAACACCAAACCTGATTTTTCTATGCTCAAGGTCTTTGGTTGTCTCAGTTTTGCATCTACTTTAACTGCCCATCGACACAAATTTGATTCCAGGACACGACAATGTGTTTTTCTTGGTTATCAACCTCATATTAAAGGATACATCTTACTCAATATAGAAACACGTGCCATCTTTGTTTCCCGCAATGTCACTTTTCATGAAACCATCTTTCCTTTTCTTCACCAAACTTCTTATGATCAAACTTCCCCAGTCCGGTTACTTGAACCTAACACAACCTATGATGATTCTCCTATACCACCACCTCCAAACCATCCACCACCACCAATACATCACCAACAATCTACCACTTCCTCTCGCCCTCAAAGATACCATCTACCACCCACTTATTTACAGGATTATCAGTGCTACAATACCATAGCTGCTGCCATTCATCTAGGTACACATCATTCTTTAGCTACTGTAATGTCATATCAACATCTATCACCATCACACTTACACTATACCTTAGCCATTACTGCATCCATTGAACCGCAAACCTTCAAGCAAGCCAGTAAATACCCACACTGGACTGAGGCAATGCAGGCTGAGATTAACGCTCTTGAGCATAATAACACTTGGATTATAAGTGATTTACCATCTGGCAAGACATCAATTGGGTATAAGTGGGTTTTCCGTGTGAAACATCGAGCAGATGGATCAATTGAGCGATATAAGGCTCGATTAGTTGCCAAGGGTTACACACAAACTGAAGGGGTTGATTATTTTGACACCTTTTCTCCAGTTGCAAAGATGACAACAGTTCGACTTCTTCTTGCTTTGGCTGCCAGAAATCAATGGTATTTACAACAGCTAGATGTTAATAACGCTTTTCTTCATGGAGACTTACATGAAGAGGTATACATGTTGTTTCCTCCAGGATTCAAACACCCTGATTCATCCAAGGTTTGCAAACTTCAGAAATCTCTTTATGGACTAAAACAGGCAAGCCGACAATGGTTTTCCAAACTTACTACTGCTTTGCTCTCTCTTGGATACACTCAATCCACTGCGGATTACTCCATGTTTGTCAAGCAAACTGCTAATGAATTTACTGTGTTACTTGTCTATGTTGATGACATTGTCTTAACGGGTAATTCATCCACTGAACTCTCCAATGTTAAATCATTTCTTGATCAAGCATTCAAATTAGAGATCTTGGTAATCTTAAATATTTCCTTGGTCTCAAAGTTTCTCAAAGTACCACTAGTGTTCATCTTTCTCAAAGGAAATATGCTTTGGAGATCTTGAAGGATTCAGGCTTCTTGGATTGCAACCCCGCCAAGACACCCATGGCGGTTAAATCGACCTATAAATTGACTTCCACTGATGGTGAGCAGCTCCCTAACAACAGTGCTTACAGGCAACTTGTTGGTAAACTCATCTACTTAACATCAACTAGGCCAGATCTTGCTTATGCTGTACAACAGTTAAGCCAATACATGGATACACCCACTACACAACATCTGTAGGCAGCACATCTCGTTCTTAGATATTTGAAAGGCTGCCCAGGCTCTGGTTTATTCTATCCCGCCTCTTCTTCACTTCATCTTCGAGCCTTTAGTGACTCTGATTGGGCAGGGTGTCCTGACACGAGACGATCGGTCACTAGCTATTGCATCTTCCTCGGCAACTCTCTCATTAGCTGGAAAGCAAAAAAGCAACCTACTGTCTCTCAATCGTCATCTGAAGCAGAATATAGAGCTTTGGCATCGACTGTTTGTGAAATTCAATGGCTACATTATCTGCTCACAGACCTTCATGCCCCTGTTCAGTATGCAACAACATTATTTTGTGATAATAATTCCACAATCCAGATTGCTTCCAATCCAACTTTTCATGAACGCATCAAACACATTGAGATAGACTGCCATATTGTTCGAGAAAAGTTCAACAAGGGATCGTGCATTTGTTGCCCTGTTCTTCTACTGCTCAATTGGCCGATCTCTTCACCAAGTCTCTGGCTGCTCAACCTTTTCGAGACAATCTTCGCAAGTTGGGAATGCTAACCATCCATTCACCAGCTTGAGGGGGGCTATTAGCTAAAATAAATTAGTCATTTATCTTAATTAAATAGTTAATAAGATTAGTTTCAAGTTCGTTATTTGTACAGCTGTATTTACTTTTTCTAGAATCTATTCTTTGCTTTTTTACTGGCTGAAAGCATGTATATAACTGATGTAAATGATTGTTTCATTGAGTGAAAAACATTCCAACATTTTCCACAAATATCATTATAAATAAATAGATAAATTTTACAAATTTTTGTTTATTTAAATAATTCAAGTATAAAATTTATTACTAAAATAGCTAAAACCTCAAAAGTTTTCAAAATTAAAATTTATTAATATAAATGAATTTTTAAATTTTAAAAAATAATTTTGTACTTTAGGCATTCATTTGTTTCCAAAATAACTACATCAACTGATACTTAGAATATCATGTTGGCAGTAATAAGAACATTTTAAAAAAAGTGGTACAATGAGAGTTTCTTCCACTTTAGTCTTTTGGTTTGATTCTACAATGGTAGAAATATTTGTATGTTCTACTTCTTCAAGTCGTCTAATTTCTCTTCATCATCATCCTCAGTCTCTTCTACCCAAAATTTTTCTTTTTCTTCTTCTCTTTACTCTTTCTAATTTTCTCTCTAATGTAGTTTCTTCTTGTTTCCACTATTTCCAGCTCCTCTTGCCTTCGTGCTTCTTTTATCTTCACCTTTTTTGCTCCTCTAATTTTTCTAAGTCATATGCATATTCTTATTTTTTCTTGGCCTTTATATTTTCCATATCGCTAATTTGTCTTCTTTCATTATGTTCTCGTTTACTTTCCTTACCATTTTTAGTAATGATATTTCAAGTTTTCATTTACTAGTTCCTTTATTTTCTTTTCCTAGTATTATGGCTTACCAAACTCCATTTAGCCTTAACTTCCAGTTTCTTGGCTTCTCCTTTATCTTTTTCTCATCGTCTTCCTTCTCTATATTCAATAGTTCAAGATTTTTCTGTCATTGCTAATGTCTTTACTCCTCAAATTTTAGCTTTTAGCCCCAAATATCTTGCTCTAAAAAACAAATTCTCAATCATAATTGTCCAACAACTAACTTGCATATTTTTGCTCTCCCTCTTTAGAAGTTGATCAATGAATTATTACTCCTTCTCTTGAGGTTTTTAGAGAAGAAGCAACCAAATGACATTCTACACTGATTAATTTTTCTTTGATAAAAGGCAGGCCTTTTCATCTTTAAGCTTCCAGGCTTATAAGCATTAAAGAGTTTTGGTTTGGAAGATCTGAACTTGGCATGTTTTTGTTTAAAACTTAGTTCTCTCAGTGCTCCAAAGATTCCTAAAAATGGACATGACATTCTAATAATATGCCAATATTTTCTCCATAATGGATAGCTTAAATTTATCTCCAAGAGGTTAAGGCTAACCAAATGCCTATCAGGATTAATATCCATAACACGCCTTTAGAATATTGGACAATAAATAGCCTAAGTCACCTAGCAAGTTTTATTGTCAAACCAATAGGTATAGATGAGCCCATAGCTACTATAAAAAGGATTACTTATGCTGGAGTGTATATGTTGACATTAAACAAGAGCTGCCATATTTAATCTTTTAAAGAGTATGAATGAAGCAGATGAACTTTATATGGACGTGGTCTTCATTTCATATCAATTAAGGATTTAAGCTCATTATATTGGCAAGACATGTAAGTGAACTAGTAAGAAATTCATTAAATATGACTACTTTAAGTTAATAAAGCTTAGTAATCCAAATAACAACTCTTTAACATCAACTCAAGAAGTTTCAATTATAAAGGACTCTCAAATTCCCACTAGCAATTCTTTAACTTCTAAATAAACAATTGTCTCTGGTGACGTTATTTCTTCTATTGAAGATTCATAACTTATAGGGCAGGCTCTACTTCAATATTTACCCTTTCAACTTCAACCCCTAAGAAAGGGGATTAAGGTAAGAAGGAAGAACTTATAAATGGAGACTTATTCTCGTACAACAATTCATCCTTTATTTATTTCCAATATTGAGGTGGTGCCATAAGAAAAGGAAATCTTAAATACAAATTACCCACCTTTCTAGTTCTCCAACTCTTGTTAGTATTAATTATAAGGATGGTTTTAAATTGAAAATAATGAGGAAATATAACAGGAAGAATTATACATCATCCCCATATTCACCTTACTCTTAATTATGAATATTCTATATTGGAATGTGAGGAGATAAATAACCCCCAAAAGCAACATCTTCTAAATAATTATCTGAATGAGTTAAATCCATTTCTTGTTTTTTCTTTTGGAAACTAAGCTAAAAGAAGTTAGAATTAGTAAGCTCAACATATTCAATCATAAGTGCCTTGTTATTACAAACCATTGCCTACATTATAATAACATAATTATTCTCCTTTAAACCCAATAAAATTAAATTTATGAGCTCTATCATAATAGATTAGGTGCTTCATTTGGACTTTGAACTATTCAAAGAAAGAACTCACTTTCATATAACCTTTTTATAGGCTTTTAATATTGTATTTTAGAGAACTTAACTTTAGAGCAAGCTGATGGGGATTTCCTCTATTATGAATGGCACATGAATGATGTTTAGGACTTTAATAGCACGTTATATCATTTAGATGTTGAAGGTAATTCTTCATTAATGAATCGTATTGCATATCTAATATAGGCATCACTAGCCCTCAAAATCCAGGGACAAATTTTCATATGGAGTAATAAGTAATAAGGGAGGTTTTTTAAAGAATAAACTTGATAGAGTTGGGGTGAATAGTCATTAGTTGAATAGCTTTCTAGAGAGTTTAGCTTCAATTAAGAATATAATCTTTTCTGATCATTCATCTATATTCATTAGTGGTTCAAACTTGAGATGAAGGAGACATTCCCCTTTCAAGTTTAATAATATCTTAATTAATGATCATAGATTTCAACCACCACTTTAAGGTGCATAAATCTTTTATTTACTTAAGGAAGTTACAATAGATTAAGAAGGAGCTTAAAGCTTTGAAATAGGTAAAATAAAAAGACAATCAAGTATCTATTCTTTCATCCAAGGATAAACTTGCTAAGGTAACAGTTGCTATATTATGATCCTCGGAATCCTTTAAGACCATTGGAGGAAAAGAGGGCCTTATTTGATTATGTGCAAGTTGTTGAGATGAAATAATCTATATTTAGGTAGAGGTCAAGGATTTATTGGCTTCAACATAGGATGGGAATTCTTCCTTTATCCATAAATCTATTCTTTTATAGAGGAAAATAAATAGACTTTCATCCCTTCAGAAACATGATGGAGCTATGATCTCCTCTCATCCTAAATTATTAAAGGAGTATTATGATTATATTTCAGTAGTTCCATGAGATTCTCCTCTAATTATACTTCTTTAGTTAAGTTACTGCAATCATTCATCACTAATATAACTCCGACGACTAATGCATATATGTTGATTAGGCCTATTATATAATCTGAAATAGAGAATCTCTCATTTCTCTCTATCCAAATAAGGCCTCAGGTCTTGATGACCTAAATGCATTGTTTTTATATAAATCATGGCACTTGTTGAAATAGTTAGCTAATGGAGCTATCTTACAATTCTTTTAATAATGGGAGCATGTTAAAGGAAATCAAGAAAATTTTCATTAGGTTAGTGCCAAAGGTCCCTAACCCAAGTTCCTTGAAGGATTTCATGCTTATTTTTTATATCTAAAAAATCATACAGCTTTTGGTCTTAAAGCCCAAAGGAGTACTTCACCCTTTCATAAATCAAATACAAAATGCATTTATAACAAGTAGGCAGTTGGTGATAATGTACTTTTGGTCTAATAGCTCTTTAAAAATTAGGAACATTCCTTTAAGATTTGTAATATGAAAATGAATTTTAATAAGGCATTTGACTCAATTGATTAGAGATTCATCATTAACACTTGACATGCTTTAGGCTTTCCTCCTGAATTCATCAATTTGGTCACTTAATGCATTTCTATTGTCTCACATAGTTTACTAGTTAATGGTGTATCTATTAGATTCTTCAGTAAAACTAAAGGGTTAAGGTAATGGGATCCCTCAACCCCCTTGTTAATTCATCTTTAGCATGGAAGTTTTATTAAGGCTTAATAGTCATATGATTAGTTAGGAGAAGAACTTTAGAGACCACTTTAAATGTGAGTATCTTCGAATTCATGGTCTTTTATTTACTAATGATCTCTTGCTCCTATGAGGTGCACATCACAGTTCCGTTAGAGCACTGATGAATACCTTAAGGTGTTTTAAGGAGATATCTATTTTAAAGATAAAGAAAAGGAGAAGAACCTAATAGCTTCCATTCACTGATCTTAAGGTTCATATCTCTTATAAGAGGCTTTGTTATAGAGATTTCTTCTCCATAATAGAGAAAATTTAATGGATTAATAGCTAGTATAATAATAGTCTTTCATTTGATGGTAAGGTGAAATACATCAATTTTATTATGAATTCCAGGCATATATGTTGATCCTTACATATTATATTTTCAAAGAGCTTGTGAAACAATTACGAAGATGATGAGGAGCTTTCTATAGTCAGGTCATTGATAAGTGCATGATTGACTATATATTTACTTCATAATTCTTAGTTATGATGTACTTAAGATACTTATTTTAGTTCATATTTTGTTTTGGGTACAAGTTGGAGGAACAAGAACCAAAATAAGCTAAAAAATATCATTAGAGCCTTTCTATCAGTGTTCAATCTTATTTACCTTCGTGGAAGCAAGTAGGAAATGAATTATAGTGAATATGGGACAAATAATTCTAGAAAAGAAGTTATTGCATCTTACACAATCATATATGAGCCTATATAACTCACTATAAGTGTGTAGGAGCATGAAGATGCATTTTCAGCCACTTCTACAACCTACACGGTCATGTATGGACTTACATAGTCATGTAAGTGAGCTACATGATCATGTAAGTAACCTTGTAACTCATCATAAATGTGTAAGTTCACCATTCTTACAATTTTCACACACACGGTCACCTACATGCTTGTGTAGCTAACTGTCTATTATCATGGAACCTTAATTTTTACTATAAAAGGGAATTTAAGATACAAAATGAGGCATGAAGACTTTTAGAGGCATGAAAGGGAGCAATTTGAACCAGAAGCATGAGGTTTAGCCATAAGGAGGTAGACTTCATCCTTCCAGTTCATAAGGGGGCATCAAAGTTGGAAAACATGTTTAGGCATTGATTAATCTAGTGAAGTTGTTCTCACTTTCTTTTGGAATTGATTATGTTATTTTACGATTAATGTTTTGGTATTTATGTATGAATGATTTAGACACTCTGAATAGATTTTACATGTATGAACCTATTGTTAGAATCTAAATTGCAATATGTAATAATTGTAACCCTAATTCATTTATGGTAAATTAATGGTCGTGCATCATTAGGTATAACATAATATAGGTTAAATGACCTAAGATTATATGGCGATTACCTATATTAACATGTTTTCCTATTACATAATATAGTTGTCACACTAAATCTAGAGAGCCTATTCTAGGTTATCCGATAGCTAGACCTAATAAAGCGCTTATTTTAATTAGATACAACTTAAGGAAAAATTAAGATCAATAGAGCTTCTTGTTAATCTATAGTTAATAATTTCAAAAAGAGGTACGAGAATAACGTGACGATTAATTGTGCTCATTCGTGTGAAGGCTAAGATTGAACTGTGAATTGGATTTGGAACTCATTAGTTAATTTTATCACTGCTATACTATTTAATTTGATTTACCTTTGATAGTTTAGTTTTACAGTATTTACTATAACCCCCTCCCCCCTTTCCCAAAAAGAAATCCTAAATGTTGATCTATTCATTACAAAAGCTAGACATACACACTCTATGAATAAAATCCTTGCTCGCCATTTCTACAAATTTAGTTTTACAAAGTTAGGTTTTATTTTCTAGTGTGTTTGACGTGTATCAGTAACGCAATTGGAGAACATAAAGCTAAGATGTAATAGGATATTGGGTGTCTACCTAAAAAGGAAGGAATACTCGGTATAATCTCCATCAAGCTAAGCAACAAAATCCATATGGAAAAAAGAATTTAGAGGATTTTGGAGGATAACAGATCTTTTTGAATCAAATGGGTCCAGGTCTATAACTCTAAAATGTCATATTCTTTGATTATGATCAATTTTCTTCAGCTTAGAGAGGAAATGCGAACACTGATTAAAAGAAGCTTAAGAAATGGACTTACTACCAACTTCTAGTAAGATAATTAGAGTTTCCTAGGTCTTCATACTAATGATGCACAATTTTCATATTTGAGGAGCTTGGTACCTTGATTAGCCACTATTAGAGAAGTTTTACCTAAATTCACTTACAATATTGGTCAAGTTTGCTTGGACATTTTGCTTAGGATTACTTCAACCTTTTATCAGCTTTTATTTAGCAAAGATAAATCCATTTGGCTAAGGAACTCTTTAGGGTCCTTTATTAACAAATCTTGTATTTTTTTGGTATAAGCAACCTTCTCAAAAAATCTCTTTAAATTGAGCCTAGAAATTTAAGGGAAACTTTCTATTAAGGACATATTCCATGACTTAACTCTTATTTGTTCCATATTTTTACTTTGTCATAGATTTTTTTGTATCTATTGGACATTTATTCTTCTAATGTGAATTCTCTAACTTTATTTGGTAAAGGATGCAAAGCCTTTATAATCTTTCTTGGTTAGTGAATTCTTTGTTAAATATCCTTAATTGGATCACTAAGTTGACTGAGAGATGTAAGGATGGTTTTATTAACTTTTAAAATCTCATTTGAAACAACCATTAATTTTTTTTGGAAAGGGAGGAATTTAAGAGTCTTTCAAACTAAGCAGATGATGAGGCGGTATGCATAAGAAGATGAGTCATATCATTGAGAGAACTTAATATCTTATTCTCATTTATTTATAACATTCTGACTCAACTGGAAATTCCATAATTGTTTTACTTATTATGTTGCTTTGTCTACATCAGACTTTAGAGTAACTTGTAATTTCTTGATTTTTCCTTATGAATTTTCTCTCTTATATTGCTTTTGAAAGCTTTGTATATATCTTATTTCCTATTAATTCATTTCTTCTTTCCTTTCTCCAAAAAAAAAGTAAAGACGTTGATCACTTAACATTATAGATAATTTTAAAAGATGGAGGCTTAGGTACTAGTCCTCTTTTAAAAAGATTAAGTACTCAATTTAGTAATTTTTTCAACACTTAATTAAAAAAAACTCATAGAGTTTTGAAATAAGGAAAATCATTATCTCTTGTCAATTTAGTTAACTATATTTATATTCTTTTGTTAATAAAAATCGTTTTTAATAAACAATTAAAATTATAATCAATACTTTACACCAAAATTATTTTAAAAAAGATTCATATAAGATAATTTTAAATATTTTTATTGTATTTGAATTGATATAATTAATATATGATGCGTAATTATTCTTTTAGTTATAATTTATATATCTTTATTTATATTTTATTTATAATAATTCACTATCAAAGAATTAATATCAAATTAAAAAGTGCACTACTTTGTACAAATATATTTAAATTTCATAATTAACTATTTTTATTTTTTATAGTGAATATGAAAAGAGATAAATTATATAACAAATAATTATACTTTACAAAGAAACTTTAAAATTTTAAATATAGTTGAAATTAAAATAACATTATATTATTAATTCTAAATATTTTGATAATAAATCTTAATTTAGTATAAAATTCTAATTAATGTTAAAGTAAATTAGTTATTTACATATTGATATTCAAATATAAAATTTAATTTCAAATTAAAGTAAAATTTTAAAAATAAAAACTCTTGTCATTTTACTTATTTAAAAATATGCATGCATATGTTTTATTTCAATTATTATCACTATCCTACTTCAGACTTGTTACCAACTGAAGTCATAATGCGTAATAGGTCCATATTTTACATGTTTGTAAGAGTTAAGTTTAGTTAATATTTAGCACTTTTATGAATTTCTATGACGAATTATATGATACTATTTTATTTTTGGTTCATTGTTACGTAGGTGATGATTTTGAGGAGTAATCGTGATTTGAGTAAAACTTTCTCAAGTGTTATTTGGTTGAGGTAATTCCATAGGCATTGAAAAGCTAACTAAAATATATACAACTATATAGAAAAGTAGATCAAAATCGACATTGAACATGAAGCATATCTGGCATCAGACTCATTGAACTCCATTCGAAAACTTTCAAGACAAGATTAACGTCGGTCTTAAAGATTAACATGCATTACTTTTCATAATAATCACTCTAAGAACATAAAAAAATTACAAATTTAATCACCTTTGAACTTGTTTATGTAACCTTAGCTTAAAAATACTTTTATTATGAGTCTTTAAAAGGGACTTCGAAGGCTTATGACAATCTCCTTTGTCACTAAGCTTTTAGTTTTAGGTTTTCCTTGTATCAAGGAGGGATTTCGAGCAAGATTTGTAGGAGCCGATGATAACTCTTCTAGTTCTTTCTTTCTCTTCTTTACTTTATTTTAATAGTGTTTTTTTAGTTAAATACTGTAGATTTATAAGGACTAATCTTAATGCGGAAGTACCGGATCGATTTGTTGATTGCTAATTTTCGTTTTACGGTTGGCTACTAGAGTCATCGATTAATTCACGTCCCAAACCCAAAGTCTTTGATGGTTTGTTTTTCGTGAGAAAGTATAGAGAGATTTTCTATGAATGTAGGGAG
>JANZLF010000005.1:19897993-19913547 GCA_026546835.1 Erythroxylum foetidum | reverse complement strand
TTCGGGAATGTCCCGGAACTAAAAATTTTAAATTCCGCACTGTGGGCATGTGATGCTCACCCCGGGATGTTCCTACACTATCTTGGGGTAAGACAAATAGGAACTTACTAACAAGTTACAAATGAGGAGATAAAAGAAGCTTTGTTCTCTAAAAAACTAGATAAAGCTCCAGGGCCTGATGGATTTAGTGGTAGGTCCTTCCAACACACTTGGGAGATCATAAAGGATTGTGTTGTCAGTGTAATCAAGGATTTCTTCAAAAAGTGAAAATTTTGAAGGAGTGGAACAACACATATGTTATTTTGATTCCTAAAACTAATCATATAAGTAGATTGAACAAATTCAAACTAATCTCGTACTGTAATATGGTGTATAAGGTTATCTAAAAAATCCTAGTAAGGAGAATGAGAAAATGTCTTGATAAAATAGTAAACACTGCTCAGAATGCAATTATGAGACAAAGGAACATAACAAGTAACATAATGTCAATTCAAGAATTTTTTAAGCCTTATAATTTAAAACCATCAAGACAAAGTTTCACAATGAAGATTGATCTTGCTAAGACATATAACTCAACAAGTTGGAAGTTTTTATGCAGCATACTAAAGTAACTAGATTCCCAAGCATGTTTATAAATTGGATTATGAAATGTATCTCAACCCCTTCCTATACCATTTAGTTATGGAAAACCTATAATGCAGTTTAATATAGGTAGAGGTTTAAGGAAAGGAGACCCCTTGTCCCCTTACCTTTTTATACTTGGAATGGAGGTGTTATCTATCATAAAAGAAGTGGATATATCAAGGAACCCAAATTTTAAGTACCATCACAAATGAAAAGGTATAAAAGCATATCACCTTGCTTATGCTGATGATGTATTACTATTTTGTAGAGAAGAAAAGCCTTGATAACCTAATGTTATACTCTTTAGAGAAATTCCAAGCTATCTCTAGATTGAAATTGGATTAAGCAAAAAGCTCCTTTTACCTCTTCGCTAATGTTAACATTGAATTAACAATTATGGCAACGGAGTTAGGATTCAAACATACAGCTCTTCCTATAAGATATTATCACTTGTGGAAGCATTTAACAAAAGAATCAATCACTAGTGCAATAAATTCCTACCTTACAAAATTACATAGCCTAGTACTAGAATGTGGTAGATAAACAATAGGTTAAAAGAAGATGGTATGAGTTTTTAAACACCAGGTTACAAAGTTTATAAAGGTTGTTAGATAGTGAGATGTCTTTCAGTTTATCCAAGGTTTTTAAGCCTTGTTTAATAGCTAACTAGACTATGAAGGAGGTTTTGAGGCATTTGGTAGAGAACTAGATTAGTCTCTATAAATAATTTGTGTGGGATAAGCTTTGTCTACTTATTTCTATTTAATGAGTATATATATACTCATTAACATAGTTACAGAAAATCTCCTAAAAACAACACTTAAAGACATGCAAAATCCTTACTTCCTAAATTTATGTATATCTTATATATCCTAATACTCTCCTCCAGGTTGGTACATAGAGATTTTAAATGCCCAACTTGCAAAGAAGATAGTCAAATTAACCCTTGTCAAGTGCTTTCATTAGTATATTAGTGAGCTAACTGTAATTACAAACATGTCATATGATAAATTTCTAGAAATCTAATCATGTACGTAATGATAATCAACCTCAATATGCTTAGTACGCTCATAGAAAATACATTTTGAGGCAATATAAAGTGTTGCTTGATTATCAGAATATAACCACGTAGGCTGTGTTTGTTTGTTCCCTAGCCAACGTAAAAGCTCTTTAAGCCAGAACAACTTATAAGTTGTTGTAGCCATCGAATGATATTCTGCTTTAGCAGATTACCGAGATACCATGTTTTGTTCTTATGTCTTTTAAGAAATAAGAGAAGTAACTGATAGAACAAAATACCCTGTTAATGATCGCCGATGAGAGGATAAATAGCCCAATCAAAATCACAATATGTATAAAACTGGAGATCACTATCCAATCATAGAAAAATGCCCTGCCTAGGATGATCTTTAAGTAACTAACCACCCTTAATGTCATATCCCAATATTCCACCTGGGCCACTTGCATGAATTGGGTAGAATATGCACACAATATCTCAATTTGGATCATATAATGGTCAGCTAAATCGAATGCCCCACTAGGTGATAGTACCTTTCGGGATCATCAAGTATCCACCTAGAAGCCAACATGAGCTAATGATTTTGTTCTATAAAAAAATCAATAGATTTAGCACCTAATAACCTAATTTTAGTGACAATATCGAGCTCATAGTTACGTTAGCATAAGAAAATTTCCTGTTGACTTATAGTCATCTCAAAATAAAGGATATACTTCAACACACCTAAGTCTTTCTTATGAAAAAAGTGACTAAGATAGAACTTGAAAAGTGGCTAAAAGTTCAACATCATTGCCAACAATAATCAAATCATCAACATACATAAGCACACACATAATAGCTACCCCTTTTTGAAAAATAAACAATGTATAATCAATATAGGATTGAGTGAAGCCTTAAGTTTTGAGTGCAATAGCAAGTTTAGAAAACTAATTTCGAGGGGCCTTTCATAGGTTATATGAAGATTTGAGGAAATGACAAATCTTATCTAGATGAGTAACAACAAAGCTAGAAGGAAGCTGCATATACCAATATCACAATGAAAAAATGAATTGTGAATGTCCATTTGACATAATTCCTAATTTTGTGTAGCTGCGATCGGCATAAATGTTCTCACAATCACCATATTAGCCTTGGGTGTGAATGTTTCATTATAGCCTACACGTTCGACCTTGTTATTTTTCAAAATAACTAATCAGGATTTGAATCATTTAATTATGTCACCTAAATTGTTTTTTATTTTGTTAAGTTGGCTTTTTATCAGGGGGAAGAGTCTTGATAATCCAAGTCTCATTCTTTTCAAGTGCTTCAATCTCCTTTTTCATGGCCTTTCGCTACTGTGGGTCACATGATGCTCTAAAAACTAAGCTGGCTTAACCTCAGTAGACAATGCTATAAGGAAATGTTTGATAGAAAAGTCATCACGTGTTACATAATAAGCAGTAGGATAAAGAGTATCTGAGAATGATGGCAATGTAAATGAAGGGGAGAGGGTAAAGGAAGGGGGGTTTATATGATGTACAATGTTGGTAACATAATCTCTAAGATGAGTAGAGTCTGATGAATATGGTGTCTATAGCCTTAGCATCAACCTGTAGTGGTGTTACATCACCTTCACTACCAGTAACGTCACTCCCCACTTTCCTAATACCCTTTTAAATTACTTTCAGTCCTCTTCCTCTCCTTCTCTTCATGCCCTCTATTTAGACTACCATTCAAAACCGAAGTAACAACACCATCTTATTGCCCTACATCATTGAGCAAATCATTATGACCTAAATTGAGGTCTTTGTCGTTATAAACTGTAATGGGCAAAGCTACTCCAACACTATCATTAGAATTAGGCACCTTTTTTTAGTATAAGGAAACTTATCTTTAGCAAACTCCACGTTAGGTTAGACAAAATAGACATTAGACTCAAGATCGTATAATTTCCAACCATTTTATTTATAAGAATAACCAATAAAAATAGACCACTGACTCCACAAACCATATTTATCCCTATCACTCATATGGTAATGAGTGTAACATAAATAACCAAACGTACGAATATAGGCATATGAAGGTTTTTTTCCAAATAACATCTTATTTGGTGTTTTATCACCATTCAAACTAGTCGAGGATTAACTAATGATATATCATTAATCAAAATACATTCTCCCTAAAAACTAATCGGCAAGTGAGCTTGAAAATGCAATGCATAACCTACATTAAAAATGTGCTAATTTTTCCTTTCATCCCACCCATTTTGTGTATTGACACTTAAAGTTTGAAAAATTATACTATGATCTGTAGAATAGTTCCTTAACAGTTGAAATTCTATCTCTTATCACTTTGTACATTTTCACTAAACAATTAAATTGAGTTTGGCTCATAACACAAAATTACGAAAAATGTTAAGAACCTATATTTTATTAGGCATCAAATAAACCCAAACTATTCACGAGAAATTATCCACAAAAGTAAAAATAATAAGCACTTTAAGAAGAAACTACTCAATAAGGTCCCCATACATCGTAACAAATCAATGCAAACAACTCAAGTATTATCATATTACTTGAATGAAAAACATCTCGCATTTATTTTGCACGAAAACATATGTCACAGTTCTTATTTTCTCTAAGGCAACTAGCACTATTCTTGATAATAGGAAGCAATTTAACTACTTAGGTAGAAGAATGGCCTACACACCAGTGCCATAAAATGAAGGAGTCCACTGCTTTAACTCATCGTGTTTGAGCCTAAGCAATGATCCTGCTATTCACCCACACTAATTAGGATCCTCAAAGTGTGGTCCTGTATCACACTCAACTTATCAATAAACGTGACAATATAATTTATATCTTCTATCAACCTAGTGACCGAAATAAGATTGTAATTTAATTTTAGTATGAATAAACCATGTAATTTGACTCATCCTCCTAAGTTTATGATTCCTTCATGGACAATTGTAGTTGACTTGCCATTAGCAAGCCTACTGGATATGCAATCATATTCAGAATTTTACTCATCATATTTTGATTTCCTAGTATATGTTAAGATACCCCTTTATCTAATAACCAATTTGAGGAAAATTTCTTACCAGTAAGTTTTTTTAGAGTGGAGGTTGAACCTTTGTGTGTATTAAACATGACATTAAATTTAACATTGATCATTTGTGAGCTTAAAAAGGCGAGTTTAATCCTCTCGCATCAAGGTTGTTTCGATCGATGATCTAATAGTACTACCAACACCCTAAGCCACATTAGCAACTACAATGGTGTCTTGCCCTTATCTAGCCCCTTTTTATCCACCATTGTGGTCACCTCATCCCCTGTTCCCATGGCCTCTCCCCAACTAGAAGGCTATCATTTAGGGTACCTAATGATTTTATAACAATCTCGCACCTTATGGCTAGGTTCTTGCAGTTTGTACAAACCACGTTCTCATTATAATTAACTTACAACCTAAACTTGGGCACTATTTGCACTGCAAATCTAACATCATTAGTTCATTCATCGTGGTCACAAGCCACTTGCTTATGCCTTTCTTCCTAAATCACGAGATAGATCCTTTACCCTCTTTAAGTTGTTTGTGCCTTTCTTCTTGAATCAATCCAAAGAGGGTAGAGGATCTATGCTTAGAATATTAGTATAAATATTTCTATACGATGTCATGTTTGAGTCCTACAAAAAAATTATGCACCTTGTTCTTGTCTCTCTCCTCTAGGTACTCCTTAGCAAGAATACACTTGCAACATCCACAACAACATTTTGGCACCTTTAGATTTATGACCAACTCTTCCCACATAGCCTTAAATAGACCAAATGTGTCACAATGTTATTTCATTTCTATTTTTAGCTTCTTATAGCCTCCTTCAACTAATGAACCCTCATTATCTTCCCAATTGAGAAATGCTCCTTGAGTTTGTAGCAAAGATCTTTAACGTTATCCATATAAGTGAGCATGGGTCTGACCACTGGTTCTATCATGATCATGATTTAATGCACAAGCATAAAGTTTACACTTTACCAATGCTCGAGTTCATCTTAATCTTTCGCTAGTTCCTTAATTACCCTATTGATGAAACCTACTTTCTATTTAGTCTTGAAGGCATTCTTCATTGCTTTGGCCCTTTCTTCCTAGTTTGATTCCACTTTGAGAACTAAACCATATATATTAAGTCTTAGATTATCTCATGGATAAAGATAATAGGGAGAGATTAAGTCCAAAATCTTGCTTTTTTTCTTGCCATCACTGTTGTGACCATTCTTGTTATGGCCGCTTGTCATGATCTAATTTTCTAGTCTTTAGCTGTTTAGAATGTCTATTTTAATGGGTGTTTGCTTTGACACATTGAAGAATTTATAAGAGATAAGTTCTACCTTCTCATTTCCATTCAATGACTACATATTCAACTATATAGAATATTTATCAAATGTCTCCTAATACAAAATATCTCCTAAAAGCAATAACTAAAGATATGAAAAATCTTTACATCCTAAATTTACGCATATCCTATATTTACATATATCCCAGTACTCCACCACGTGACTCTATTAGTAGGAGCTCTGAGCATATCTAAGCATTATTTGTTTGTGAATTTCCTATAAATATGATATCTCTAGGTAATTTTGTCTTCTTCCTCCAAATTAGGGCTATAATTTGGAACATCATTCATAATAAAGGAGAATCCTCTAAATCTGCAATCCTAACCTCGCTCTTCATTGATATAATTAACTTTAGCATTAAGAGGAATTAAAAACTTCAAGTTTAATTTGGTTCTCCAATGCTTGAATGATGTGTAAGTGACTCACATTGTTCCACTTATTGAAGCAAAATCAAATTTTTCCTCATAAGAATCTTGATTTTTTGAGACGCTGTCTCTTATTTTTAAAATTTGATTGAGAGTCCATAAATGCAATTGTTTGCACTTGATATTCCATAAGCTCTTACCTTTAATGATATAAGAATGAATCTATTTGACTTGGATTGATTGTAAGTATGTGAGTAACTTCTAAACTTACTAGCTAATAGCATTTTATTTGTACTCTTTATGGAAATGGTATCTAAACTACCTTCATCCTTTTACGTTGCTTTTCTGATGATTTCTAAGTGAACTAGTTTATAGGAAGTTCTTTATAATTCTCTTCGATATTCTTGATTAAGTTTTGGGAATAAATAGGTAGCAATACCAATAAGTGTGAAAATTGTTGGAGGACTACTGAAGCAAATTATAATCTACCAGTAAATGATAAGAAGCTGTGCTTCAATAGTTTAATTTTTTATTTATAGTCAAAGAATGAAAGACAATCATGAAAAGACAATTCTGAATTTATTCTCCTAATTCTCTAAGTTCATGTACTTAATTGATATAGAAAATTCAAAAAAAATTACATTTAAAATTAATCCTCATAGCACCTTGCTGCTAATTACAAGGGATGAGAAAATAAGTTTTTCGTGAAGCTATATATGGTTTCAATATAGAATTATGCAAATGTTCTCGTTAAAGATGAGCTCTTAACATCTTTGCACACGAGAGTAACCTCTTACCTAATGAAGTTAAGAGGCACTTAATGATAAAACCGTGTCCTGGTCAAGTTGACATATTCTAAGCAATGTTAGCCACGTGACTGGCATCAACACGCGATGAAGATAAGTCCTCCGTGGGGACTACTCTTAATTTAATTCATTTGGTTCTAATCGGCTCTTTAGTCTTTCCAGTACGTTCGTGTCTTTTCCAATTTATCATCCCAACAACCCTATTGCGAGTTACAACAGACTATTTGTCCAAGCCTTCGTATAGCTTCAAGTTTTTGGATACCAACGTATATATGTCCAACTTAATTTCTCATACTTAATTTTTAACCCTCATCTTTACAAGTTAATAACAAGTCCACAAGAATGAAAGGCACACATTTAGTTGTCTTTGAAATATGTTCAAAGAGGGACCAGTCTGGTACGATTTCTATTTGACAAAGATTAATAATTTATTTTTACAAAGAACCTTTTCGGTTAAAGGATTAACATTTTAAATTTTGTGTAAGACTTAAATGATCATCATCCGCACAGTACAATTGAAGTCTTTGATGTCTGGGGTTCTTAAGGCTTAAACTGAACAAAAATAAGAGATTATTTCTTAAACAAGTTCTCAGGCAGAGGACTTGGTCTTAATCGCTGGGCAAACTAATCTTGAAATTATACTTAACCAATTAAGCAAAAGTATTGATTGGTAAGTTGATGAGTACTCGTTAAGAAACATTATAGGCTGGCAACATTAACTCATAGAAAAGATGATGTATTTTAAAACACAGTGAGGGTCCAAAAAGTGGGAGAGAATGGAGACGAAACAAGAAGAAGTTTTAATTAATGTAACTCAACGGATATGTAGTTGGGATAAGACCTAAGAGAGTGGTCCATTTCCAATTCCATGGCCATGGGTGACGGTGCTTGATCTGAAAGGCCGAGGATTTAGGGCCACACTTCACACTTCCACACCATGTGATATCTGCTAATTCCAACACAGTTTCCGTTATCAATTATTATCATCCAATAATTAAACCCCGATGTTAACATTATAACCAATTCAGTGATAACGAGTATATTATTAAGGTCTCTTTCTCTCTCGCTGTAAAATGAACGTTGGATTTAGAGAATGATGGCGTCTAATGAGTCCGATGATATTAACCCCAGCACACAAGGGAATCCTGCATATCTCATGGAAGATACGTTAAACATAGACCTTACTTCGACAAGGTTCCCAGTAACCAACCATTAATACGGCGGTCATGTATATGACTTGATTATATTTGTGGATGAAATCATAGAACTAAAGAACCAGGATTCCTCTGCAAAAGGGATGATGTCCACTACACCACTTTTAAGTAACCAGAAGTGTTGCTCTTGCTGTGGCCCTAATTAATTAACCCTACATGACTACAGAATCGTAAAACTAAAGAGCCAGGATTCTTCTGCAGAAGGGATGATGTGCACTTCACCACTTTTAAGTAACCAGAAGTGCTGCTCTTGCTGTGGCCATAATTAACTAACCATACATAGTACATAACTACATCAGTGAGGCAGGCTATGAACATTATAACTTATAATGTCTTTTAAAAGTGGCAACCTTAGCTCCCAAGTTTATCTTTTGTTCTCGACCACCTTATATTACACAACCTTTATCCATATCAAGATGGACCCGGGATCACAACGCCAAGCAATTATAATTATTAGATTGTGGTTGGGACGGTCATAATGGCCCAAATCTAGTATTAACGATGCATAGGTCGATCGGTCCAATCATAAAAGATCAACCTTATGCCTGCGTCAAGTCCAGACCCAAGCAGCGATTTCTCCGACCCATTAGTAGGAGAGAGCCTCCCATGCAAATACGTAAAGATCTAAACCTAGTTGTTACTTCATATATAAGGTACAACTTTACCATAACAGAAGTAGGTAATCATAAACCTAGCTCTCTCGTCTTTACTGTGATCTCACATTCACCAAAAGACTGACTTGAGCGTCGGAAGGGTTAATCGGATCACAACCTCCGACGTACCTTCCTTATTTTGCAGGTATCTTCACGTCAGATTCAACACATAAAGCAGCCAGCTCATGAATCCAAACGACAACGTTCAGTTTCGTCAAAATCTGACAAAACCAGATTGGAACACATATCCCTCGACTTTTAGAAATGAAAAACAGTTTACTTTTCTAGCTAGCATATCTTACACTTTTTGAATAAAGAGAGTTGGCCTACCTTATTTCCACAATACAGTTTCAAACTCAAAACAACTTGAACAACCACTCAACTGGGGTAAATATTGCAACACAACTGATCACGTGGGTTTCCGCTGTCGTTTTCCATAGACTTCATCTGGGGACTTTGTAGTGTTATGTCTGTTTGGTTTTGCTTAAGAATATTCGAAACCTACTCGTATCATTACGTATCATCTCCGTTATAGGTACGCTGTGGCTAGCTACTTAGATTGCGTTAGTAACTTAATAATATTTACACTAAATGTTAGGTGTACAAGTCATCAGAGGAAACCCACTTTTTAAGTGTTACATAGCTATTGGTGGTCACTGTGAAATTTTCCGGGTCGAGATCACGGGCGCTGAAAAGTGGATGAATGAAAAGGATCCTCGTAAAGTAGCCATCTTACTCGTGTCATATATAGAGTAATTACTTGCATTATTTTATAAAAAAATATATGGATAATACCAGCAATTATTATTAGAAAAGATTGGTGAACCAATGACTTCGTAATCTTCCAGTGAGAATCTTGCTGGCTTAATACGTTGATAGATGTAACACATTATAACACGCAGTGATAGGTTTCACGTTAGATACTAAAGACAATTCTAAATTGTAAGTTTGTATTTGATAAAACAATTCTAACTATATCAATGACAATCATCTTCACCGACTGTTGGTTGGAGTGCTAAAAAAATGTAATCATATCAGTGGAGCATTTAATTAAACTTGATTCATTATTTGGTTCATGTATTTTGAGATTCAGTGTATTTTTCTCATGCATGTATTTTGCTTTTACTATCTCATGTTTTCTAAGAGTTGTATTTTTTCAAAGAGATGTCTTATGTATCTATAAATACCATGTACTAGTTTATTTCTAAAATGGGATAAGAAATCTAAGTTAAGTGAGTTATTTAAATTGTTTGAGTGTTTTCCTTTATCTTTCTATTTTTCGTATTTATTATAAAGTAGTATCAGAGTCATATTATTTTGAACATGTCTAATTCCGTTGTTTCAATCCCTAAACTCACAAAAAAAATCATGATAAGTGGTGTGTGCGTATGAAGGTGATTCCTGGCTCTCAAGATGCATGGGAGATAGTAGAATAAGGATATGATGAACTGGAAAATGAAAGAGTCTTGAATCAACAACAAACAAGTACGTTACAAAAGAATCATAAATTGGATCAACAAGCTCTTAGCATCATTCACGCGGCATTGGATGATGAAATGTTTGAAAAAGTGTCAAAAGCAACAAAATCAAAAGAAGCCTGGGTGATTATTTAAAAGTCCCATGGAGAAGTTGACAAGGTGAAGAAGGTATGTCTTCAGACATTGAGACGAGAATTTGAATCCTTACACATGAAAGAGACCAACTCCATCTATGATTGTTTCACAAGAGTCTTGACAACTACCAATCAAATGAGGAGATTTGGCGAGAATTTGGAAGATGTTCATGTTGTGGAGAAAATTATTCTTACTTTTGATTCAAAATTTGACCTTGTTGCCATAGATATTGAACAATCTCAAGATTTGGAAGCCGTAACCATTGATGAACTACAAGAATCCTTGCAAGCTTATGAAAAAAGATTGAAAAAGAAGGAGCCACTAATTCAACCCTTTCAAGCAAAGGTCTCTTTGAAAGATAAGAAACAAGAATCCACTAGGTCACAAGGAAGAGAAAGAGGAAGAGGTCATAGTCAAGGCTATCAAAGAGGTAGAAATCATCGTGGTCGTGGTCGTGGAAGAGGCACACATCACTTTAATAATAAAGAGTCAAGCCAACAATCTCAAAACTCAAGAGATCGTGGAAACTATTACTATAGGAGGAGAGGAGGAGGGACAAGGTATGACAAATCTAATATTCAATGTCATAATTGTCACAAATATGGTCATTATTCCTCTAAATGTTGGAGTGCTACTACTAACCAAGGAGAGGCTCATCTTGTGGAGATGAAAGAAGAAGAAGAAGAAGAAGAAGAAGAAGAAGAAGAAGAACTACTTTTGTTATTAGCTAACAAAGGACAAGAAAATAAATTCTTATAGTATCTTGACACCAGTGTTAGCATCCATATAAGTGGCAATAAGGAGTTATTCATGGTGCTTGATGAGAAGAAAAAAGAAGAAATTGTTTTTGGTAATGATGCAAAAGTTTCCATTGAAAGCAAAGGTGATATTCTTTTCTTTCCAAAAAAAATAGTAGTCATAGACTTATTTCACAAGTTTATTATGTTCCTTCTTTGAAAGAAAATATCTTGAGTATGGGACAATTGCTAGAAAATGGATATAATATCCATTTAAAAGATGTTTATTGCACTTTGAGAAATGAATCACATAACTTAATAGCAAGGGTACCTATGTTAAAGAATAGAATGTTCAAGCTTAATGTCAATGTTGATCACCCAAGATGCTTGAAGACATGTGTCAAAGATTTCTCTTGGCTTTAGCATGTGAGATTTGTTCATAAATTTTGGAGGATTAAATTTATTAGCAAAGGAAAACATGGCGAATGGTTTGCCTCTCATTACTCACCCAATCAATTATGTGAAGGGTGTGTCATAAGAAAGTAAGTGAGAAAGCCTTTTTCAAAGGAGTCAACCATGAGAACCATCAAGCCACTTCAACTTGTTCATGCTGATATTTGTGGCCCAATCAAGTAATCTTCTTATGGTAAAGCAAACTATGTCTTACTCTTCATTTATGATTTTTCTCGCAAAACTTGGATTTATTCTTTGAATAGGAAGGATGAAGTTTTTGGAGTTTTTCAAAAGCTCAAAGCCCAAGTTGAAAATGAGAGTGGATTTGTCATCAAATCTTTGAGGACGAATAGAGGGGGAGAGTTCACTTCTTTCGAGTTGAACAAATTTTGCGAAGCTAAAGGCATTCGTCGTTTTCTTATGGTTTCATACTTTCCACAATAAAATGGAGTTGTGGAACATAATAATAGATCTATTCTCAACATGCAAGAAGCATGCTAAAGAACAAGAATATGCCTAAGGAGTTTTGGGTTGAAGCTATCGCTTGAGTGTATACATGTCCATCTTATCCCCTACTAGAAGTGTTCATGGGATGACTCCTTAAGAAACCAAGTGTTTCTCATTTGTGAAATTTTTTTTAAATAGGGAAAAAGAAATACATCAAAGGCTAGTGAAAAGATCGACGATACAAAACACCGTGTGAATCACGGGACATAGTAGGGATGACAAGCGATGGGGCATCCTGGAGTGTGTGAACCCTGGGCCTTGAATAAACAGCTAGGGCAGCAAGGCTGTCCGCACTCTGGATGCCTTCACGAAATACATGCTGGCACTTTATCTCCCAAGCACGACCCAACAGCTCCCGTATATCTGTCATCAAAAAAGAATAGTCAGACGAAGGTAAACTAGATGTGGAGAGGATATTGAGAACTTCCAGGGAATCCACTTCAAGGATAACATGCCGGTAACCCCTAGTCCATGCCAATGTAAGACCCGAGAGGACACCCCAAAGCTCCGCCACGAGGGGAGAGCTCCGGTCGATATGATGAAGAAAACCCCCGCACCATCTGCCCCGACAATCCCTAATCAATCCTCCGGCAGTGGCAATAGTGGCTCCATATTTAACTGCCCCATCCGTATTGAGCTTGACCCAGCCGTATAGTATATGCTTATGTTCCTAAACAGATGAGATCGAAGTTAGATGACAAAAGTAAAAAACATGTCATCATTGGCTATATCTCTAATTCATTGGTAATTAGTAGAGATGTTGATTTTGATAAAGAAAGTTCATGGAAGCGAGATGTTCCTAAAAATGAAGAAAGTGTTGCATTTTCTATCATTAGAGATTTTGATCATGACATGCATGAAGATATTTATACTCGTCCTCAATCATCCAATCCTAAAACAAATGAAAGTCCTTCTCAAAGCTCGTCTGAGGGTCCTAGAGGGAGAAAGAGTCTACGAGATCTTTACGAATCCACAGAGATGGTAGAAAATACAACACTATTTTGTCTCTCTGTCGATTTTGAGCCGCTGTACTTTGAAGAAGCTATACAAGAAAAGATATGTAGATGTGCAATGGATAAAGAGATTCAAGCAATTCAAAAGAATGACATATGGGAGCTTTCTACTCTTCCAAAGGGGCAAAAGGTGATTGGTGTGAAATGGGCATATGAAGTCCAAAAAAATGCTCAAGGAGAAGTGGAGAGGTATAATGCAAAACTTGTCACTAAAGGCTATAATCAACACCATAGAGCAGATTATGATGAGGTGTTTGCTCCTATGGCTTGACTAGAGACAATTAGATTAATCGTTTCCTTGACAACACAAAAAGAAATGGGAGATTTATCAAATGGATGTCAAATCAACATTCTTGAATGGCTACATTGAGGAAGAGGTGTTTATCTAACAACCATTAGGGTACTTAGTGAAAAGACATGAAGATAAAGCGTTGAAGTTAAAGAAGGCATTATATGGCTTGAAACAAGCTCCAAGAGCTTGGTAAAGGCACATTGATAACTATTTCCAAAACTATGGATTCATCAAATGTTCCTAAAAACATTCTATTTATGTCAAAGAAGGTGAAAATGGAAGCATTCTTCTTGTATGCCAATGTGTTGATGACTTGATCTTCATAAATAACAATTCAAAGATTTTGGAAGGGTTTAAGAAGGTGATGACTAAAGAATTTGAAATGACTAATATAGGACTTATGTCCTATTTCCTTAGTATTGAAGTGAAGCAAGATGACGATGGTATCTTTATTTCTTAAGAGGCTTATGCAAGAAAGATTTTTAAGAAATTTAAGATCCATAATTGCAAGCCCATTAATACCCCAATTGATTGTGCAACAAAATTGTCAAATTTGATGAAGGTGAAAAGGTAGATCTAACTCTTTTTAAGAATCTTATTAGAAGCTTGAGGTATTTGACTTGCACAAGACTTGATATTCTCTTTAGAGTGGGGGTTATAAGTCGTTTTATGGAAGCTCTAGCTAGTACTCATATGACAATGGCTAAAAGAATTTTGTGATATATCAAAGATAATATTGACTATGGTTTGCACTATTCTTCTTCATCTAATTTTCAACTTATTGGTTATAGTAATAGTGATTAGGGATGTGTGATGTTGATGATAGAAAGAGCACAAGCGAGTTTATATTTTTCATGAGTGACACTGCTTTTATTCGGAGTTCTAAAAAACAACCCATTATGATTTTATGCAAATGTGAAGCCGAATATGTTACAGCTACTTCTTCCATTATCAAAATAAACACACAGATACAAAGATTCATTTTATAAGGGGGTGTGTTGAGAACAAAGAAGTTGAGTTTTCCTATGTAATGATAGTCAAGTAGTTGATATTTTTACCAAAGGATTGAAGTTTGAAAGTTTTGCTAAGTTGCGTGTGTGGATTGAAGTTACCAAGAAGAATCAAGTTTAAAGGAGGATGTTAAAAAATGCAATTATATTAGTGAAGTATTTAATTAAACTTGATTCATTATTTAGCTCATGTAATTTGAGATTCATTGTATTTTTCTTATGCTTGTATTTTATATTTACTATCTTATGTTTTCCAAGAATTGTATTGTTTCAAAGAGGTGTCATATGTTTCTATAAATACTTTATACTAGTTCATTTTCAAAATGGGGCAAAAAATACAAATTAAGTGAGTTATTTAGATTGTTTAAAAGTTCTTCTTTATCTTTCTATCTCCCTTAGTTACTATATGGAGGCTATTGATTCATTCCTTTATAATTAAGGTCGCTTTGAATACAACGACACTTAGCCCTGTTTGGTTGAATGTTAATTAATAGAATGGAATGGAACAGAACCGAATGGTTTATAATAGAATGTAATGTAGTATAATAAAAAGTTGTTTGGAAGGGATAAAATGATTCATAATGTAATATAGTGAAATGTTGTTTGGAAGATGAATAGAATAGAATGTAATGTATAATAAATAACTTTTATACCCCTGATATTAAAATGGTTATTGCAGGAGGTTTATTATTTTATTATTAATTATATAAAAATATTAGTATTAATTATGTAATATATTTTATTTTATTTTATGTGATTTATATTTAAAAATAGTTTATTTATATTTTATTTATATAAAAATATATACAAACAATTAAAAAATAATTTTTTTACGTATTTTTTTATTTTCATTAATAAAAATTTTATTAAAATTTTATTTTA
>JANZLF010000005.1:19872552-19882864 GCA_026546835.1 Erythroxylum foetidum | reverse complement strand
ATGTGCCATTTGGGCAAAGCAATTTTAAATGCATGAATTACATGTTATGTGGGTGCGGCATAGTCCCTCAAGAAACCATCACGTGCACGTTGACTCATGTGTATAGCCTTCTCCCGGCTGCCCGCAAGTGATATGGAGTTCCTTTTAGGACTCCCTTATATGTACGACTACACAAGGCCATTTTATGGAATTGTGTAGTCATCATGTGTATGGACTTGCCAAAACATTATGATGTATTATATGATTTGATGTTGTTTGAAATGTGATGCATTCATATCTTTGAAATTGTTCTTGCATTGTGAAAAGAAAAAAATGTGAGTTTTACGAGAATAAGAAAGTGAAGTTTTAACTATGACAGTTTTGGCTTTTGGGTATAAATGTTTTGATAAGTTGAAGGGTTTGTGAAATAAACACTTGATGAAATTTCTGTTGTGAAATTCTTTATAAGATGGCGAAGTTTTGAGAAATGGCTTTTACTTATTTTTCAACTTATAAGCATATTATCCACGAGCTCTCTAGCTCAACCCCTAATTTCATCCCCATCTCCAGGTATTCGAGCAGGAGATCGGATGAAAGCATGTCAAGACTTTTAAGTTCGTTTTGTACAGCGTGTGTTTTGTATAAAGTAAAGTTTGATATTGATTTTTGTATAGGTATTGGATATGGCTTAAATTGCCATAAATGTATTACCAGCATTTATTTCAGGATGTATGAGCATTATAAAATTGTATAGATTTGAGTAAGATGTGTATGATGTATATAAATGATGGAGTTATGTATGGCTGGGAGATATAAACCATATCTAGGGCTATGGAATGTGATTTGTGATATTATGAGTATATGATATGATATGATTGGTAGGAGATTGGATTGGATTATGTTTTGTATATTGACTTGTATATGTTTGTGTTTTGGATTCCGGACGAGTGGTCCGATGACTTTCATATATAGAAGTGTATTTAAGTTATTTGCAGGTTTGGGTTTTTGATAGTGCAGCCGTTACGCTGCCGAAGTTCTATGGATAAGGGAATTTGTGTATGAATTTAGGAATTTTAATTGACATGAGTATGAGATTGTTATGGTAAAGAATAAGAATATGATGAATTAGAAGAATCAAGTAATTTGAGATTAATATGAGTTTAGGGATAAGTTTTTCCAAATGTGATGGATGAAAAGCATGACTAAGAAAGCATAAAAACGGATATAAGAAAAAGAAAAAAAATTATACCGGTTCGTATAGGTCAAGTCTAAGGTATCCAACGCAACGCTTCCTTAAGATAATTATTCCTAGATGTCAGACATTTTTAATGCTATTCGATTTCTCTTCATTTGTATGTTTTGATTCCCAATTGTATTTGATCCGTATCTGTTTCGCTGGTTTGTTATTCGATAATCTGATTCGAAATCGCTTCGTATATGTTTCCGCATTTACGTTCAATTTGGATCTTCGATTTCAGTTGTATTCGATCCTATTCGCTTTCTTCTATCGTTTTGGATTTTGTTTACGTTTGTTTCGATTTCCGTTATCCGCTTTTCATTTCCAATTCATGTGTTTGCTTCGCTATATGATCCGATTCATTGTTTTTTGTTCCGTTTTGGATTCGATTTCCGAGTTGTTAAGTAGTAAGTTTTAAGCAGTTAGGTCTCGGATCCAATAGCTGAGGAAGAAAAAAGAGCAATTCACCTTTTTACAAGGAAAATTGTTGCAGTCAACCAAAGATTCAGGGAGTTTTATTATTCCTTATTTTATTTACAGTTTGTTACTAAAAAGGGCATTAATGGAATTACTTGGATTTCTTAATTTGATAAATTATGTCCTTATTATTATCTTATAACATGTGGGTTATTCATAAGCTACTAAACTCGTATGTGGAGAAAAGGGTGGAAACAAGCCACCAATTATAGACACGAGTTGATAGCAAATAGGAAGAGTATGCTAGGCTAATAACATTAAACAATCATAACTTAGAAGACAAACCAAGAATTAGGATAGGTTTTATTTTTAATGCTTTGTTATTTTTTATGCTTTATGTTTACTTTGTAGAGAGTTGAATTGTGCATGACATGAAGTGCATCCAAGTTCTTTCTTCATAAGTATTCTTTCCTTTGTTTTTATTTTTTTATTTTTATTTTTTCTTATTTTTTTAATGTGTGTTGTCTTTAGTTATATCGTATTTCCACATCGAGGAAAATGTTTTATTCAAGTATGAGGACATATACACATTTGCATATCGTTTGTTTGTAAATTTTGGTATTTGTATTGTGTTAGTTTTTGATTAGGTTGGCATTGTGTAAACAGTGGTTGCATGATATGTGCATTATATGTGTCGATCACATGAATTTAACGTAACTGGCTTTCTTTCAAACTTGGTTATTTAAATTGTAAAGGCAAATTAACTTATGAATTTTATGTTTTAAGTGTCTTTAGGATTAATTAAAAAATTCAAAGTCAACATACACCAATGCACAAAGCTCCCTGCTTTGTGAGAGTTGAAGTAGGGTCATCAATGTATGCATTCTTTCCTTTGTAATTTTTACAAAAAGGTTGTTTCCATGATTCAAACTTGTGATCTTATGGTCACAAAGGATGAATATGCATATTAATTAGGATATGACACTTGTTCTTTTACTTTATGACATTTTTTGGAAAAATTTATAATTACATTCATTTAAATTGGTAGGCATCATTAGTAACCTTTCATCAGAGTGATTGATTAAGAAGAAATAAGGTAGGCTAAGAAATTGACAAAAAAGTGTGTTAATGACAGCGTATGTCAAGTGCATTACAAAATTTACATAACTCTACACACTCAAGTTTATAGTTGTGGTGAGTCGGGATCATATCCTGATATATGCTTAATTGATTGTATGATTATATCATAACATGTAGCTATTAATGACATGAAATTGCTTAAGATAATCATTTTGACTCATATGTGATTTTAGGCACAATTTGAAAGACAAATTAAAGTGAGTCAAAGGCACGATATTTGGGCCATTTTCTGAAAATTAATTTTCACTTGTCTTCATGGAGTAAAAAGAAGAAAATTAGAGTAAGAAGAAAACAAATTCAGTCCAAAAGAAGACAACCAAGAAGTAGCCATGAGAAAGACCAAATGCAAAATGACATAATAGTAAGAAATTAAAGCAACAATACGACACTATCACATGGAGCTAAATGATAATAGACGTTAGGTGTTTCATGAAGCAACGTGCGCATTTCATGTAGTAGCTGGACCAAAAAGATAGCATAGGAGGATAGGCAAGCAAGAAGATAATGCTAGCAGCTGGAAGTATGAAGCAAAACAACATGCATCGAGTGGAAGCAAGGAGACCAAAATGACATGCAACAAGTGGAAACAAGGAGGAAAAAATGATAGCAACAAACATTAAGCCAAAGTACAACACAACTAACAAAAAACTTAGACTTTGGAAAATAACAATAAAACATAGAATTTAGGAGGGTTTTAATGTGTTGGTTTTGAAGCCAAAATAAAGAAAATAGCATTAGTTTTAGAAGAGAACAGAGGTTTTGGTCTTCGGGGAACATTTTGAAAGGGGGGCTGAAGCAGTATTTTTTGGAACTCTTAGTTCTAATGAAGATGAGGGATAAAGCTCTCAACCTTATGAGACTCATAGAGCGGTAGCTTCCTGATGCCAGGTCAGGGGCAACATCAACCCCAACAACCTCGTTAGGCATTCCTTTCATTTATTTGTTCTTTTCTTTCTCTCTTTAGAAATTGATTGTGTTATCCTATATGTATGGATTTGGTTTCGTGTATGAATGATCATGTTATCATTATAGTCCGATTATTTGTATATGAACCTATTGGGTATTGTGAAAAGATGATTTTAATGCATTCATTAGATCATCTTATTACAAACCCATTACTAGAATATTCAATATAATTCGTAATTGTTATGTTGAAATTCATTTATAGCGACTAATAGTTTATAATCATTAGGGATAACATAACCAACATTAAATGATGCATCATATGTGTTTGTTGTTTTGATTAATCGGTTTTCGTAATTCATAATGTTACTACACAATTGAATCTAGAGATCGTATCCTAGGTTATTCGTGGTTAAGTTTAATTAACGATTGTATCTTGATTAAACACTACCTAAAACTTAGGTTAATTATTAACCTATGATTAATAGTTGCTAGGAGACGTTTGAGAACGACAAATCATTGAAATATGTTTAATTAGGGTGTAGACTGAGATTGAACCAAAGAATCAGGTCCCTACCGAATTGTCCACTTTTATCTTTTTTTACATGCTTTCTTTAAATTACTTTTGTTAGTTATTTTGGATTTATTTTATTTTCTTATTTTTTAAAAACAAACCTCCCAAAACCTAAACATTAATTAATTTCATTTCATGAACTTTACACACACTCTTTGTGGGATCAACTTAGACTTACCACTACTATAGTAGTAGGTCTACTTTGTTTTGACTAGCGTTATAATGCTTTGCCATATCCACAAGGAATGTTTGGTTAATTTTTGTAACAAAATTAATTAATCCAAGGAAAATAATAAGGGGTTCTTGGGTTTTATGTAATTTAGAAAATAAAGTAAAAATAAAAAAACAAATTATAGCAAACGATCGAAGATATTTAAAGTGTTGAACATAAGTAAAGTCTGGTTCTAGGATCAATCTAGGCCTAAACATGATTAAACATATCCTATCATCCTAATGTCTTCACACCTCTCTTCGAACTATTGATCGGAGACTAACAATACACTCTGTTAATCTCAATTTTTCCTTAGGTTATGCTTAATTAAGATACAATTGTTAATTAAACTTAGCCACCGAATAATCTAAGATACAATCTCTAGATTTAATTTGGCAGTCTCATTACGAAGTGGAAAATGATTAATATAGGTAGTAACCTTACATGTTTGGGTTATCTAAACTGAATTACGTTGTTCCTAATGATTCAAGATCATTTGATGCTACTAACAAACATCAAATGTAATGATTACGGATTACATTCCACATTCTAACAATAGGTTTGTAATACAACAATCCAAATAACGTATTAAGATCATCTGTACAAAAACCCGATTCAATCAACATAAACAACAATGACAATTCAAAAAGATATTATAAACATTAATAAGATGGGATAGCTTAATCGTGACTCAATGTTGATTTAACCGTCGAATCGACGTCAGAAAGTTAGCTTTCCATCTCCTTCTTCAAGCTCCAAGCATCAACCATTATTTCCTCTGTCAGTGTGAAAGACAAAAGAAAATGATGACGAATGAAGGTTTTTTCATTTCTATCCTGAATGTGTCTTTTGTGCCATCAATAGTTAAAAACTAGGAAAATGGGAAAGGTGTCCCTTCTTACGCCCATGCCCATGATAATGGACTCACGGGTGTGCCATGCTTTGTCACACTTATGAATGTGTGTCACTGGTGTGACTAGTGTGTCTCACTTATGACATACTTGTCACAGTTATGACAAGCCTTCTCACAGCTATGAGAGACCTCTCACGACCTTGAGCGATGTTGCATGGATATGGGAAGTTTCTTATGCCCATGTACTAATGTGTGGCTATAAGACTCTTCTTCCTTTGTTCCTTACTTCACATTCTATCTTGTCTCTTCTTCTTTCAATCCTCTTCTTCTTTCAATCCTCTTCTTCTTCTTACTCTATGAATCAATAGAGTGTGGACATTGAGAAGATGGATTCAATGAATATGCTTTTGGGTCACTTTAGCTCCTTCACTTTTGAAATGTACCTAAAATCAACTATGAGCTAAAGTGAATATCTTAAGCATTTCTAAGGTATTAATCACTAAATGTAGTGAATCAAATGAATCAACATTTAAACACATATCAAGTTCCCCCCACATTTATCTTTGATCATCCTTAGGCAAATCGTCAAAAACAATATCACAAACTAAAACTCTTACTCATTTTCCATATTTCCTAAGATTAGATAATCATAAATAAAGACGAATGGTTTTCAAAACTTATAGCAATAACTCAACATTTAAAGCTTCTACTCATGATCAATTAACATTCATCATCCTTAAAAACTAAGTAATTTAAAGGTAGACTTAGACAAAAGGTATTTAAATAAGATATTTCCATGGGTACACTCAAACACCATTTATGATTATAACAATACACAACTTTGCATATTATTTCATTTCTCTACCACTAAAAGTCACATGCATAATTATGAATCAAAGGACTTTTCTAAGGTTATAATACGGGAAAGGGTAAGGTGAGATGTATTTTGGGTAATATAGCATAAAAGCGATCAAGTTAGTAAAGCAAAGGTAAAACTCAATGAGATATCAAGTGCACAAGTTAACATTCATTCAAAACTGGGTACTGTCAGTTATGGTGAATGCAACAATTATATTTCACAACTCAATTCAGCTCTCACACCATACCACATGAACATAACACAAATAGTGCTCCGTCCAAAACAACATCTGCCTTATATGCAATATATTCAAACCACCCATTCAATACAACTTAAGGAGGAAATATTAATCATAAATAACTTTGCAAAACATTTGCCCTTCCTCCTTGATATTTTTATTCAAATATTTTCTCTTTCTTTTCTTTCTTTTCATTTAAAAATTGAAATAAGCTACATCAACATGAAAATTCCATTGACAAGACATAAAATAACATCCCAATAATAATAACCATCCGACACATATGCACACCCCCACACTTATACTTTTGTACATTCACAATCATCAATAATCAACAAATACTCCACTGGCTTTAAGGGTTAGGTAGGACATTTGGTTAGGTTTAAAAGCATGTAATGTGGTTTATACAAAAGAAAAGGCTAATAAAGCTCAAAAGGGTTAACAAAGGAACATTCATATAAATAGGTAGGCTATTTGGCTAATGTAGCTCGTAAATAACAAAGAATGCCTAATCATTTTAATGAAGGTGCATATGACAAAATGTGGTTTTAAATAGCAAAGTCAGGATGTACATGTCATGAAGGTCACACATAATAAAAGATAGTGAGACTGATATGGATGTTCCAGTCTAATACAACTCAAAATCTCATTGGTTTTTGTCTACCACTAGTCACTACTCTTCTAAGGATAATGCATATTAACCAATTACAAGAGCAAAAATACATGTTAAAGTTGCTATTGATTTTTTTAGTCAATTCATACTCTAATTATGACTATATAATCTTAAAAACAATAGAAAACAAGAAAAATTTTTATTTTATTTTTTTGATTTTGAAGGCTGCCTAAAAAGCCATAGAAGCTATAATCAAGCTCAAAACATGCATAAAAACTAAAATCCCCACCCCCCACACTTAAAACTTACATTATCCCTAATGTAACATCAAATGCAAGAAATGGAGCATTTCATGAAAATAGCAAATGCAAAAATGTAAATAAACAAAAACTGAATTACCTTAAATTGCCTCCCAAATAACGCCTTTAATTATTGTCACTAGCTCGACCCCCTGTTGTTTTCATCAAGTGACATCAGTTATATCTTCCATTAATAACACTTCCAAATTCTCCATTTGGAAGCCTTCATAATACAACTTTAATCAATGACCATTTACTCTGAATGTTTTGTTAGTTTTCAAACTCCGTATCTCTACTGCTCCAAAATGAAAGACATGAGTAATAACAACTGGACCAACCCAACAGGAACGCAATGTAACTGGAAATAATTTGAGCTTGGAGTGATATGGTAGCATTTTCTAGCCCACCGAGAAGTTTTTCCTTGAAATCATCTTATCATGAAAAGCCTTTATCTTCTCCTTATATATCACCGCATTTTGGTAGGAGTCATTCCTCATCTCCTCCAACTCATGAAGTTACAACTTCCTATGCACACCTACATCATCCAAAGTAATGTATCATCTCATGTCTTGTGTTATAATTCCATCGGAATATGGCATGGCTTCCTAAACACATATCTATACGAAGACATCCCAATTGGTGTTTTGTAAGTCGTCCTATAGGCCTATAATGCATTGTCTAATCTTATGGTCCAATCCTTACTATTGGATTGCACAGTTTTTCCATAATTAACTTGATTTATCGATTTGAGACTTCAGCTTGCATGTTAGTTTGGGGGTGGTAAGTAGTGGACACCTTGTGCGTGATGTGATATTTTCTAATCAAGTTGCATAATACTCTGTTGAAGCTGCTGCATACCTTGACTAAGCTGATGCACACTCTGACTAAGTTGAAGATTGTTAGCAGTAGAGGTCTTGATAAATTCGTCAAGAGATGTATGTTGGACCCCGATCTTTGAGTGAAAATTTAGAAATAATAAATGAAATCAAATGAGTGTTTTGTATGCGATTTGTGTTATAGATGATTACGATATTGGAATGTGAATCATGTATGGATGGTGAGTTGAGGAACCTTAAGTATGAACTATGGTTATATATGTGAGATATTATGCAAAAGCAAGAGAGGAACTTGGTGAATGACATGATGCTACTGAATGTAAGAAATCATAAGCTTTGAGGTTGAGTGTTGGATAGATTCCAATGGCAAATTGAATAGAAGAAGTAGATTTGGCAAGAATGTTAAGTAAATGTGTATGCTGATTCAAAGGGAAATTCAGAAATAATTGAAGTAGAATTGGCCAAAGTTGCCTTCTTCGAAGTTGTAGCTTGTTCTTCTATCTTTCCAACAATACCAAGTATGCAAGTTTTCGAGATTTGAGTTAAGAGATATGATTGATATAAGTTATGCTGTTTCATAGGAGTTGTGTATGTGATAGTTATGGGAATTGATGAGAATTTGTGGTTTTGATGAATTATTTGAGACAAGATTTGAGAGTTTGATGAAATATATTTGGTGTTTGAGTTGTTATGAAATGAATTTGTACTAGAAGAGTTGAATTTAAGAAGATATTGATTGAATATGATGTTTTTTTGGGAGTAGGAAGCATTGGAAAAAGGTTTGAAGGGGTTTTGGAAAACCCATGTCCGTTAAACAGACATGGAAGTCCGTTAAACAGACCTTTACAGGTCAAAAGGACCCTTTGCTATGCCTATGTCTGTTTAACAGACTTTCTCGGATGAATTGGTACACTTTGGCCCGACAATGTCCGTTAAACGAACATGCATGTCTGTTAAACGGACATTCACGGGTCAGCTTGTGGAAATGGTGATTTTTGACACTTTTAAAGGCCTAATCTGACTTTGTGGTCTTCATAAGATTGTAGATCAAGAAGTCTAATTTCTAATGGTTCAAGAACTAAATCAATCCGACTTCTAGATTGAAAGTTATGGCATTTGTGCCAAGAGAGGTTCAAATCGATTTAGGGTTTAAGCATGGGTTATTATTTTGGGAATAACTCACTCATCCGACCTCGGATTGAAGTGATTCTTAAAGCAATGAATTACTAAAACATGTATCCTTCTCTCCATGAAAATTTGTATCAATTGGAGTTGAATTGAAAGAGTTTGATTGAATCTTATGATAATCGGAATGATTTGTTTCATTCTGATCTTACTATTTTTCCCTCCTCATCCGACCTTGTCAAATCTTTTGCTTATATCTTTTCCGTCCGACATCCGAATGAATTGGTTCTCAAAGCGTTGGATTTTTAAGATAATTAATTACATTTTTATGGGAAATTATGAATTTTAGAGACTTAATTGAGGAAGATTGTTGGAATCAAAATGAGTCGAGAAATTTTCTGAACATGGTTCAGTACTTTGAGAAATTCGGGATCATTGGTGATCCGATTGAAGTGATCCTTGAGGAAAAATAAAATTGAGACATGGGGCTACAAGTCATATGAAGAATTTAAATTTCAATTTAGCCTCTAAGACTTTCGATTTGT
This sequence comes from Erythroxylum foetidum, assembly GCA_026546835.1. Classification (NCBI taxonomy): domain Eukaryota; kingdom Viridiplantae; phylum Streptophyta; class Magnoliopsida; order Malpighiales; family Erythroxylaceae; genus Erythroxylum; species Erythroxylum foetidum. Next base: position 19,873,035 of record JANZLF010000005.1, on the reverse strand, counting down.
GAATTGAAGTTTGGATTAGTGTTCAGTCTTGGATTAGGATCATATGAAAGTATTTTAGCAATAACTTTTGCTATAGTTATCATAATGAGGTGATTATTGATTTGGATTAAACTAGAGTGATAGGGCTACAAATGTTATGAAGGATTCGAATTCCAATTTAGTCTTTAAGAATATTAATTTTCGGATGAAAGTAAATCTCAGGTAATTGTGTTTTCATAAGAATTGTCCGAAATGTTTGGACTATAACTTTTGGTGTAATGCTCCAAATTAAATGATTTTGGTGGCATTATGAAATTAAAATAAGGAGGAACAATTGTCTAGAAGGGAGTTTTAGCAAATTTGTAGCACCCCACTCCCGCGAGACCCGAACCCGACATCTACAGTGATATCCGAGCCCGTGTCCCGCGAGGGTGGTATGCTAGAGCAAATCAAATACACTTTAAAACTCGTTATAAAATTTTTCTTTCAAAAACGGTTAAGTGC
>JANZLF010000005.1:19855423-19872452 GCA_026546835.1 Erythroxylum foetidum | reverse complement strand
GCCTGAAAATAATTCGGGTAATATCCGGGCCGGCCCGAATTACCCGAATTAGGTAATTTCTTTACCCGAATTAATTCAGGTCGGGCCGGCCCGAATAATGCTCACCCCTAGTGGCTTCCAGAGAAACTAAACACTTTGCAGGTAAATTTTAAAAAGTAGTTTTCAGCAAATTTATCGACGGAAAAAAATTTCGTTGGTAAATATATTGGATTTTACCGACAGAAAAAATTCCGTCGCTAATTACCGACAGAATTACAAAATCCGTTGGTAATTTTCTGACAGAAAAATTTACTGATTGAACAAAATAACCGCCGGTAAATTTACCGACGAAAATTTTTATCGTTGATAAATTTATCAACGAAAAATGTCTGTCGTTAAATTTAGTAGCGGTCATATCTCCGATGCCTTTTTCCGTGAATAAATTCCGTCGCTAAATAAGCTTACCGACGGAACATGTACAAATTCCGTCGGTAAATTCCGTCACTAAACTTTTTTTTCTTGTAGTGAGTTGTATTGATTCGAAAATTTCCCTCTTACAGTATTCACATAATCCATACTTCCCTCTTGTAGTATTGAGCACTCATCAATTAGATAGCTTATATTCAAACATATTCGACATACTTTCACTTGGGTCTGTCTAATTGTAATTTGTCCTACAAAAGATGTTAGTTCATCTAAACAATGTTCAATAGATGAAGTACTTACCTCGTTTACTCGTTAAACATCATTGCGAGTACCAAATTGTCGTGCGTTAGGGGCCATCCACTCAAGCATAATCATGGCTTTAGTAGGAGTCTTATCATAAAGTGCCCCACCACTTGTCGCATCAACCAGACACCTCTCCATCGGTAATAATCCTTTATAGAAATATTAGATGAGAAGTTGCTTTGGTATGTTATGGTGCAAACAACTGGCATATAAGTTCTTACAATGCTCCTAGCACTCATAAAGAGACTCTTCATTATGTTGCTTGATGCCACAAATCTCCTTTTGAATACTTGTTGTCTTTGATATTGGAAAATATTTCTCCAAGAACAGTTTCTTCATCTCTAGCCAAGTATTCACGCTCCTGGCTAGTAAATCAAACAACTAATCCTTTGCTACATCTTTGAGTGAGAACAGGAAGGCCCTTAACATGATCTACTCATCTGTTACCTTAGGAGGCTTCATGTTCAGACAAACCACATCGAGCTCCTTGAGATGCTTGTGCACATCCTCACCTGTAAAACCATGAAAATTGGGTAATAAATGTATTGATCTAGACTTTAACTTAAAAGTAACATGTTCAGCAAAATTTGGAAATGTAATGCATAATGGTCTTTGAGTTAGTTATGGTGTAGCCAACTCCTCGGTGTTCATAGGTTTCCCATAGTTTCTTAGGATTCAGATTTTGAGTCTCCTATCAAAATGGTTATTGCTTCCCTTCACAATCTTCGCAGTTTCCTTTCAATCTCTGGATCAAGTTGCTCAAGTTCTCTACGAGGAGATCTGGTCACTACCATACACCAACACTAACAAACATTTAAAAATTAACAAATAACAAAAAGAAATAGTTATAAAAAAGTATACACAAAACACTAACTAAAATCAAAAAGAAACATTAAATCACCACACTCCCCGATAACGATGCCAAAATTTGATAGCACGTGTCGAGTGCACTACAAAAGTTACCCAACTCTGCTTACTCAAATTTGTAATTGTGGTGAGTCGAGATCGTATCTACAGGGAATGTTCAGTTAATTTCCATAATGAAATTAATTGATGCAAGGAAAATAAAAAGGGGGGTTGAGTTTTACACAATTTAGAAAATAAAGTAAAAGTAAGCTAGCAAAAACAAATTATAGCAAACAATCGAAAATTATTAAAGTTTTGAATAAAAGTAAAGTCATATTATAGTATCAATCTAGGCCTAAACATGATTATACATATCCCATCATCCTAACATGTTCAAACCTCTCTTTGAATTATTGATCAACGACTAACAATACACTCTGCTAATCCGATTTTTCCCTTAGGTTGTGTGTAATTAAGATACAATCGTTAATTAAACGTAGCCACCAAATAACCTAGGATAAAATCTTTAGATTCAAGTTAGAAGCCACATTAAGAAGTGGAAAACAATCAATATTGGAAGTAACCTCACAAGTTCATGTTATCTAACCTAAGTTACATTATTCCTAATGATTCAAAATCATTAGATGCTACTAACAAACATCAAATGTAACAATTACATATTACATTTAATATTTTAGTAATAAGTTTGAAATAGAACAATCCAAAAAATGTATTAAGATCATTTATACAAAAACCCAATTCAATCAAAACAAACAACAATAATAATCCAAAAAGAGATTATCGACATTAATAAGATGAGATAGCTTAACTGTGACTCAACATTGATTTCAATGTTGAACTAGTGTTGGGAAATTAGCTTTGCATCTCTGTAACATCCTGTTTTCCATGTTAAGGCTAGAATAGGAAATATGAGAGATTACTGAGAGATTAGAATTGCATTTCATGTTCATGCATTATATGATATGCACATACATATAATTATAGAATTTTTGCACATGAAAATAATTGTACATACATTGATTGACAATTTTCGAGTATAATTGACTTATATATGTGAAATGTGATTTTTATTGAGAATTACAGTTTATATGTATTGAAAATTTTAATTTAAGGTGTGTTTAGTGATTTTTAAATTTTTGATGAATTTTAGGAATAATTTCCCAAAATTGTTAGATATTATTGGACTAGGAAAAATGCTAAGAGACAAGTAAGTTGATGATTGGAAATAAAAATAAGAAAATTTTGGCGATAATTGGAATGAAAAGATGAGAATTATGGAACTAGTTCAATAAGAACTAGTTAGTTGGGAAACTAGCTAAGGACTTAAGAAGTGGACAAGTGTCTAAGTCTGAAGTTAAGTCTTCTTAACTTTGAAAGACTAAGTCACGTTTTTTCTTAGATTTGAAAGACTAAGTATACAACACTTTTATCTTCATCTCCTTCCTCGTAGCTTTCTTCTTCAAAGTTTCTCCACTTACACAGAGTTCCATCAAAATTTTACAAAAGATAAACCTTGTTTTCTCCCAACTTCAATTTTCTTCCTTTTGCCTCAAGAAAAACCAAAACTTGCCTAACCTCCATAATGATGTATGTAAGTTGTATGAGGATTAGGGCTTCTTGAGATCTTGACAAAGTTAGAGATTTAACAAGTAAGTATGGTGTAAATTTTTATGAGTTGTTGATATATGAATTAAATTAGGTGAATTAGTTGTTAGTGCATATTCGACATTTTCGTGTTCACGGTGAAAATAGGATGGAAGTTTTGATTTGTTGATTTTTCAGTTTTGATGAGCAATATGTTATAAGAGATTGTGGAAATGATTTTGGAGATAAAACATCATAGAAAACATGTATAACTAGGTGAACAAACATTTTGAAGAAAATAGAAGTGAAGGCTCTGTTTTCACTGTGTATATATGCATATACGTGAGTTTTGAGATATAGAGTTAAGAGATAGGTGTATGATGATGTTTGGAGATGAGAAAGATTGTTTAAAATGAAATTTGGAGAAGAAAAATGAAGAGATGGAGAAAAAAATGCATAAAATGTGAAGGTGATTTGCGTGGATGGATTTTTCTATTTTTGATGATTTTTATTTAAGCTTGGATTTTGGATTTTTGTTTGTGAAAGATTGGAGTTTAAATGGAAGTCGAAAATTAGAGTAGAATCAAATTAGAAATGTTAGATAGAGAAAAAGAAGAGAAGAAGATGAATAAAATGGAGTAACATGTTCACTGCATATGTTTCTATGAAAGTTTGTCGTGACCAACTCTTGGGTTTGCCATGGCCAACATGCAAGATTTCCCGAGAACTTTTCCTCTCGGGAAAAGTTCATCGCGGCCAAATCTTTAGTTCTTCATGGCTAACTTGAAGGATTTTTTCTTTGGAAAAGTTCGTTGCGGACAACTTTTGACTTTGTCGTGGCCAACTTGCAGGAATTCACGAAGAAATTTCTTTTAGGGAAAAGTTTGTCGCAGCAAACTTTCCTACATAGCTTGAACGTGCTTCGGTATTTTGGCGATATCTTTCTCTGTAGTTATCCAAATAGAATGATTTTTGATTTGGAGTAAACTAAATACATAGGGATACAAATTGTCTAAAGGAAATGAGTTTTGATTCAGTCTATAAGAATTTCAATTTTTGGATGAAAATTGAGCACAGAATATTGTTTCAGTATAAGAATGGTCTGAAAATGTTTACGGTTTAACTTTTATATTACTAAACCTAATTGAATAATCTTGTTGTCATTAGAAACTCAAGATATATGAGGAAAAATTTTCTAGAATAAATTTGTTGGGCCCCGTTTTTGAAGCCCAAATATCATTCCGGAGTCAAAAAGTGTGAGCGGGTTTCCTTGTAGGGTTATTCCAATGAACCCTCACTTTACCGTCATCTCACAAAGGTGACTTGCCCACAGTATCCCATCACCAACATCACAATTTGACTTCTTCAAGCCGATTGTAGCTCTATACCTCTAGTTTATTTTGAAATAAGAACCTTCTCATTCGGAGATCTATAGCTTAAGATATGCTTAAAAATCCAAAGTGTGTTTATAACCTAGTTATGCCCCTCCGATCGATCCCTAATTTTTCCTCCCATCAATCTCTTTCAAATTAACACAAAAGGCTACACATTTCATTGACAGATAGGAAAATGTTTCGGGAATCTATTGCTTAAAAAATCACTTAATTTGGAGGTCAGGTTATGAAGTTATGGCCAAAAGAATCAAGCATGCTCATGTCCTCAATCATGTTGTACCTATCTCGGAACAATTAGCATAACTTTCACTAGAGTTTTTAGATTAATGTTTTCTTTGAATGATTTCGAAGAGGACTTCTAGATCTATAATTTTTATGAAGATCTCGAAGGCAAATTTTATTGTCTAGAGGGTCAAAAATGGGACTAGACGATAGGATAAGATGAACAGTGCATCAGACGATATGACGTCATCAAACGATATGTCCACACCAAACGAAGCGTCCTCGCCAAATGAAGCATCCTTACTAAACGAAGCATCCTCACTAGATGATGCATCCTTACTAGAGGAAGTGTCCTTGCCAGACGAAGTGTCCTCACCAGACAAAGCGTCCTCATAAGACAAAGCGTCCTTACCAAACGAAGCGTCCTCACTAGATGATACGTCATCACTAGACGATACGTCCTCACCAGATGATGTGTCCTCACCGGAAGACACGTTATCACTAGATGATACACCATCACTAGATAATACGTCCTATACTCCTGAGCATCTCCACTTATAAAGACCATAACTTTTGACTCCAATATCCAAAAATTTCATACTTTATACCGTTAGAAAGCTAGAAAGATAAGCTACAGCTTTCCAGAAGATAACTTTGACTAATTTAGCCTAAATTAGTCTAACTTTTTCTTCCCTAAAATTGGTACATAATTTATACACCTATGAAAGACTCAAATTATGAAATGTACAACTACAAAAGAAACATACACATACGCCTGGTGAACTTTTCAATTCTAAACTCATTTGCCAAATTAACAGAAGCCCATACATAACTTTAATTACATAATAACATTATAAACGAGGGCTTAATACAAATTATAACATATATAGGGTGCTCAATGTTTAATATGCTTATGAAGCTATCCAAAAGTTATCAAGCTAACTTAGTTACAAAATTTTCTAATATCTTGGAGTTTTCGATGCCGTGCAAGGATTGCTAACCCTCTCGTTCTACACTTGAAAAGTGGAAAAATATTGAGTTGAGCTACGACACTCATTGGCTAATATATTTATAGCCATCGACAATTACCATAAATTTAAGCTTATGTATTCATATATCTAGCAATTTAATCATTCACCAATTTAACTTAAAACTCATAATTAAGTAGTTAATACATAACACATTACATAGACTTTATCCATTAAGCAAATCATTCAAATGCATCATACTTAACAATTTAAAGATGCAATGACCAACCAAATGGCTCAAGGGGTCCCATGGGTACAAAATGAAGAAACCGAAGTTTTCATCATGAACAAAATGAGTCCATTTTTGAAGCTCATATGCCACAAGCGGGTGGTCGGGATAAGGCTCTTGTCTACGTGCACTTGACAAACGAAATGGTTCCTCTCTCGCCTAAACAAAAGTACATATTCATTTTATCATATGCTCATACTTTCAGGCTTTTTCCTTCTTTTCATTTAATTCAAAATGTTATAACCTCTTTGTGACTAGGGAGAAGAAGAATGAAATGGAAGGCATAGTCTCAATAAAAAGAATTGAACACCAACCAATGAGTGAAGGAAAAGAGTCCCCTAGAGCTAAAGGTTTTTAGAACCAATATGTCTGAATCTAACCCATAGAACTCAAACTCAAAGGATTGGCATGAATCTGTGGCATAATCAACCTCTACCTTTGGATTTATTTAGAGGTCAGGAATCGAGTAAGTCCTTGAAGATTATTTTTTTCAAAAAACCAAATTTCATGTATGATCACCTTGCCTCTTTTGACAATGCATCATGTATTTCCCATCAAATCACAACACTTCAATTTCAAGCAATCAACATTCACACACATAAGTAAGAATTTGCCTAATCACACAATAGCTATAAATAAGTTACCCACCTAATTAGCTTGCAAAATCCAAGTAAAGCTTGCCTTTCCCCTTGCTCTTGGGTAAGATTCCCTTGATTTCCTAAAACAACCAAGGTTCCATTCAAAACAACTTTCCAATAAAAATTCATATAAACTTCAAAAATCACAAAATTTCAACAAGCACAAATTAAATTCAAATTTAACCTACTCATAGTCCACCTAGGTTAGAAAACCTAAGATCTAGTTTAGAAACCCTAAAATCAATTAGGTTCTCCTAATCCATCTTCTTCTAACACAAACCTCTTTTCTCTCTAACTCCTTCATCCTTAATACAACCCATTCTTTTAATAAAGCAAGAAGAAAAGATAGTTAACCTACCTTAATAACTTGATTTCTCTTCTTTTCTTTTTCATTAAAACCTCTCTTCTTCTCTCCTATTTTGGTTTTTCACTCTCCCCCCTCTTCAATTCATGTTTTTCTCCTCTTATAAGCAAAACAACGTATTCTTTTTCCATTTGTACCCTTAATGAGCCCAAAAACTCCATCTTACCCTTCCTTATTATATGCTTAAGTAATCTCCCAAAAAAGCCCTTGAACATCCTTATCACGTTAACACTTTAATTTCACTTACCCATTCAATAAATCCTACTAACTTTGACATAATTATAACTCCAAAATTTTAATCTATCTAAACCTCAAAACTATTTCAAATCATGCTTAACTTATAGAAAAAGTTTTCAGGGTCTAACAAAATTATTGTCAAATTACTTCTTTTACATTGTCTAAATGATTAAGAACACTACACCTGAAAATCAGTTTTTGGAAAAATCTGAAATGATTCATTGGGTTATGAAACTAGATTCGAAGTGTTTATTTGAGATATAAACCCTACATGCAAATGCTACTTAAGTGAGTTTTGATATTAGATTGATTATGTGAAGAGAATAATGGGAAAATACCCAGATTGTCATCAACATGCATTGTGCATATTTCATATATATACATGGGCATTAACAAACACTTATAATTGTGCAAAATTGTGATATATGTATATTGTTTGATATAAAGGAGTAATTGGAATGTTAACATCTGCTGGAACTTTCAGGCTTTAACTTTGGGAGCAACCAGTGAGTAACTTAGATGGTCTCACTCAATTGATTATTTGTTCTATATTATGTTTGAATTATTTTATGAATGTGTTTTGATTGTTTTGATTTCGTACAATGAAGGTTCGAGGCTTCTAATGATGGAATGTGGTATTGAAGTACTACTTGTATGTGAATGTAAAGAAATAAGTGATTTCTCAACTGATTGTTGAATGCTGGACTAAGGTCCGAAGATAAATGTATTCTGAATATGAATATGAATGTGAAAGCATGTGATTAATTAAGAATATGTTAATGTAAAGCATTCCATACATAAATGCATAAAAGATAAAGGCATTTGTGACCGGAGTCGCCAACATAAAGAGCTTAAAGCTCAGACTGTGATAAGAACCTCTAGCTCAATTGTGAATGTACCTAGTATCCACTAAGGGATATAGGGCATTATCTAATACAGCTCGGTATCCATTAAGGGATATGGGCAAGTAAAAAGGCATTCGGTCACAACGATAATAAAAGAAAGTAAGTCTCACGAACATTGCATATACATTTTAATATGTATGTTTGATTGGTTAAATTGTATTGTTACCTTGTGCTAAATGAGAATGTGATATGTGATATTTTACGCATATGTAAAGATGTGAATTATATATTACGTGTATTGATGTGATGTATAAATTAAGTGAACCATCAATGATGGTTACCTTATTGAGTTAACAAAATTCACCAAAATTGCACGTTGATTTTTCAGGACCAAAAGAGGACATTGGCTACTAAGAGATGTTACAAAAAGTATATTCTTGTACTTTTGGGAGAAGATATGGCTCAAAGGTCGGTTAGCTGTGATTGGAAAGATTAGATAGATTTTTTTGTGTAACTTCCTCTTTTATGTAGCATATTTTGTATTAGGATATGATGATGTACATGTATGGATATTCCAAAGATACAATGTATTTTACATTCAAATTTATAAAATGAAATTAGGTAATTTGGTTTTAAATTATTGTGTTTTCTTCAGGATGTCTTATAGGAGAATAAAGAATGATGATGCCATGTTTAAGTGAATGTTATGATTGAACATAACAGGCCATTATCATAGGTTATGTATTAGAATGTCCTCTGAGTGTTCCGATGTTAACCCATGGTAGTAGGGCATTACAATCTCCTTCTTTGAGCTCCAAACATCAACTATTATTACCTCCTTTGGTGTGAAAGATAAGAGAAAATGATGAAGAATGAAGATGTTTTTGTTTATGTCCCGAATTTGTCCTTTTTTTAGTAAAACATTACCCTTTATAGTTAAAAACTAGGGTTAAATGGGATAGATGTCCCTTCTCATGCCCATTAGAATGGACTCACGAGTGTGATGTGATTTGTCACACTGGTGAGTGTGTGTGTCATGGGTGTGACTAGTGTATCACACCCATGACATATACACTCACGAGTGTGACAAAGCATGACACACTTGTCATTGTTGTGACAAACCCTCTCACAACCGTGAGAGGTGTTGTATGGGCAAGAGAAGTTTCTTATTCCTAGTACACCAATGTATGGCCATGAGACTCTTCTTCTTTTGTTCCTTACTTCATATTATATCTTGTCTCTTCTTCTTTCAATCCTCTTCTTCTTCTTGCTCTATGAATTAATAGAGTGTCGACATTGAGAAGATGGCTTTAATGAACATGCTTTCAGGTCGCTTTATCTCCTTCACTTTTAAAATGTACCTAAAATCATATACAAGCCAAATTGAGTATCTTAAGCATTTCTAAGGAATTAATCACTAAGTGTAGTAAATCAAATGAATCAACATTTAAGCACATATCAATTAAATAAAATTCCTATTTTACTCACCCTTTTTAAGAAAATTGGGTTAAGAATAGGGTTGGTAACATGTTGAGAGTTGTGATATAGTTGATTAACTAGGGGCATTCACGACAAATAGCTTATCTTTGTGCAAAGGGCTAGAATAATGCTCATCAAGGTAAATTAAAAAATCGTAACCTAGTTAAGTAACTAGGGAATATTCATAAAAAGGTTCGCATCAAAAGATAAGGTGGTCGTTAAGGAAAATAGCAAAAAGTTGTTTACAATACAATTAAACCTACTAATCTTTTAAAAATAACAAGAATTTTCATGAAGAGTTACTTAGTGATAGTTTATCTTTTTAACTAATCAATAATAATAAGTGTATGCTTACAAATGCCATAGGTCTATGAATAAGGTGTTAATATTTTGAATGATATGCGTATTCAAATCAAAGCACTTAAACATAAATGGGGTAAGTTAGTGTGTTGGTTATTTTTAAATGGTTAATGTTTGAGGTTAAGTTGATTCCATGAGATTTGATGTCATTTTACCATTATTGCATTGTTGCATGAATGTGTGTTTATGTGCTCTATTTGTTTTGTAGTTTTAGTTTTGCTTGGGGACAAGCAAAGATTTAAGTGTGTGAACATTGACATTTGTATATTATAGTATGTTTTTCTAGAGATTTAAGTTTGTTTTTAACTATTTTCTTATATGATAATTTATATGTTTAGGACTTATAATAGTGTTCTTGTTAGTGTTTTCATCTGCATTAATTGTTTGATTGTTTTAGAGCAACGATTTAATCTTAATATTATGTTTCAAAGGTTGTTTGATGTGTTCATTAATGAGTGGAAATGGGAAACTTTGAAAAAAAATTGAAGGACTTGAGGAACAAGAGCATGCACAATCGTGCATGATTTTTGCTTGATCATGCATCCCTATGCATAATCGTGCCAGAGAGTTTGGATAGGATGCAACTTTCTAGCTTACAACAATTTTTGTACTTTTAATGATTTGAGGCTATTTTTCGAACCAAAATAAGTGGGGAAACCCTATAAAGAATCCTAAAAGGATCAAGAAGAGTTTAAGGCCAAGAATAACACCAAAGAGGGGGCTACATATAAAAAACAAGGAGATAAAAATGGAGACATCAAGATCAACTCCAATTTTTCAAAATTTCTATATCAATACCTCTTTTCTCTTCTTATATTTCATTATATTGGATTTTAATTTTGATTAGTGGGATGTTGAACATGATTATGGATTTCAAAATCCATATTAGGGATTATTCTTGAATTGTTTTATTAAAATTTATTCTTGTTGAATTCAATATATATTAATGTTTTATGGTATTTCTTATGCTTATACTTGATAAGAAATCAAGAGATTGAACTAAGTTATATATGTTAAGTTGTACAAAGAGATTTGGTACCTTAACAGGCTTGCAATTATCAAATTAATAAATAATTGAAGAGAGATTTTAATTGTGAGTTAATTATCTTTAGGATTACTTCAAATCCAATTGAGTAGTTATGAATAGTTTTGTGAATCAAGAGATTGCAATTCTATTATTAGTTATTTCAATTGGGATTACTTGATTAGATCTTGAGAAAGGGTAACCAAAACATTAGGATATCTAGGATTAAGCATAATTGAATTAACAAGATAAAGGAAAGACAAAACGACGATATAATAACCCATAGTTTTTTTTTACTAACGTCATTCTTATTGCTAGCTTCACTTTTTTTTTTGAAAGGTAGCTTCACTTATTCAATTGTTTAGTTTTATTAGTTTATTTTAATTTAGTTAATTTGTTCTAATTCAATCAATTTGTTCCAATTCAATTAATTCAACCTTTTATTACTTAGATTTATTATGACCCCCATACTTGTAATAAGAAAGTTTTTTTATATAAAATTGCAAACACTGAGTTTAGCAACAAAAGAGAGTAGAGGTTAAGAGGGTATGAAATGTTTTGAAGGGGAGTAACCATTATAGTAGTGGGGAGAGTATAAATAGTGTCCTGCTAGAAGATGCAGAACAACCATTCCCTTTCTTAGTCCCTATTTTATTTACTTTTCTCTTACATCTTTTAGTTAGTTTGCATCATATATACATAAAATAAAAGAAAGGGAAAAGGATAAAAAAATCTAGAATCAAAAGTATGAATCAAAACCTAAATATCCTATATCATGCAACCCGGTTATAAAGTATTTTAATCTTTTTCCTAGTTTAATTTTATCATTGTTACCTTCTTATTGATTTTGCTTCTTTCTTTCTTTCATATTAATTTTGCTTCCTTTGTTCTTTTTTGTTTAATTTCATAGCATATTCTTACCTTTATCTTTTCATTATTTTCCTTCTTATTGATCTTAATTTTCTTTAACCAAATATAATTAAACCTATTATTGCTTATTACTTTTGGTAAGACTATTGATGAAGTTCTTCTTAAAGGCTTGTATTAGGAAGTTAAGTGGTAAAAGGTAAGAGTGGTAAGAACATCAATGGGAAAGGCTAAGATTGATTGAAACATAAGTGTTTTGGTAACCTAATATTGAGTGTAAACAAGTAAATAAGTGTGTAAGAAAAATTAATCTATTTATTACCAATAAAAATTAATCTATTTACTAACAATGTTTTCTTAATAGGTTTAAATATGAGTAATAGTGGAGATAATGTAAAAATTGATCCTAAGATGTTTATAAAGTCTATATAAGAAGCCTTTCAAGGTTCTAAACATAAGTTTGGATCATTTCAAGTTCCCATTTATACTTAAATCTTCTAAAAAATACACATTTGAGGAGGAGGAGGAAGATAACTTCAATTATGATAAGATTAGTTCTATAAAGAATAAAAAGTCTGTTTCACAACAAAATAGCAATTTGGATCATATTGATATGAAAATTCCTACCTTTAAAGAGAGGAATGATCTTAAATTATACTTAGAGTGGGAGATAAAGTTAGAATTATATTTTACTATCATAATTACTTCAAGAAAAAGAAGGTTAAATTAACATAATTTGAGTTAATGAATTATGCTACTATTTGGTCAATTTGTAATTAATAGACATAGGAATAGTGAGAAATCTATTATTTTGTAGGAAGGGATAATGGTAGTAATGCGTAAAAGGTTGATACCTAGCCATCATTGTAATTATTTAAGTCGAAAGTTGCAAAAGGATTATAAGGCAACTACAGCTAGAATCATTAGTAGTTCGAATAAAGAGGTAACAAAAAAAAGAGTGTAATATGTGTGAAAAGAAAGTAAGCGCTTAACAAAAAGAAAAGAGGATTAAAAAAAGTGAAAGTGTGTAAAAAAGAGCATAATTGTTAAAGTTTTAAATTAAAAAATGTCTTTACTACATGTTACAGATCGTATCTTATAGCATAAAAATTATCATCCACAAGGATTCGAGTAGGCACTTTACAAATTTTGTAAACTTTTTTAAGGTAAACAATAAGTTAATTTACTAAAAGTTAAACTAAAAAAAATTGATAATTAAATAATGAAATAAGTAGCAATGAATTAGTTGATTGATTAATGATGAAAACTAGGAATTACTTCTATCCTTATTTGTTTTCACTTTACCTTCTTGATCATAGATATCCAATAATTATGATTACCCTCTCTTAAGATCTAATTAAGTAATCCCAATTAAAATACATAGAAATTAAATTATCGATTTATCAAAACTCTTCCTAACTATGCAATTGAATTTGAAGTAATCATATAGGTAACTAATAAAAAATTAAGATCTCTCTTCAATTGCCTATTAATTTTATATTTATAGGTCTTTTAAGATACCAACTCTTGTTTTGAAACACAACATAATTAATCTAATCTAATCTCTCGATTTAAATGAAATATAAAGCAATAAACATCACAAGCATATTTCATTAAATCAATAATGTAAAAAGATTAATAAATAATCAAAAGTAATTCTTAAAAGGAATTTAGAAATCCATAGATGTAACTATATATGCCATTCGAGTCATTATTAACATTCAGCAACAACAAAGAAATAAAAAAAAAAGAGTAGAGAATTGAAACTGGATGTCTTCTCTTCTTTGCCCTGAGTTGGAATTCTGTAACTTGTTTTCTTTAAAATTTTGCTCTTTTTGATTACCTCTTGATGTTTTTCTAGCCATTCTTTTGGTGTTTTTCTCTTCCTTTTTTATACTATTGAGCCTTCTAGGGTTCTTTATAGGGTTTCTCCATAAATTTTTGTTCCAAAAATAACACTAAATCATTAAAAGTATTAAAAAAACTTATGACTTTGAAAAAGCGGATGCACGATCATGCATGGCTTGCTCCACCTCTTTGTCGATTATAGATGAAAATTAGAATTTTATGCTGAATTTAAAATTTCATTTCATCAAATTCCTATAAATATAATTAAATTTTAAATGAAATTAGAATTTTATTACAATTAAATTACTATAATGTCTATAACCAATTATAAATAAGCTTAGACTCTATAAGAGTTAGCACTCTTTGCCTAACCATCTTTACAATAGTTACAGAGTTATCTCAACACATTCTACGGATACTGTTAGAGGTCAAACACTTGTGTAACTATTATGTTTGAGATGAGCCTATTTTAGAAACTGTTCGAGGGAAATAACTCAAAAAAAAGATCAAACTTCGAAATAAGGTACAAATTATGATTCTTGCTTTATTATGATTTATGTGTTAATCACTTTATGTAATTTAAGTAATCTTAACTTTCAAGAAATTGTACCAAAAATTTAATAATTATTTTTTTACAAATTGGATTGGATTTTGTCGACTTCTCACACCAAATATGATGATGTGATGATTGAATTTCTTTAATTTAATGTATTTTAAGGCCAAAATATACTATTTGGCTTTTTTTTCAATTGTTTTATTATTCTACTACTTATTAAGGACATTGTATAATTTTAATTATTATTTAAATTTTCTGTTAAGTTGGTTATTGCTATTTTATACATATTAGTGTTTTTTTTTAATTCAGGTTATTAAATAAGATTACATACTACTTTTCTCTCTATATAAGTGTTTACTGAAAACGATCTAGAAGGGGGGAGGGTTTGAATAGATCTTCGAAACTTTTTCGTAAAATTCTACAAAAACCAGAAGTTAATACCCAAAATACAATTTATTAAATTTAATTACAAAGAGTAGGGAAGAGAGGCAAACACTGTTTTTATAGAGGTTCGGTGCTAAGACCTACGTCCTCTACCTAAGCTCCCACTTAGGATTTTGACAAAACACTTTACTACACACTTTTTAGTTCAGTGTGAACTTTTCAATACAACTTGACTTCCGGCTCAAGCTACACCAAACAACCGATCTGTTTTACGGCACAAATCTTACCTCACAAGTGATTTTTCACCAATCACTCAGCTCACAATAACAGTGATAAAGATGAAGTAATAATGCTCAGTACAGTTGAAAACAATTTAGAACAAACTAAGAGCAGAATGAGAGCAAATTAGGAACTATAGTAGTATGTTTTTGCTTTTGGACTCTTCTGTACGATCATTTGATCTTCCACTATTTATTTGCAGACTCTAAGGTGATTATAGTCGTTGGAGAAGTCTACTAGCCATTGTATATAGCCGTTGCAGCAAGATTTCCTTTCCATTTGTGATTGATTCGGACAAATTTTGGTCAGCTACACCTGATAGTCGACTAGTCGAGGTGTTATAGTCGACTAGTGCATTATAGTCAGCTTTATCTTTAAAGAGTAGTAGACTAGTACCAACATTTTTTCATGTGAGTTTCATCTTTGCTCTTCTAATAGTCGACTAGTGTAATGATAGTCGACTAGTGCACCTATCCAACTGATTAATAGTCGACTTGCAACTTGTTGGTCGACTTGCTTCATGCCCCAACTGATATATCTGATTTTATTAGTCGACTTGCCACATTATAGTCGATTAGTGCTGGATCTTGTGACAAATTTTGCATGATCATTAATATTTATTGTTGGGATCTCTTACACGTTGTCTATCTCTTGAATGTGTCAAATTTGATTTGTATTAATTGTATATCAATCTAAAAATACCTTAAATAATTTCTTAACCAATTCTATATATTTTATTATTATGAAAACATAGAAGGATTTAATTTGTCAACCACCATTGGTCCAACAATCTCCTCCTTTTTGATAATGACAAATCATTTAGACATTGTTTAAGAAATTGAAAATAAAGGAAAATTTGATTAAGGTTTTTGATGCCTTGTCTAGTTTGTTAGATTGTCTCCCCCTTAATAAATTAATCAATGAATCCAATAATATAAATTTCAAAACGAGATAGAATCATGAAAAACGTTTTATAGACCATAAACAATTTAACATACTCCCCCTTAATCAAGTAAACAATAATTATTGCAAAGACCAATTTCACAATGACCAATTTCAGCAATTAACCAATTTAGAACACAAGTAAATTCTTATTGCAAAGACCAATTTCACAATTACCATTTCAGCAATTAACGAATTTAGAACACAAGTAAATTCTCCCCTTTTTGTCATAATCAAAACAATCAGCACACTTGATTAAATCGCAATCACATTAATAGAGGAGCAAGCCATCAAACACAAATAGTCTCAAGTAGCAATCCAACATAATTAAAATCACAAACACTAAAAAGAAATATCATATGATACCAACAATATTAAATGTTGGTCTTAGGCTAAATTCAAAAACCATCAAGGTGGAGAAACATCATCATTTCGAAAATAGATTTGTAAAGAAAAGAGAGATTATTTGAAGAATTTATGAGTGGATTTTGTGGGTTTGGAAGAGGATTTAGGATGGGTTGTGTTGAGTTGAAGAAATTTGAAATGATTAGTCGACTATGAAGAAGAAATCTCAAAGGTAGAAGAGAATGTGTTTTTGGAGATTTGAAGGAAGGAATGGGTTTTTAAATGTCTGTGCATATCTATAGTCAACTGGAACTCTATTAGTCGACTAATATAATTCAGAGATGGGGGTTGATAGACATTAAACTAGTCGACTGGTTTGGAAAAATATATGTATTAGTCGACTATAGCTGTAATACTTGACTGAATCATTTAAACGCCTTATCTCTTGATGCAATAGTCAACAAGCTAATCAACAATTACTCGTTTAATTCCTCAACCTCAGTTGACTTAAACTCCAATTAGTCGACCAGAATATTTCTAAACTCCAGAAAAATCACATTTTAGCCTAAATGTAGATCATGATGATGTATTCTCAGATGGAATTGTAGATTTGCCTAATATCTTGACCATTTTGTTATGCTAGTGTATGCAGAAAATTACAATCAACCAATAGAATTCAAATCATACGTACCAAGTCTCAATTTAATGTTCACAAACACTTCTTCTTTAAGAGGTTTTGTAAATATGTAAGTCAATTGATCATTAGAAGATACATGTTTCAAACAAATGTCACCTTTCAAACAATGATCACGTATAAAATGATGTCTAA
>JANZLF010000005.1:19819123-19832315 GCA_026546835.1 Erythroxylum foetidum | reverse complement strand
TTTGCGTAATGCATGAATTGAGTGAACCATCGATGATGGTTTCTCATTGAGTTCGCAAACTCACCCAAAATTGCAACAATTTTTCAGGACTGATAGAGTAGTCTCCTAGCTCCGGAGATAGCCTTTTCCTGCCGTGCGAGCATGCTGGCAAGAGAAGCGAAGAAAAGCTCCAGAATTTTTATAGGTACAGTAGATGCATTATCATTTTCTAAAAGTAAAGCCAAAGACCAATACCTTTTATACCCTAAAGCAAATTTTGAACTTGAGGGAACATATATGCAATAATTTGAAGACTAGTACAGGTAGTAGCAGGAATACATGGCTTTGATTCGACAATTAGCATCATATTAAACCTTTTTATAAGCTTCTTGACTATAGTACCAAACAGGAAAGTTTGCTAGATAATGCCAAGGTTGTGGCAATAATCAATAACAAAAACTAGAACTAGTGGCAATAATCTAGGGGATTCTCCTCTAATATAGATAATCTTTCAAGGTACAATTCTAAACTTAAAGTAGAGGACTCTTCAATCTGATTAAAACACATATTCACATCTTTCATAAATCAATCATATAGGGAAGCATTTGTATGAAGTTATTAGACAATGCCTTAGTCAAAGCTAGTTTGGTACACCAATAGCCTCCCTAAAATATCTTTCATCATTTGGATACAAATTAAACAAAGACTCATAACTAAAGATAAATTCAACTATGGTTTCGCCAATAATCATTTCTACATTTTTTTTGTTAAAGAGTGAATGAGACTTTAAACCATTTACTTTTCAATTGCCACTATTCTTTGATGCTTTGAAACAAAATTCAAGCTTTATGCAACCTTCATTATGACAAGAATCAATAAATCAATATTATTGGTTGGGCATATAAAATTCAATATCACAATAAAAAGGATCTAAATATTTTCAAGCTTGTCTTTAATTGTATAGTATATACTATACAACGAGAAACGAACCTTAAAACCATCAAGAATATATGAGGAAAATTTTTCAAGCTCTTTGTTGAAATGTACTCGACTAGATCGAAGCAATAAAATTAGTTAAAGGGATGATTTCCAAAATAAGTGAACGAATAGCAATGAATTAGAAACTTTTGTAAGATTATGAGAGACATGTTTACCATTCAAGTTTGTAGGTATGAGTTTTGAAGTCCTAATTCAACAAATTGAAATCAGTTGTCTACTTTATTAGTAATGGTTACTTGTATTATTATTAGTTGTCTAATGTAATGTAGCCATTACTAAGAATTGCTTAAAGTCTAATCATATGCTCAGGACTTTTTCTCATCAATACATTTTTATGTTCCAAAAATGTAATAAAAATAGTTTTCGCCATCTCCATAAGAAAATCACATGTTAATCCCCCTTTTAAATTGTAAAAACTTGTTAAAATTTAATTAGAGAATCTTAATAAGAAAAAGAAAGACTTAAATAAGAGGAATGAACTTAGAAAAAGTAGTAAGTGGGGAAGAATGATGAGACCTTATGCCTCTCCATTCCCACTTATAATCATGCTAACCGAAGGTTTTTGATGCTTGTTATACAAAAATATATATAATATGTTTCGAAATGAATATGATGGAAATGGTACGTAGCTGCATCTCCACATACTTGTAGCGTGATTTCGGAAAGATGGGTTGCCTTACCCCACAGAAATGTCATCTCATTTTCTTAATTTTTGACGAAGGAGCCCTTAATACATCAAGACACAATTCCAGGTTATCAACAATGGATCCATTACTTCTGCGTGGCATTACTTGCAGTTTTTGAAAAGTAAATGAAAATATAAGTTTATCACACTACATGTCAAGAACACTAAGATTTTACCAAAAAAACCGCTTTCCCATGAATTATTTTTCATGGTTTGCCCTGCTAATTACTTTGACAAGTATGAATTAAATGTATTTAACTAGGACGTTTCATCCTCTGCGTGCGAAGGTCAAATGGCACTCCAACTTGCATGATAAAAGTGTGTCGTAAGAGTCGTATATTGGATCGATCGGAAAGTGGTTAATAAGTCGGATGCGAATCCAACTATTGCTTTATATATTATTCTATTGTGATCAAATATTGAGACCAAGACCAATCCAGTGCATTTAAGTTCATTAAACGGCGATGGTGACTGATTTACTCTTTTTTTTAATTTCCTTTCCAAGCTTGCCTAGCTTCGCTGAAGCTTCATTTTCCTTACCTCATTTATCAGCTGTTTCAGCTTTGTTAGTGCTCGCACTTCTGTATTTCGCCTTCAGATCCAATTCTGTCTATCTCATCGATTTCTCTTGTTATCTTCCACCAGATAACTTGAGGGCCATAAGATCAAATTTCGTGGAACACTTGGAGCTGTGTGGGTCCTTCAGCAGAGAGAGCATAGACTTCCAAGTCAAGGTGTTGGAAAGATCGGGAATTGGAGATGAAGCTTGCGTGCCTTCAGCAATGCACAAAATACCAGTAGATACATCTTTGAATCCATCTCTTGAAGAAGTTGAACTAGTTCTCTTTACTATCGTCGAAGACCTTCTTTCCAAGCACAACGTGAGTCCTAATGCCATCGACATTCTAATATCAAATTGCAGCCTTTTCTCTCCCACTCCTTCCATTACATCCATGATCATTCACAAGTTTGGTCTCCGAAGCAACGTCAAGAGCTTCAACTTAAGTGGAATGGGTTGCAGCGCGGGTCTGTTATCGATAAGTCTGGCAAAAGATCTTCTCAAAGTTCACAAGAACTCAGTGGCCTTAGTTCTCAGCATGGAAGCTGTGACTCCAAGTGGATATACAGGTCAATCCAAGTCTATGCTCGTAGCCAATACCATCTTTCGAATGGGTGGAGTTGCTGTCCTACTATCAAACAAGAGGAAAGACAAGCGAATAGCCAGATACAAGCTTCACCATCTTGTTCGAACCCATACGGGATACAATGACCAGTCGTATAATTGTGTCTTCCAACAAACTGATGAAGATGGGATCTCGGGAGTGCATCTGTCAAGATCAGTGTTACATGTTGCAAGCAATAGTCTGAAGATAAATATATCCAAGTTAGGACCACTGGTATTGCCATACTCTGAACAGCTCCGATACTGTTGGTGCTTAATTCGTCACAGAATCTGGGGTAGATCATCAACAAGAGCAAATGACACATTATACGTTCCAAATTTTAAGAAGGTTTTCAATCATTTTTGCATACATGCTGGAGGAAGGGCTATAATTGATGGTGTTGAGAAAAAGTTGAATCTACAAAGGGAAGATGGAGAGGCTTCAAGGATGACATTATACAGATTTGGGAATACTTCGTCTTCATCAGTTTGGTACGAACTTTGCTACTTGGAAGCTAAGGGAAAAGTGAAGAAGGGAGACAAGATATGGCAAATTGCTTTTGGGAGTGGTTTTAAGTGCAACAGTGCAGTTTGGGAATCCGTTTCAGATATGGAGTCAACAAAAGCCAATGCTTGGTCGGACAGAATCCATTTGTATCCTGTTGAATTGTCAAATAAGTCTTAACCCATTAAATGTGTTGAATCAATATCTATGCCCTAGCTAGCTGTACGTATTAACTCTGAAACCAACCAAATAAGGTATTTTAAAGTTATTTAGGGAATGAGAGTAATTTTTGTAAATTTTATTTTCCAAGTTACTTATTTTGTATTCAGTTTAATTCTGGATGATGGGTGCCAATTAGGTCTTATTCATGTAAAAAAAATTAAGAGCATAATTGCAGCCACAGTATATTTACTTTAAAAGATATGTACTTAGTCAAATTCGTTTCTCAACCGTACATTTTGTTTAAATGCCTTATTAAACATGTATGATTTTAGCCAACAATTTTTCATGTTCAAACTTAGCCTAAACCTCGTTACAACCAATAGTAATCTATGTCCTTTTGATTCACGCCTTCATATGATTATGGTAAGAAAAATTTGGTATATGTGAAAGTTTATAGTAGTATATTCCTTGTGATAAGAGTTTGATAGTAAACATTTAAGCTTACTCACATGTAAAAGAGTGAATATCGTGAGGAAATTCAACAAGACTTTATACATAGTTTTGATTAAGATTGTCTTTATATAATTGTCCCTATTCTTTTTTTTTTTGGGTAAAAATCAACTTTAATGTGTGTTTATGCTTAACTCTTTTTCTATCTAAGTTTTAAGGAGTATGCATGGTTTAATCTCATAAGAAGTGGTTGAGTTTAAAAAAAAAAAAACTAGATAGCTATAATGTTTTGTTAGTCCTTTATTTGTTTAAGAACAAGCAAAAATTAGGTGTGGGATAATTTGATGCGTCATAACATTTCATAATTTTTAGCATTCAAATCCTTCATAATCCTATCTTAATGTGTTTAAATTTAATTTTTTATGAGAAAATGATTGGACCTTAATCCAAAATTGAAAAGCTCGAAATAAATGAGCAAAATCACCTATTATCAAGGGGAATCAAGTCTTTTAATCACTTATATCAACTAGGATTTTTAATTTGTTATGTCAGAAATTATTTATTTACTTTCTCAAAGAAAAAGGAAAGTGTAGCAATCATTAGTAAAAAAAAAAATAAAATGATAAGTAGGGTATTGATTCCATAAAGAAACAATATGGATAGAAAAGTTTAATACTATTAACTAATTTAAAGGTAATTAGTAAAGAGATTATTTTTTAAGATTTTAGGATAAAGAAATATAAAATAAAAGTAATATTGACAATGGACAAGGAAATAAATGATAAGACAATTAAATTAAAAATAATGCAATTAAATAACTATTTCTAGATAAGTACTTATAGCAACACTTTTGACTTTAAATTTTAATTAACCTAGGTTGGATACATTCTTTAGATTGGCAGGACTTATTAGACATTGAAACTACAATCTCTTTAGTATAGTCATCTACTTTTAATTGGTTAACACGTTTTCTATAAATGCGAACAATCCTTCAAATATTTTAAGTTTTGTGAAATCTCATGAAAGCTCTCATCCTAACACTAAAAAGATCATATAAGTCTCCCTTAAGCTCCTCGTTCAACCCCTTTCACCTAATTTATAATCTACTTACTTGCAAGCTCTCTCTATTCATCTACCAGTGAATTATGATCATATTTATATGCTAGCATGAATAGATCAACAATAAGACTAAAAATATAGATCACAAAAATATAATTCATATCACAAATTAAATCAAATTAATCCATAAAAAAACAACCACTATGATTTTCCTTATCAAAATAATAAAAGAACCTTTTAGCCATACATCTTATTCAAAAAGATAATAACATCAAAAGACAAAATTGGAGAAGTCATGGCTATAAGTAAATCTAGTTGAACTCCCTAAATATGTTGTTAATTTGATTTAATAAGATGAATCTTAGATTTTGATTCTCTAGTGAAAATTTATTTAAATAGATTGCCCAAGGGTTGGAAAAGCTTATGGCTAACTCTAGCTTTTGGAGAGAAAATTTATGTTTTTATACATATATTTTCTCCAAAAGATGGCTAAAGTCCCCTAAAAATTATGTTTCCTCCCTTAAATACATTTTAGTTTGCTTAAGCCATAGTCTATACCATGATTGTGGCTTCATCCATAGGCCTAATGATTTCCTTGAGAAATAGACATGACCTCTAGTATGACCATGTCTCTAAGCTATGAAACTTTCTATTTTCTTAAAGATGAATATATGGTTATGTCTCTCAAATATGGATCTCAATATTTCCTCTCTGACTTACATATAAATTCCTACACAGTTATAGATCAAACCATGTCATTTATTGCACTGAATCTTTTTAAGGCACAGGCTACGACAAAGGTATAGGTCAAACCTTATTCCTCTGAGGATGCAAATTTCTTCATGTTTTTGCTTAGGATTGCCTCCAATTCTTAAATAATGTCATCTAAATGTCCAATATGCACATTCACCTTAAAAGATATTTAAAAAACTAAGTAAAAAAGGTAATAATATAGCATTCAAATCAAGTAAAATATTTAATAAAATATGTGCATTTTTATGTCTCTATGCTTAAACCTTTTTTTACCTTAAGCAAATTGATTCCCTCACCTTTAACCTAAAAATAGAGCAATTCATATAAATAAATAAATAAACCAGTACGAGTAATCGAGATTATTCGTGATTCATGTAGTTACATTGCTTATCAATTAGTTAGGCTTTTAGTTACTTGCATTAAGAGATAAATCAATTCAGTTTACCTAACAATCCTTTGAACATCAACTTAATTTACAAAATTTAACATAATGTATAAGGTAGACATACATAAGAAAGATGTTGCAACTTTCAAGCATTTCAAAATAACCTAAATTAACAAAAAATAAAATATTAAACTGTTAATTAATGAAAGAGCATTCAAATACTTTTTTTGAAAAGTTACCTAACCTTTGGAAGTGAAAGCAAACACTTTTCTTTTAGTTATCCCAATTACTTAGTTAGGTCACTATTTCAAATGACCACTAACACCACTCTTTGGTTTCAACCTTTTCTTATATTAAAGCTAGCAAAGTAAATTTATTTATGCTCACTTTTCCATTTTTATTTTTATTTGTTTATATATTATATGAATTTAAAAGTATTCTAAAATACTTAGAAAAATTCACTTATAACTCAATAGTATGCCTAAATTATATATAAGGAATATCATAATACAAATTATCCATTGTCACAATTATCAGAGCAAATTAAAACTAAATTAGTTTGCAATGCTCATAACTAAACGGTTAAACTTATTGAATCACGAAACAATTATAATTATGATGTGTCATCTTATCTAATCTTCTTTCATTAACAAATTTTATTTTCCTAGAATCATTCCATTTCAATTGTGTTAATTTGATTGATCAAAAGCTTAATTTTAGGTTTTTTCTTTTCCTTTTTGGATTGTATTGGTTTAGCTTATTTGGATAACTCACTCTTGTCTTCACTTAATCTGTGATTTTCATTAATCCATTTTTCAAATATAAATACTATAATTGATGTTCCAATAAACCTAATCTTAAATTCCACTAAACATAATATTAAATTATTCTCACATATCATTGTTAATGACATATAACGCAAATTCTTTGTTCAAATAATCATGTATGTAACTCAATATTATGAATCATGCAAAAATATCCCTCTTAACCCAATTATCATAAGTTTATTAATCATATTAACGAAAAGTCATTTTTCCTTCTCAATTGGTTTCATAATCATAGTTATGGTTTTAAGTAATGAGTGTTATGTCTATACCAATATTAATTTTACTGCAAGTGCACGATGTAGTTGTAGCTGGTACTAGTAAGTACGGGTCGAATCCCATAAGATAATGAATACTAGTAATTACCATTATCCTATTATCTAGTCTATGAATTGAGTATTAGTTTCTAATTAATAAAATAAAACTTAAAACATTAAAATAAATAGGAATCAATAATGAGCAGAGAACAAGGAAATCACTTAGAAACCAATCAATATCAAGGATTAGTGTCTAGGTGATGAATCCCCCTAAAACCTTTAAATAATTAACCTTTATTATGCAATTGTTTTATTAAATATTGGATCATGAAAATTCCTATCATATGCTAATAACTCACTTTAGACTACTAAGAACTAATCTTAGATTTATCAACTGATTTACTTAGGTTAAACGTTTTAAGATTGCTTACCGATTTGTTAATTTCGCTATTAGGTTTAAACCTAATCTAGAGGATTTATGTCAACCTACCTCTAGGTTTGCAATCAACTCCTTTCAATTACAGTAAATTTATTCATACACAGGATTTCTGAATCTCTATGTTATGAAATCAGATTATGTACTAATATTCCAGATCTATTAGAACATATATTAGACATATAATTGAATCACAATAGATCAATCAAAATAATTGCATTAAATAAAAGAATTAAAATATATTGTAGCACAAACGAGGGATCATCACACCTAGACATTAAATATGTTTAGTTATACATGATAGAAAATGAAATCAACATAAATAAGAAGATGAACGAATAGAAAACAAAGAGTTTATAATTATATATCTCCCTTCATTTTTATTGACTGTTCTTATAAGGTAGAGGTTTGATGATAAATTTTATTAGACTTGTAAATGATTTCTTCACATTTTCCATGCCTATGTATCAATATCACCCCTTTTGAATAATATTTATGTCTAGAATTGCCTCTATAAGTCTGATATTCTAATATGCCTCTACTCAGTATTTAATCGCGTAATACGTATGCTAATCATATTTCTGCTTACTTTCATAAGCTAACCTATTATTCTCTGTTTCCAAACCAAACTTCAAAAGTCACTTAAATACAATATATTTACCCATTCTAACTTATCAATTTCTTCAAAACACAATCTCACCTAATTTAATTCACCATATCATAATCATGCATGATGAGTCACAATTATGACCCATGTCTAAAATCCATATCTCCACTTATTCCTTAATTTTAACATAGCAAATGTTCGAATTAGGTTTTGAGGTCTTCTAAACATTTGTTCCCTTATGTCTCTAGCTTTCATAGCATTAAAAATTATGTTATTTAAACTTCTAAATCATGAAACATATACCAAATATCACAAGTTGCTTCAACACAAGGATAGTATCAGGTTATCATTTTCAATCCCAATTTCCATTATTATTCATCCATAATTAGGTTTAGGTTTCTCTAGAAAATTTTAATTCTATGTCTTAAGTTTTATCTTTAATTTGAATCAAATAATTTGGAGGTCTGTAGGCTGAATTATGGCCAAAACAATGAGATTGGTTTAAATTATCATAAGATAGAATTCCACTACACATTCCTCTCTTGTCATCTTCAACTAATTCCATACAAAGAAACATCAAAGCAATACCAAGACAACATTGATCTTAACACATCCATCTCACTCAAGAAAACCCATAAAAATTAGAAATTTAAGTTTGGAAACTTACCAATCTTTTGGTTATTTGATGAATACTTCAAGATTCCTCCAAATTACCATCAAATTCCATAAAAAATGACTACACTCATCTTCCTCTCTCCCTGGTTAATGTTCACCTTTGGTTTCTCTTCTTTTTGCTTTCTTTTTGGTCTCACAATTACTCTCTCATCACTCTCACGTTTTTGTTAAAAGAATGAAGCAAAATGTCTTAAGTTTTGCTTTTTATACCCATTTAATGGATTACACATGTCACCTTACTATTTTTCATCACTAATGACTCTTCACACACATTTCATTACCTTATTGGTCATCTCTAATGACTCATCAACCCACTATATCATGTAAAAAGACCAAATTTCCCTTAATGAGTACAAAACGATCAAATTGCCTTTTAATGTATTTAATTGACCAACTAACTAAATTAAACCTTGAAAACATTCCACAACTGTCTTATTTTCAAATTGACCATCAAATACTCTAATTATGGTCAATTCTTATTAATTGGATACTTTTAAAAAAATCGAATGGGTTTAAAATCCTCAATACCCATTATTTTCTAAAAAGGGCATTTTAGTCCAATAATTTCATATTACCTAAATTCTATTTAAACAGCCTCTGTTTTGACCTGTTTTAATTGCTATAGACTCCAATCCTAATTCTAAAGCTTTTCATCATATTTTGAAATTGTTTGCTAACTTTTCAGTTGCCTGGAAGAATTTTTTGATTGAATCCGAAAATTACTTAATGTCACCAAAATCATCCAGATTTCATTCAAAAGTGTCACCTAAATCTCTAAAGCATATTTTAGGTTTTTAAAGCTCATTCAGACTCATTTCGTAGCTTTGTAGAGTTTTCGAAAAAAAAATGAGAAATTTTCGATTGAGTCTAGAACCATCTCTATTCTATCCATGATCTTTGTTATAACCTTAATAATACATTTAAATGCTTAAATTACTCTAGTACACTATAAATGGAGCATACTCTATAAAATGCATGTACAACACATTATACGGTACAATAATCAAACTAGGATATTACAAATGATAGGTTGAAGTAAAGCACTGAAGAGGTGTTATCTCCAATGACCGTTTTCTAAGAGCTAGGTGGAGACTTAGATTTTGTGCTATCACCTATTTCTACTATTAGAGACTAAAGGGGAAGGTCATTTTTAGAGGGGGGTTTTAGAGGGCAAATGGAAAGTCCAAAAGACCAGCATTGCTCTAGGTTGGTATAAATAGTCATATAAGCCATACAAGGAAGGAAACGCTAGGTTGTAGAATGTTTTCAAAAAGCTGTTACCAAAAATGGTAACAAAGTAAGGTAGGGAGCTAAACAAAGACCAAATTGCCCTTATTAGCGACAAGTGAGTAAAAGTGAGAGAGGATTCCAAGAGGGAGAATGTTAAAGGTGGACTTGGAATCTAAGGAAAACATAGTAGTGTTGAGGATAGGGGAGAGGAATAATGTAGGAGAGATGATGGAATGCAAGAATGAGGGAAAGAATCTGGGAATGCTAGAGAGAAGGGACAATCTCTAACCTTTCTTGTATGTATTAAAAGTAGAAAGTCCCTTTTGAACCTTAACGATTACAATAAAATCATAGTTAGATCTTAATATTTTGGAGTTTACAAAAGAACCCTTATATTTTAAAACCATATGATTTAAACCCTTAGTTAATTGAACTATTAATGGAGTTAAGGGTCTATTATTTAAGTGTTATGTTTACGTTAATGTAAAAACTTCTTTATTTTTTATTCTTTATGTGAGACCTGCAATGCCACACAAAATCACTAGACACTGTAGGTCACACTCACTTAGCTTATATTTGATTTGTAATGAACCAAAAAATCTAAATCCCTAACTAGCTATTTGAATCTAATTTTTCATGATTGGATCATCTATGTTTAACATCTGATCATCCTTTAAAGGTCTATAAACCGCTTCCATAACAAGATGCTCATATTGTTTCTTGTTACTAACATCATCTGGGTTTATTTTTTTTAGTAGATCAAAGGTTACAACTTTTGGCGCCTTTGAGGTAAGCACTTTTAATAAAATGGCATTCATACCTTTCTTTCATGTTTGCCAACATGAAATCAAAGAATGCATGCAAATGATTGATCCCCAAGTCATTGCTTTTACTACCAATTATATGGATTATAATGCAAATTATAGACTCATGTCTCTATGGCTAATAAAAAAAAAAGAAAAAAGATCCATATTTATTCCCAATCAAAGACCTTAATAACCAGATTAAATTCCTAATTCCATTTAAGGTTTAAGTTTCCAAGTTTAATAGTTGCTTTCTTTAAAGAGCATTTATCTACAGAGAGCTTTAATTTCATAAGAGGGTCTACACTCCTTAGAAAATGTTTACCAAGTAGATGTCTACTTAGAAGGGAGAGATCTTAGATGAAGATAGGTCATGAATGTGATTGAGGATGAATTCTAGACTAGCATGCACATATTATTAAGATTTTCAGAAAGATTGGATGGGGGTTATGAAGGTTAGAGATTTTGAGATAAGGGTTCATCATATTTGCGTTAATTAGAGTAGGAATTTAAGATTATGGTTAGTTAATATGAAAATATGATTAATTACAATTGCTCTTAAATTAAGGTTAATCTAAAATTAGTGTTAATTAAGATTAAAATTAGGATTAATTATGAATGATATGAAATTAGATAATTTAAATGAGTGGGACTAATAATGTGTCTACTTTTCGCATGACATGGTGGGTCCTATATAAAAATAAAAATAAAAAGTGTCACATCAATACTGATGTGGAACTTAATTTACGGATCCTTAATCCTGTTAAGAATTTAAAGCTTCAAACTCTTAAGATTTTAAAATATTATGATTCTTTTTTTATACTTTGAAATGTTAGAGTTTGATACAAGCGTTGCTCAAAAAGAGACTTCTTATGTTTTTTATACTTCAAACTCCTATATTTTGATACAAAGGTTGCTCAAAAAGAGACTTTTTTTACCATATATTGCATTATTACACGCCTAAATGAGAAATTTTAAATGTATATGGATAATTGAAGAGTTAATAAAATAGGTTTGTTGATATTTAGCCAAGGTGATTAAGGTTAAATATATTCTAAACAAGTTTTAAACTTAGGTGAAGATACAAAAGTGAGTTTAAACTTGCGTTGCGTTAAACTTCCAACATTATTTTTCTATCAAAAGTTATCTCTTACCTTTTAAAGTTGACTTTTTGATGCCGATAAATATTTAATTATCTTACTAATAAATATTCAAATTTGTTTAATAAAACATTAAAAATTTTATTTTATTTTTATGACTTAAAAGTGATTTAATATTTAATATTCTTTTATTTTATCTTTGCTTTTAATATTCATATTTTAAATTTTTTTTCATTTTCCTTATGTGTGGAGAAGTTAGAACTTGTTTATTTTTAATATTTTCCTAAATTCAAACACCTTTAGTAAATTGTAATAAAATGATCATAAATTAATAAAACAAGTTTTTTAATAAATATTCAGTAAAATCCCTTTGTTTAAAATTTTTTTGAAAAAAGAAATAACACTCAAAAGTAGTAACCATTGGTACAGTTCATCCTTAACCTATTTATTTGATCTTAAATCATATATTGCGTCTTGTTTGAGTTTTTTCCATATATATTTTTGCCTTAAAATAAAATATAACTTGATTGTGATAACGCCATTTTCTTGGCCCAATCAACTAATCTTTAGAGCATGGTCCAAACACATCTCGAAAGCTAATTGGGCCTAACTCATACCATCCAAGAGTTTATTGAACTTTGGATGACCTAAACCCTACTCAAAATCTAAAATGCTAGCTCCCAATTAGGCCAAATTGATACAACTTGAACCATCAAACTTATATAAACTACCAACCCCGATTAGGCTGAATTGAGACAACTTGAGCCATCAAACTTTGTTCTTGTCATCTGTCGACCGTTGATGACCCTCCATTTTCCCAAAGGCGCGACTTGACCATCATATCATTTACCCTGCGTTTGGTTAGTGTCTACAGCAGGTAGAGACAGGACGAGACGGGACAGAGTTGGACGGGACAGGACAAGAACTGAAGACAGTGAGATGTTTGGTTGCAGTGGACAGGACAGAAAATATTGTCCTTGTCCTGAGGACAGAAATGTGTTTGGTTGCAGGGGACAGAACAAGAAACAGTGTTAATGACAAAAATGCCCTTGTAGTATAATAAGAAGAGTTGATGTAATTCATTTATTATTTTATCATTGTATAATTATTTACATTACAAT
>JANZLF010000005.1:19791385-19808402 GCA_026546835.1 Erythroxylum foetidum | reverse complement strand
TGAAGTTCATCACCGAAGATTGCCAATCAATGGATCCAAACGGCAGCGTTCCGTTCGGTCAGAATCCGGCTGAACCACAATGGAAATAAAGAGAAATGCAATTCTCTTCCTTTCTTTTCCCTTGCTTTCCTTTAATCCAAACAAAAGCTAGCTTAAAAAAAAAACAACTTAGCAATTGTGGGAAGATTGTCGTTATTAATGTTACGAATGTGTTTATAGTCGCTGAAGTCTCGATAAGATTAGTCATACTGGAGTTATGATGGCGGGTTTCATGATTTTGCGAATTAGTTTTTTTTATTCAATTAACAAGATTAGGGTTTTCAGAAATAATTGACAATTAGAGTTTATTTTAGACGTTTTTTAAAATATTAAAATTAAATATAAATAATTTGAAATATATTTAACTAAAAAGGTTAGAATTCGAGTTTTAGTCGATATTTCTGCTCCTGTAAAAGAAAATAGACGTTTCGGTTGGGTAGATCTTCTAAGGTCCGGTTGGTGAACGTAATTTGTGTAGTTCCGTGGACCTTAAGCCCTAGTAGGCAGTGAAGTGCTTCCCTTTTCTTGGGATACAAGAGTTATATACGGTACAGAAACAGAAGAACAAAGTTCAAAATGGGCGGAGCGACTCCTCTTGAGCTTGTGCGCAGCTATGAGCTCCGTCTCATTCGATGCACTTTCACTTCTCCACCACCACAGCCACCGTCACTTTCACAGCCAGAAGTGTTAAACAATAAAAATCTGCATTCACATATCAATGAAATCCTCAATTTGATCGAGTCTGGAAACTATGTCCAAGCTCTCTCTTTTTCCAAGCTCCTCCTCCCCTACTCCCCTGCTACTCACAATTTCTTTGCTCACACTTTCTACTCGGACCTGGTCGAGAACATGGAGGCTTTTCTTCTGGAGGGCAGTGATGAGAATTCTGATATGGCTTCCAGGGTTGTCTTCGTCATTTGCTTTGCTGTTGCCGCTTTCTTCTGCTTTATAAAGATCAACATTACTGGGTAGCTACAGCTTTGCCGTAGTCATCATCATCATTATTATTACTATAATATTGTCTTTTAAATAAATAATGAAATAATGGTTTGAGATGATAATAATAGTAACCCATTTTTATTATCATTATTATTGTTATGATGTTGTTAGACCTCTGGACGAGGAATTGCCAAAATGTCCGGTACCTCGCAAAGTTCTAGAAGATGCAGAATTTGTGGAATGGGAAAAGTGGGCGTCTACTCAGCTCATGTCTGATGGCTCTCACTTGCTTGCTAAGTTTTCTAATCTTCAGGTACCTTTTTCATTTCAAATACCTGTTATCAATTTCTTTACAGATTGCATGCAAAAAGCACTCATCAATTTCTTTTGTTGGCTGTAGTATCTAGTTTTCGCTAAGATGTTGGTTATGAGGACAAGAGATTTGTTATTTCAAGGAAACATCTCTCCTGTTCATGGAATTAGAAGTATTTCCTGGTGGTTGACCAGGATTCTATTCACCCAACAAAGAATTTTGGATGAGCAATGTTCTTCTCTGTTTGATCTATTACAACTGTCTATGAATGAAACTCTGCATCACTTTGGCACTTTGGATAAACTTCAAAGTTACTGGGGTTACAATTTGCGTGATCAAGAAGCATCCACTATCATCTCAATGATCCATCTTGAAGCTGGAATGGTTGAACACATTTATGGACGGGTGGATTCATGCAGGTACCTTTTTATTTTACGTTTGATGTGCTGAAAAAATGGCTTCAATATAATGGTTATATTATATGTTTAATATCCAAATGCACTTAGACATGGACTCAAAGATGTTAAGAAGAATCATTTTCTTTTTCCTTTTCTTGATACTGCACTTTCATAATGAAAGTTCTGTCCCAATCATTTTTTACATAGATGAATTTTGCTGGTTGATGATATTTGGTAAAACTTCTAACTTGGCAAGTACAATTTTATGCAGTTAACTTCGCCTTTTCCATTTTG
The DNA here is from genome assembly GCA_026546835.1 of Erythroxylum foetidum. Classification (NCBI taxonomy): domain Eukaryota; kingdom Viridiplantae; phylum Streptophyta; class Magnoliopsida; order Malpighiales; family Erythroxylaceae; genus Erythroxylum; species Erythroxylum foetidum. Next base: position 19,806,419 of record JANZLF010000005.1, on the reverse strand, counting down.
GTCCATTTTTTCTATTCTTGTCATTGATGCAACATTTTAATCTTACATTTTTCACCAAATGAACAATGTACATGGCCTTGATACCACTGTTTTCTCCCTAGCTAAGAGTTTTTTTTATTGTTTTTTGTTAATTTCTAGATCTCATGATTTTATAAGGAAATTGTAATTTATTAAGATCCATCTAGTTGTGCATTGTTTAATGAATTCTCCATCACACTAGCCCATTCTTGTGCACTAGCGTAAGTCAATTAAAGTTCACGCAAACTTATTTTAGGACATAAATTTAGGTGGTGCTCTCATCTTAATGATGTGTAGTCCAACATTTGCATTATAAGCAGACAAAAAGGATATTGGGCAAGATTAGCATTTTTGCATGGTTGTAGGACAGAGGTGAGAGAAATAAACTTACATATTTAAAGAGAAATGTATACATGGAAAAAGAATAATGACAAGATTAACATTGCTCTATGGTTGTCATGGGAATTGAGAGATGAGAACTTTTTCATAGCTCAAATAATGCATGCTTCATATATGTTTTGATAAACCTTTTGTTTTCATTGCGAAGAGCGAAGTTGATGATCTAAACGATCATCATATGTCCTCTATTAAACCTTGAATGGTATACTCTGTGCTTTATCTATGTTCATTGTTTTTCAACCAACATTTTTGATATGTTGTATCCTTAAATTTTTGCCCTTATATGAAGTCCATGGTACTGCTAAAGAATTTCGTGAACCTTTTCATTCTTTGAAATTGGCCCATCTTGTTTTAAACATATTTTTTGTGAAAAAGGGTGTGAAGTTGTATATCATTTTAGAAATGTTAATTTCTTGGTATCTAAAAGTTGTGGGATTATAAGAGATTCCTTTCTTTTCCTAGGGAAGTATAGAATTCTAGGAGACTATTTTCATTTCCTAGGAGGGTGTGGAATTCTAGGAGCCTCTTTCAATTTATTAAGGGAGTGTGGAATCCTAGGAGATTAATTCTTAGAGACGGTTTCTTATTTTTCTTCTTCTCTAAGGTGTATATAAGCGTGTATCCTAAATCATTTGGGAATAAGACAATTCATTTCCCTTCTATTTTGTGATATGGCATCAGAGCCTTAAGGTTTTTAAGGAAAAATTTGTAGCTTTCATTGAAAATTTCTAGCAACTATCATTGCTACTTCTATAATCATTATGCAACCGTCATTGTTGCACTTTCCCAACTAGACCATACTCCTTCTCATCAATGTGATTTCTTTTCTTTAAACTCTAATCACAAACACCTTGTCTCGAATCACATAAATTAATTATATACAAAAATCACCAAGCTGAGAATGGAGCAATAAGGGAAACTAGAAAAAGGCTGCTTGTTTAGCCCGCATCTCAAAATAATAAAAATGCTATAGGAATTGGGAGAATTTAGCAGTGGAGATATTGAAAAGCTTTAAAAGCTACTAGATCAGATAAATAAAACAATCGTGTGAGTTCATTAGCTGTCTTAGGTAATCCTTCTTGTTCAATTAGATTTAATGCCTTGGAAAAATCCTTTTGCCATTTATGGGTAATAGATTCAATCGCACAACCCATATAAATTTCTATCCAAACAATTTAGAACTTACACTCCTTGTCCAAGTAATAGAAAAATTATTGTTGTCAATGGGTCTATTATCACTGTTGTCCCTATCAATCTTATTAAAAATTGTCTTTCATGTTCCTAAGTTATCCATTAATCTTGTTTCTATACATAAAATAACCACATAGATGAACTGCATAGCCATTTTTATTCTCCCTTTTGTGCATTTTAGGACGAAAGTTTGGGGAAGAGGATTGGACTTGTTAAGGAAAAGGACATGTTACTTGGGAAGTTCAAACCAATCCTGTATTAGCAATAGTAATACATCTTTATCACTTTTATCATCATCAAAAAGGGATGTTATTTTGTTTCATCATTTTGTTGGGGTCATCCATCATTTGCAACTTGCAAGGGATATAGGTATAGCAAGTTGTCATTGTGATTTGTATGAGTTCGTCAAACACACCTATGTGTCTTTCCCCATTGTCAACAAAAAAACTTCTACGCCTTTTTATTTAATTCATAGTGACATATTGGGTCCCTCTATTGTTCCTAATATTGCTGGTGCAAGATAGTTTGCATCCTTCTCGTCACATGACTTTTCTTGTTGAAAAATAAATCAGATGTGAGTAACATTGTTCCCAACTTTCATTCTATGATACAAAATCAATTTGGTATTAAAATTAAGCGATTTTAGTCAAATAATGCAAAAGAATATTTTAGCCAAAATTTGTCATCATACTTTCAAAAAGAAGCAATATTTATGAATCATCTTGTATCTATACACCCTTGCAAAATGGAGTGGCCAAAAAGAAAAATCATTATCTTTTAAACACCACTAGAGCACTCCTATTCCATCATGACGTGCCAAAACAGTATTGGGGAGAAATTGCTCTCACATTTGCATAAATGGTCAATAGGATGCCATTACGTGTAGGTTCCAAAATGCTTCTAGCATGTCTTTCTCACTTTTATCTAGACGTAAGAACTTCTAATAATCTTATGTCTAAGATTTTTGGTTGCCCTGCATTTGTTCATGTTCATGGTCTTCAATAGGGAAAACTGGAGTCTAGAGTAGTGAAATATGTCTTCTTAGGATACTCACCCAATCAAAAGGGCTATAAATGTTATCATCCTCCTTCTAAGAAAATTAGTGTATTTGTTGATGTAACATTTATCGAAAATGTACCTTATTATTCTCTACCTTATCTTTAGGATGGGTCTATATCTAAGCAAGATAAGGAAAGAGAAAATAACCTAGAAAAATTGTTTGACATCTCTCTTTCACCGTCATCATCTCTACCATCATCTAGTCCTAGGGTAGAATCTTCTGAGTCAAATAGGGAACTTAATCCTAACTTTGTGATGAATGATAAATTTGATATATATATTCCTATTGATAAAAGGCGATGGGAATGATGTATTCAAGAAGGTCAATTGATGGTCCTGACCTGAAGACAGTCCAAGAATTTGCTCCAAACCATCCACCAATAAATGAGGTAAGTGAGATATGTGAACCATTCATTCTGAAATGTCTAGTGAAACTAAGAGCTAGGATGATGATAGTGAGTTACCTATTGCTTTGAGAAAAGGAACTCGAGAATGTACCAAGTGACCTTTTGTATCCTTTACCCCACACCATGTTCTTCCATAGATTTTCGCCTTCCTACAAAACCTTCCTTATCAGCCTAATTACTATTCCCATACCTAAGACTTTATTTGAGGCATTATCCAAAGAAGAATGGAGGAAAGCCATAGAGTTGAGATGGATTTAGGGATGGCAATTATCCGGGCTATAATGGACTTGCTATTGCCCTAGCCTTGCTTGACCCTCTTTGGACATGGTTCGAGCCCAGCTTGAAGCCTAATCATGCATGGCTCATGCCACCTAAGCTTGAGCTTGAGTCTGAGCCTTATTGAGTTTTGGGTGACTCGAAGCCCACTCAAAGCTTGACCCAATTCGACCCAACCTGACCGAACCCATCAAACCCTTTCCATCGTCTTCTTACTCTCTCTATCGGCAAATTTAGAGATTCATCACTAAATCTCATTGATAGGAGAAAAGATATATTGCCAATACACCCAAATTTGTCACTAAAATTCAAGCAATTTCTAGATTTGGGTTGGAGCTAGAAACATGTTGAACAGTAGTAGGTTCTTTTAATATGCAACATATGCCAAAATAATAGTAGAAAGATTGAGAGAGATGGAGAGGAGAAGTGAGAACCATGAGAGAAGCATGAGCATGAGAGCCATGAAAAGTAGTTGAAAAACAAAGAGAGAAGAAGAGATATATTGAGGGAGAGCCATGGAAAAAAGTTGAAAACCAAAACAAAGAGTAGAAGTGACGAAGGATAGTAGAAGTGAGGAAGAAGAAAGAAGAAGAAAGGGTTAAAACATCTGGGCCATGGGTTTTTATATATAGCTGGGCTTTAGGCTGGGCTAGGCTGTGGAGCTTGAGCTTGAGCTCGAACCTGAGCCCAAGCTAGGCTCAAAGTTTGAAAATTGAAAAAAAAAACCCGCCCAACCCCGTTCAAAGTCAAACGGATTTTGCCAAGCCTAGATGAATGCATTAGAAAAAAATAAATCCTAGGAGATAGTAGATTTGCAAGGGGAAAAAAACCAGTGAGATGTAAATGGGTATTTACCTTGAAGTATAAGGCTAATGGATCTTTTGAGAGGTATAGAGCAAGACTAGTGGCTAAAAGGTACACTCAGACATATGGAGTGGATTACATTAGGACCTTTGCTCCTGTTGCAAAGATGAATACGGTAATAGTCATTGTACTCTTGGCAACTAACTTTGATTGGGAATTACAATAGTTTGATGTAAAAAACACATATCTCCATGGTGACGTGGAAGAAGAAATATACATGAATGTTCTTCTTGGATTCGGTGACAATATGGTGGATAATAAAATTTGCAAGTTAGAAAAGGCCCTTTATAGTTGAAGTAATCACCAAGGGCGTGGTTTGGTAGATTTGCTAAGGTAATGGCAATTATAGTTCAAAACAATCCTTGATGACTTTAGGATAAGGTGGCGTGTTCCAATGAGATCGTGTTAATAAATTAGCGATAAATATCTCACAAATTCTAGTACAACATGGTTGGACCAAACTTATTGAAATTGATAGGCACTTTTTTAAAGAAAATTGGAAAATGGGTTAATTTGTATGACTTATATTCCAACTTGAGGATAGCTTGCAGATGTGCTTACAAAAGGGCCTAGTACCCAAGTACTTGAACGTATCCTTGGCAAGCTAGGAATGAGAAATCCTTATTCACCAGCTTGAGGGGGGACTGTAAAAAAGGGTGTCAAGTTGTATATCATTTCAAGAAAGTCAATTTTTTGGTATTATATGAGTTGTGGGGTTCTAATTGATTGTTCTATTTTCCTAGGAAAGTATAGAATTCTAGGAGACTATTTTTGTTTCCTAGGAGAGTGGAATTCTAGGATAATATTTTAATTTCCTAGGAGAGAGTAGAATCCTAGGAGATTGTTTCTTATTTCTCTCCTCCTCTAAGGCGTATGTAAGCATGTGTCCCAAATCATTTGGGAATAAGACAATTCATTTTTGCTTTGTGAATTTTCCTTAGCTGAATAATTTCCCTGTTCTCAGATTGCATTTTGATTCTGCTGAAACAGCAGCTGGGCTTCAGCTTTCTCTTACTGGGGTTCTTGGCTACCGCACTCTGCATCAGGTTCAATGTCACAGTTTTAGTTGTAATCCAAATATTTAAATTGTTATTAAGAAAAATTCTGTGATTGTTTTGGCTTACAGGTGGAACCAAGGGCACAACTGGTGCTGGTTGCAAATACATCTAGCATTGATGATGGAAAATTTTCAACAAGCTCTGGTGGGAAGCTCTGTGACTCTGACTCTGTGAGTGCTGAAGATAATATTTATCCACATGAATGTCGAGCCTCTGAATTTTCTGACATACTTATGACACCAAAATTAGTAGAGAATGGTGATGAACATGGAAACAGAGTAATAGGCAATCGAACTGGCAACCCTGGTACTGCTGGCCCTTTAAATGGAATCCAACAGGCAGTGGTTCTGGCTCACTGTCTTTTAATTGAAAAGAGTCATCGAGATGATGAGTTGCAGAGTAAGTTATTTTGTTTGAACAATAACTGAACCTTGTAATTGATATGTGTAGCACTGTGTTATACCTTTGCTCTGAATGTAAATACCTCTCTATTTTACACATACACGTCCAAACGTGCGAACAAAGTATACGAAGTAATTCTTGACCCTTAATCTTGAAAAATTTCAATGGATGAGCTATGTTGCCTAACATAACTTCTTTCTTTGTTTATCTCTTACTTTTTTTTAAATGACAGATGTGTCCTTTTCTGACTAGAGATATGAAAACTTGCTTTTATAACTTTATAAAATCTACCGTCTCTCTTTCTTTTCATTAAACATGCTAGGAGCATTTGCATATTCCTCTAGTTTGATTATTTGGACCTTGAATGGAGATGTTTATGGAGTCTTACAGTTTTTATATTAATGCATAATGTGACATTATGGTCAATTAAAACTTCAATTTAAGTGCTCCAGTATGTCAATTCTTTAAGTAATTTATAATTGTCCATATGGACTCCTAATCTAAAAATTTAGGATTCAATGGTCTCTAGTTTCCTTTGTTGCTGTTAATAAACAATGATTCCTTGAACATATCTAAGATGCTGAATTACACATTTTGGGTATTAAAGTTCTGATTTGTTTCAGGGTGGAAGATGGCTCCGTATATTGAAGCAGTTGATTCACAGCCATCGTTGGTTTTTTCTGTAAGCAGTTAGAGTTTGTGTAATTGCTTTTTGTAGCACATCTTTATCTCTTTAATTGAATTTGATCACAATGAACTCAAGGGAAAGGTACCATAGTTTAGGCTTTTAAGTGAGTGAGGCTTGAATCAAATGATAAACTCAAATAAGAAAAGTTAACATGATTGCCAGCTGCATATGTTATATTGAATTGTTGTTAATGTGGTAACATGTGAATTGGGCTAGGCCAAAGTCAATGACTCATACTTTTGTTTTATGGTTTCTACAATGATATTACGATTGTGGTAACTATATGAGATTCAATATTATGTTACCTATCCCATATAAAATTTCTTATATTAAAATATTTTAATTATTTTATTTTGAAATATTAGTATTACCTTTTATACCCTAATTTTGTCTAATTTATCTTGAACATTTTTCTTTTGTTTTATGTTGGGTACTTTTGTCTCATTTCATCTTGGACATTTTTGTTTTCTTAAATGTATGGACTTGAGTTGTTAACCTATGGGCTGATTTGAGTCTTGGAAGTTTAAAAATTCAAATTCTAGATGAAGTTCTTCCCAGTGAGAATTATTCGAAGCTTCCAATCCTTGGGTTGGTCGTTTATCTGTTTCAAAATTTTTATTATAAATGAGAAAGGCCTTCAACTTGTTGGGGGAATTTTGTCTATACTGACTGGAAGGGGTTTCAGTTAGTTTGTTTGGGGGATTTTTTGTTTTTGATGTTGATTAGGCGAGCTTATCATTATTTTGTTTGAAGAATTCTAATTGGAAGTGATGACTTGGCGGAGTCTATCATTATTTTGAATAGATGGTCTAAACCTAGTTAATAATAAGTCATCCTATGTTTTTTTTCAGGGTTTTAGATTGTTGATTTCTTATTAATATTGTTTGGAGGCCTTTCTACTATCAGTTCCTGTGCTTTACTTTTATTTCTTTTCCTTTATGCCTTCCTGACATTATCTTGTTCTTTCTCTAGCTACGATGTTTCAGCAATTTGTTACGCATTCGATCGGAGTCTACTCGCACTCACACAGTGGTACGTGCTTTGGAAATGATGAGAAAATTGGTATGTAGCCTATCTTCCTTTTGATTGTGATTGATCTTCTTTTAAGCATCGTACTGTTTTTACTTTTTTAGTCTACTGAAGTGGTCATGTGAAGTAGGAAACAAACTTGGCTGATTAGCAGCCAGCTTTAGAATCTTTGAGAGAAAGAGAGATATTGAGATGCCAAGGACATATTATTAAGAGGAGTCCATACTACAAGTGTGGAAGGATTTTACACGTAGAGACTTGAAAGATTCGGGACCTTTGGCAAACGTTGATATGATCATAGGTGAGTGGCTTGTCAAAGGTTTTGGTTTTGGTTGTCTGGTGCACAAAATGCACAAAGTTGGGGTTGAGCTACATCAATGGTGTTGGCCATCAAGGGCTTTCCGGGCCCCAGATGTTTTTGACTGTCAATGGTGGCTGTCGGTGAATTGCAATCGAGTAGTACTGAGGAAAGGGAGCTAAGTTTATGCTTTTGTGGTTGTATCTCCCTTGCACTCCCTGTTCTGCATGCCTCTATAAATTACAATCTGCCCTGATGAGCTGGATAGTGTTTGAAGGATCAAGTAGGCCAGAGAAGAAGGGAGTGTCTTTTTTTCTTGTCATTTTTTGATGTAAATTCTTTTGGTTACCTTCTAGACATTTCCATGTTTCTTTGTGGTTATTTCCTTTGGATTTTGTCTTTTGATTATAATTACTTTCCAATTTATTATATTCCATATAGGAAATAGAAGACGAGCAATCTTTCTGTTGCTGTTACATTTTAGTTGTATCTTTACTTTTGTCTTACTTATGGATTCCTGTTTATGTTATTTTAGGTGGAAGACATCCACGGACCTTTACCTGGAGTGGCGGAACGGGTTCCCTTTTGTTACGTGGCATATAATCCCAGTATTCCTGCCCTTCAAAAGTAATTGGTTTCCTTATCTTTAGTTGCATCATAGTTCTTGCATTCCTTAAGTTTTCTTGGTATCTACTTAAAGCTTCTGTAAAATAAAATTCTTTATACTCCTTATTCTTCTTTATTTCTGTTCACTTTTATTCATCTTTTATTTGCTTGCTTTTCCTTGGTTTAGGGAATATGGTCAGCTGTTGGTGAGCTGTGGCTTGGTGGGTGAGGCGATTAAAATATTTGAGGATTTAGAGTTATGGGATAATCTAATTTACTGCAACTGGTAAAACGTCCCTGATACTATCTTTTTATTCTCTTCATGGGTTATATTTAAGTAAAGTTCTCTATGATGTGTGGATAATAGTAAGAAGCACTGCTTATATGAGATAATTGTTCAAAACAGCCTTTTGGGTAAAAAGGCTGCTGCAGTGGAGCTCATCAAGAAACGACTATCCGAAAGGCCTAATGACCCAAGATTGTGGTATACCCTTTTCTCTGACTCCTAAATGTGTTTTACATTCTGATTTCTTTATTATCAATGTAATGAGATGTGCTACCTAACAAGCTCAGATGTAGCGTTTTGTTTGTGGAAGTCCTAAAGAACTTGAGCAGGAAGTCCATGTAAAACTTTTTATAGGTCTGTGCGATGAAGTTGTTCTGTAAGGTTTTATAAGAACATTTGTTAGTTTTTTAAAGTCAGTGGCGGCAAAATATTATTTCAGAGAAGGTGCTTTGATTCAGTTCTTGATATGTTTCTCGTTAGATAAACTTTCAGTTGTTAGTTATTGGAGTTTAGATCAAGTTGGTCGTCTAACTTCATCTCAAGGTCCTATTATACTTGGGTATATTTATGCACTCAAAAGCTAATTTGTTTCTAGGTGTTCATTGGGTGATGTTACAAATAATGATAGCTACTATGAAAAGGCCCTTGAAGTTTCAGATGATAAGTCAGCACGAGCTAAGGTTGTATCTTGTGTAACAAAATTCTGTTTTTAAATATGTTGATATTTAACTTTCCCTTTTCTGTGCCAGCGATCTCTTGCTCGAAGTGCATACAATAGAGGAGATTTTGAGACGTCTAAAATCCTTTGGTATGCTTATCTGTTCATCTTCAACTTATGAAGTGTGCCCGATTATCTCATTGTCAAATTCTAATTTGAGGGAAAGCAACACTTGATTTTGGTATAGGGAGTCTGCAATGGCGCTAAATTCCTTATATTCAGATGGTTGGTTTGCACTTGGTGCTGCTGCCTTGAAGGTTGTATTCTCTTTTGGTTTATTCATTAGGATTTATTACAATTTTCTATCAATCAATCTTTGGTTGATGCCTTCTATTTTCAATGTTGATTCAGAAATTGATCATTACATGATAGTGCAGGCAAGGGATGTTGACAAGGCTCTGGAAGCATTTACTCGAGCTGTTAAACTTGATCCTGACAATGGTGAAGCTTGGAATAACATTGCTTGTCTGTATGTTGTTTTCATATTCTGGCTTTTTTGTTCCCGTTTTCTTTAAGTATTGTTTTCGTTCTTGAACTTGTTTTGCTTTCATTTGAATTTCCTGTTGTTATTTCTAGTTTTTTTTTAGCTAAATGGGAATTTCCTCACAATTCATTATATATTTAATAATTTTTGCTAGATGGATCTCATATAGGCTTGTAGTTTGACATTGTTGTGTATCAAACAAGACAGAAGTAACGTCATAGGGTTGATTATTGTTATTTTGCTATTCTACCAAACTTATTGAGGTGGAGAGCCCAATAAGCATTCGATTTCCAGTAGTGAGATGGATATATGGGTAGAGTTTGCTGTAACTAAAACTGAGGGATACTTTTGGTTTGCTTCTAGAGGGATCGGTTGGGGTTAGAAGGTGTGGTTTTGAATAGTATTTCCCAACTCATCCAGTTGAAGAAGTCATACATACCAAACTGTAGTTTCTTGTATATTGCTACTGCAATCTGAAAAATTGCAACATTGCTCCCTTGATAATTTCTCTTGTTTCACTTCAAAATAAAGTGTGAATCATGTGAAAGTTGTACTTATGGCATTTTTTTACAAATTACTTTATAAACTTTTGGTAGGTTGTATTTTCCTTACTGTTTTTTCGATTAAGATTTATTAGTTCCAGTCCTTTAACAATTGTATTTTTAAGCCTATATTGTACGCTAAACAGCATGCAATGTTGGCATCTAGTTGTTAATGCAAGCACCCTTTGGTTCACGTTAAAAACTTTCCTTCATTTATTGTCATCAAAATTGTGAATTATGATGCATATAACTGATGATGCAGACATATGATCAAGAAGAGGAGCAAAGAGGCTTTCATTTCTTTTAAGGAAGCCCTGAAGTTTAAGTATGGCATTGTCCATTTCGTGTACATTTCACATTTATTATTCTTGTTGAGGCATACCCTCAGTCTTTCCTTGGATTGATATGGATGTCACATCATAACATGACTGTGTGGCAGACGAGACAGCTGGCAGATGTGGGAAAACTTCAGTCAAGTAGCAGTAGATGTGGGCAATATTCGCCAGGTATGTTGAATATTCATGCTTGTTGGTTTGCATCTACAAGATAATCTGGAAGATTACTTTTTGTGCTAGTAGCTTGTGGCATTAACTTTCTAGAATATGTTTAATTCATAAAAGGTTCCCATTTGTTCTGTACTTTCAGATTAATTGACCTAGTTATTTATAACGAGTATTTGGACTATCACTTCCCAAAAAAAGAGTATTTGGACTTAAGCTCTCAAATCATGAAATGAAATCATTGAGAAGATAAAGTTACTCCCTACGATAGAGAAGTATCTTACAAATGATATTACAACAGTAAACTTCATGTTTTGTTAGTATAACATTTGCTTTGAGAAAGGATTTGATGACATTCAAGGATATACATGTAGAAGGTGTCATTCATGCAACTTAGAAGATAACATAGTGTTGAGATACTAAACAGCTGTAAGTAGATTATACTTAGATATAGATAGGCTGTAAATGGATACAATAAGTTTGAAATCCCTTAAATTAAGGGATTACATTAGATAGCTTTAGATAACTTTCCATATTTAAATTCCTACTTGTAATGTCCTATATATGCTGTATTCTCCTATTCAATATATGAGAAATAGAAAAATTCTTTCCCATATGGTATCAAAGTCGTAGGGCTTCTTTTTCTGGGATTTGTCCTTTGAGCAGCCTTCATTGCTGCACTACCGAAACCCTATTTTTTTTTTTTCTCTTGCGTGTTCCAGCCTTCATCGCTGCATTCCTCCTTACCTCTCTTGTGTGATTCTCATTAGGATAGCCTTAATTGCTGCAGTATCTTCTTCTTAATCATGTCAACCTCTCAAACCTCTTGTCTCCACTAGATCTTACCCTCCAGAAGAATTCGACACCATTCAGAAAATTGGAGATTTACAAAATATTCGAGCTTCCGATAGGCTTAATGGGAAGAACTATCTCAAATGGTCTGGTCTCAATTTGTCCGTACATACCTCAAGGGCAAAGGGAGACTTAGTCATCTTCTTGGAACAGGACCGACTAAGGATAACCCAATGTTTGAAACATGGGATGAGGACGATTCCATGATAATGTCCTGGCTATGTGATTCTATGGATCCCATGATCAGTGACACTTGCATGTTTTTGTCATTGTAAAGGAGATTTGGAGCTACATTCGTCGCACATGCTCGAAGGCTCGTGATGTTGCTCAAGTGTACGAGATCAAGATCAAAACTGCAGCTGCAAAGCAAGGAGATAAATCTGTCACAGAATATGCAAACTTGCTGTAGAATTTGTGGCAAGAGCTCGATCATTGTCAAGTTTTTGAGATGAAATGCCCTAAGGATGCTGTCATCTTGAAGAACTTCATTGAAAAAGACCGTGTTTATGATTTTTTGGCTGGGCTGAATGCTGAATTTGACCAGGTCAGGATCCAAATCCTTGGAAAAGAGGACAATCCGTCTCTAGAAGAGACAATGTTATTGATTCGAGCAGAAGAAAGTCGAAGGAGTGTTATGCTTGAACTGCAAACCATGGACGGGTTAGCCTTATTAGCAAAAAAAAACTGATCATCAGGACAAAGGAAAAACTGATCTATCTAAGCATTCTGGTAGAGAAAACCAGGCGAAGGAGAATAAGGACAACCTCTGGTGCACCCACTGCAAGAAACCGAGGCATACAAAGGAGACATGTTGGATAATAGACGGCAAACCACCAATTCGAGAATGGGGATGCACCCACTGCAAGAAACCGAGGCATACACAGGAAACATGTTGGATAATAGACGACAAACCACGAATTCGAGAATGGGGAAACCGTGGGGGACAACAGAGGTCCCAAGCATATATGGTAGATCAGCCCAAAGTTGAGGAAAATTCAAGAACAATGGAATTAAACAGTGAAGAAATTGAGAAGCTGAGAAGCTTGTTGGGCACTATTGAAAAACCTTCTAAGACTTGTTATTTGGTTCTTTCAGGCAAACCTTTACTCCCTATTTGCATGAATGCCTCAGAAAATCTTCATACCAATTCTTGGATAATAGACTCGGGTGTCACAGACCATATGACACCCACATCTCAACTCTTTCACACTTATACCCCATGCCCAATTAACAAAAAGATTGTAGTGGCCAATGGCTCTCTAATTACTATTGCTGGTTTCCGAGATATACACATCACACCTACCCTTATTCTAAAAAGGGTTCTCCATATTCCAAAATTGTCGACTAGCCTACTTTCTATTCAAAAGATTACCTATGATCTTAAATGTTATGCTACTTTTTTTCCTTCTCACTATGTTTTTTAGGATCAGGTCTCGGGAGGAGGATTGGACTTGCTAAGGAAAGGGGTGGCCTCTACCTACTTGAATTGCCTCAAAGAGTTAGGAGCAACCTATCTTTGTCATTTCTCAGTTCCTCAAATAAAGATACCATTTGGCTGTATCATCTACGCCTAGGTCATCCATCTTTTAAAGTTTTAAAGGTCATGTTTTCTCATTTGTTTCAAGGATTAGATATTTTTGAATTTCTTTGTGATGTTTGTGAATTTATGAAACATACTCGAGTATTTTTTTCCTTTAGCAATAAAAGAAGCTCTCATCCTTTTCATTTGATTCATAGTGACATATGGGATCCCTCTACTATACCTAATATCTCTGGGGCTCGTTGGTTTGATCCTTAATTGATGATTACACTCAAGTAATATGGCTCTTTCTTTTTAAAGAAAAATCTGATGTTAGCCTTGCTATACCTAATTTTCACTCTGATTCAAAACCAATTTGGTGTTAAAATAAAAACTTTAGGACAAACAATGCCATAAAGTACTTCAACCAGACTTTGTCACCTTTCTTTCAATCACAGGGCATTATACATGATTCATCAATGTGTTAACACACCTTAACGAAATGGGGTAGCAAAAAGGAAAATGGGCACTTACTCAACACCACCCAAGCCTTACTCTTTCAAGGGAATGTCCCTAAATCCCTATTGGGGAAAGGCAGCTCCTACAGCCACATACATGATAAATAGACTTCCATCACGTGTGTTAGACAACAAAAACCCCATAGAAATTCTTAATAGCTTCTATCCACACTTCAGAACCTCAAATGGCCTCACACCTAGGGTATTTGGATGTACCACCTTTGTTCATGTTCATAACCAACATAGAGACAAATGAGACCCCCGAGCCATCAAATGTGTCTTCCTCAGTTACTCACCTACTCAAAAGGGATACAAGTATTACAATTCATCATCTAGGAAGTTTTATATCTTTACAGATGTCATCTTCATAGAAAATACACCTTTTTTCTCCAAGTCCTATCTTCAGGGGGAGATTTCAATGATGGAAGATAGCACTTTTGAGTCCTTCGAACCACTTAAATCCCTTGACCTTCCTTCTGCTCCAGCTCGTAGTGTTGAAACAACTGAGCCTTCTGAACCAATTACATCTAAGTTTTCCAATTCTACTACTAAACTTATGTCATCACATGTCCCAACTAGTGTTAACTCAGGTGTATTCAAGGAGGAAGGCCGTTTTAGAACTGACACAGATCCATGAATCCAACTCAGACTCTAGAAATGAAATCATGGTAAGATCTGACTCACCTTTACACACAATTTTTTGAACCTATTGTTGTTAGGAAAGGAACTAGAGAATGCACTAAACGACCACTTTATCCTCCATCTCACTATGTTTCTCTTAAGCGTCTGTCACCAACCTACCAAAACTTCATTATGAGTTTAAATAACATTACTATCCCGAACACCGTTTCTAAGGCATTGTCAAAAAGGGAATGAAGGGATGCTATGAGCGAGGAGATGATTGCATTGGAAAAGAATAGAACATGGGAGATTGTTGATAGACTGAAAGGGAAAAACATTGTTGACTGTAAGTGGATTTTCACACCTAAATATAAGGCTGATGGATCTCTGGAGAGATATAAAGCTAGATTGGTGGCCAAGGGGTACACTCAAACCTACGGTATTGATTATCAAGAGACTTTTGCCCTAGTTGCAAAGATGAACACTGTGAGAATTTTGTTACAATTGGATGCCCACTTTTATTGGCAACTCCTACAATATGATGTTAAGAATGCATTTCTCCGTGGAGACTTAGATAAAGAAATCTATGTGAACATGCCACCAGGATTTGAGGGAGACATGGGTAACAAAGTTTGCAAGCTGAGGAAGGCCCTTTATGGGTTAAAACAATCTCCTAGAGCTTGGTTTGGGAGATTTGCA
>JANZLF010000005.1:19779822-19791285 GCA_026546835.1 Erythroxylum foetidum | reverse complement strand
TAGCTTTAGATAACTTTCCAGATTTAAATTCCTACTTGTAATGTCCTATATATGGCTGTATACTCCTATTCAATATATGAGAAATAGAAAGATTCTTTCCCACACATAGTTTGGATGCTTCAAGTAAAGGGGAAATAAGGCCTTAGAGAGGCAAGGTTGACTGCTGGTCTTACTATCAGGGTGTGGAAACCACTAGTATGGCAGGAGAGTATCCTTTCTCATTGTGGAACATTTGTTAACATAATTGCAAATAATAAAATGAACCAGTACTTCTACAGATAGAGTTTCACAGAATGAACTATACGCTATTAGAATGTATTTTTAATATTTTTAATGCTCTAGATATGCTTATTTTTATTGGCTTAAATTGTTGAGCCTTCAAGGAAATCGGGTGGAGATGAGTAGCACTTTAACAAATCTGGTTGTAGTAGAAAAATCCTAGAGCTTCCAGAAACTGACTCCTTTTCTATTTAAGTTGAAACTTCTTGTATACACCAGTGATTTGGTGAGAGCATCTCATACAATTCAAATTGTTGTAGAACTGTTTGCTTTGTGAATATCAAAATGGTGTACTTTGAACTTTTTGAGTACAAAAGTTGGACTGTTCCCCATACTTTCTGGTACTTCAAGACGTGGGCCTAAGAATCTTATGATGTTAACAGCTCTGTTTTAAGTTATATTGACCCTTAGGAGGTCACTCTGGATGAATCCTGAACATGACAATATTTACACCAAATTTCTCGATCTGACAATGCAAATTAGCTTTACCTTTGTAATACAAGATTGCTGGTTGCGATTTTCTCCCCAGCTTATCAATCATGTCCCATCTGGCCTAACAAGACCTTTGCTACTGCTTGAATCATATGGTTGAGAAATATAATCAATGGGCTGATGCATCTGAATCTTGAGAATGATTTCAAAAGAGATTTGCTGATTCAACTTATTAATTGAATCATTATGTTAGAATTCAGCCATTGCAAGAATTTTATATCATTTGTTAACATTGTGACCTGCCAAACATCTCCTAAGCTCCAAATTCATCACTTCTGTATGTCCATCTATTTGATGATGAAGTTTTTTGAAAAATGCAGCTTTAATATTCACTAACTTACGAATTTCCAATAATAGTAGTAAATTTCACATCTTCGCTTGAATATAGCAGTCTGGGGAACTTGCCTTTTCCATTAAAGAATAAGTTTCCAAGATAACAAGGAAAAGGCCTTGCAATATGCTACAAATGTTCAATAATATGTCAACTACCACTACTAATCATGCCTCCAATTGTTTTGTTAATCCAATACGAAGTTCAAATTTGAGCAATTAGTGGTGACATAAATCTTGGCATTTGGTTTTTCCTGTCACCTGGTTCATATTTCATTTTGAATGCTTCATGGCACAACTTGCTCCAAAAAAGGCTAATAGAAAATATCTTTATCCATTGCTATGGTCTATCATGACCAAAAAATATCCAGATATCTCCTCCGTAGGGAGCCTGTTATTGTTATTTATTCTGTCCAATTCGAGTCTTTAACCTAATTCTAGTCCTTGTTGAAATTTTATACTCTGACCTCTTTCAGTATGTCACTTTAACTTCAAATTATCTTTACAATTTTTAGGGTTAATTCATCTTTTGCTTTTTCCTTGAACAAGATCTTTTCTTTCTTCTATCTTGTTTAATCATGACTAAACCATAAATCTAATAATTGATGTGGCATCGCATTTGAAAGATTTTGACCAACCGAAACTAGGATAATGTTTCAAAATTTGAAGTTTTGTTTTAGAAGTCAGAGTTCATAAATATGAGAACATATATGGTTTGCTCGTATTATGTTATTAAGAAAAGAATTCTGAATAAGGATATGGAGGAAGAAACATGACGCTGGAATTAATATCTAGGAACAAAGGCAGGCACTTCCTCTTTGATATAATTTCTTCTTTAAAAAATCCTGTTGTTTAATGTTCTAATAAAAGATTTTATACTTTGTTAAGATGGACATACACAACTCTTAAGTTAATTTTCTGTTAACTTTTTCTACTGAACTGACATGTGGCATGCTTCAAATCATGCAATGTGTCAGTTCCATCAAGTTTTTAACGGAAAAACTAATGAAATGAGTGTATATATCCATTTCACAAAGTATGAGGAACCTATAGTGAGTTCTTAAGGAATCAAGCAAAACATAGGGATGGTTTATGTCTTTTACCCTAACATCTAAAACTGAACTTAACTTGCCACAAAAATAGTGTCTGATTGTTTTGTGTTGATTTATTACTAAAGTAGAGTGTTGAGGTTTAAATTGAACTAAAATAAATTTGAGGGAATTGAAGTATTTGAATAATTTTTTGAGGACCTATTTGGTACAATCTGCTATGTAAAATATATATCTGAATAACCCATATCCTGCTATCTTGTTACATCAGATCATTGTTCTCTTTGTTTGCTAAACTGATGGTGAGTTATTTTATGTTTGAGTTTGTGGAAATTTGGGGTAGTTCATGGAGGTCACTGATGTTAGGCAGAAATTGTGATTAGGATGCTGTTATAGAACTAGAGCTTGTGATTAGGACGCTGTTACAGAACTAATACAATAATTCACTGCATTGTTGGGCTACTCTGTTTACGCTAGTTGCATGGATATATTATTGCTATCTATTGTTGACCATTTGCTTATTTATGATACATTTGTCTACCTTATGTTACCCAGTTGCTTTGGTAATATTAGGTACGTTTATTTCCTAGGAAACATTTAACTTAATACGTATAAGGAGGTGTCTAACATATAAATCTGTTACACTAACAAACGGGGTTCAGGAAGGAAAAAGAATTGTCCAGAAGAGGAGAGAGAATATTGAAGAGAAAGTTTTGTGAACAACTCCTACTAATAGTCTGTTACAACACAACCAATCATGGGCTATCACCTAGCCAGTCTAACTTTATTAGCTTAACAGTATGGTGTAGTATCATTTAGAACTAAATTGTCCATAAAACAATAATCCAGTTCAATTCATTGACTCCCTCGCAATTAAAACCATAACAAGTTTCCCCCCCTATAGATCCATTTTGACAAGGTTGTGAGATGGAAAACATTGTTGAAGCTCGTAGGGGAATTCCCAAGTTGTTTCCTGAGGATTGACTCCTGACCACTACACCAAAACCTGAGTGGCTGGTTTGATGTGCATCTTGACAAGTCTCCTTTCCAAGATCACTATGCTGTAAGATCAGCAGGAAGAATATAAGTTGGTGGTGTAGAAGACAGAACATGTTTCCTCATCTGAGGTATATGGAACCGATTGTTCAGTACGGTGCCTGAAGAAAATTTCAGTTTATAGGCTACCTTTCCCACTCGATTCAGCACCTCAGAAAGGGCGATAAAACAATGGGGTTAGCTTCTGGTTACTTCTGCAACCCAATGAGGTCTGTCTATATTGGAGCTTAATAGACGTTTGAGTCTTCAATCTGAAACTCCTTGTCAACACTTTTCTTGTTGGCTTGCTTCCGCATCCTTTCCTGAGCCCTCCGCATATGGGGTTGAATCACTTGAATTGCAATTTCTCTATCAATTAATGCTTGATCCATTGCCAAAAGTTTGGAGTCTCCTGTAAAATAAGGCACATGAAGAGGAGGTGGATAACCATACACAACTTTGAAGGGTTGATGTTTATAGCTGACTGATGAGTGGTATTATACCACCATTCTGACGAAGGCAACTAGTGAGTCTGCTTAGTTGGATAATCACCCGTACACCTTAATAGGTCTGCAATGTTCAGTTTGGGGGGTTATAAGCTGATGACAATTGAAGTCCCACTCCCTGTAACTTGTGAAATTCCTGCTAGAAAGAACACTGGAAGATAGGATCCCTATCACTTGTTATAGTTTCAGGCATGCTATGGAGTTTGAATATGTGTGAGAGGAAATTCTGAGATACCATTTTAGCTGTATAAAGATGCTTCAAGGCCACAAAATGTGCATACTTTCTGAATTTATAAGTGACAACTATGATTACCGAGAGACCATTTGATTTGGGAAAGCCTTCAGTGAAATACATGTATCTGTCCGACATTCACTTCGGATGCATAATGCTAGTCATTAACACCAATTTCAACCTCAAACCAGCGTTGAAAACAACCACCACCCCCCTTTTCCACTTAAGAATGCCCCTTGCCATTCACAGGTGCGACTGTTGAGCTCCAGCAGCTAACTGAAAAATAAGGTCTTTGATGGTTGTATCTTCCTCCAATCAGTAAATTCAGCGAATAGGTTCAGCAACTCTTGATGCTGGCTGTCCTCCAACTTAGAATCACCCATGTTCAATTCCTGAAACTGATGCTTTAAGGAGTATTTCAGTTATACATGCAAAGCTGAGCTGCAGATTGTGGCTTTGAGAACAACTTTTCAAACCTTTTGGTATCACCCTTCGACAGAATTTGCTTTGTCTGCTTACCAAAGTTATAAAGCACTTCATCCAATGTGGAGAGCCACTGAACTACTTCATCCAATGTGGAGAGCCACTGAACTCCCAAGGCCATATCACAGCCTCCAAGAGATAATACTAGTGCATTTGTACTACAATTAAGCTCTTCCATTGTCCATTCAAGCAGACTGCAAATTTTTGAACAAGGCTGCTGCAGGCCTCCACAAGCTGTAATCTTGGCCCCAACTACATCCTGCATTTGATCCCTTATGTACACGGGCAGTGTCCACAAAATTGTGGGTATTCTCATTGTCAATATTAGCTTGTGGAGAGGTCTCCCTTTGTGGTGACCAACAAACCTCATTTGTTTAAATCCCCATTAAACACTCCTGACAATGTAATGAAATCATCAGTTTGTAGTAACCAACAAACCTCATTTGTTTAAATCCCCATTAAACACTCCTGACATTGTTTATAACAAAAATCATCAGTTGATTCCATTTCTGTTGAACTACCAGCCATTTCTTCCCAAATCTATTCTTCTTCATCCTCAACCACAAATAAATTCCGTTGTTTCCTTTTGTATTTGTGCCTAGGTGCATATTTTATCATCACACCAGGAGCAGATACCCTTAGCCCCCTTCTCTTCAAACTCCTTGCTACTTAGTTGCCTTTGCTGTTTTTAAACAGTCATAGTAGCCATAATGTGATTATTGTTTTAAGGTGAGAGTAGTAAAGCAGAAGGATGAGGCTTCATAATCACCAATGCAATAGTATTAGTTGGAACCACTGCTAGAGAGAAACAGATGGTGTAATAGCAGTAGTATGTTTCAATGTATTCAGCTAGTGGAGGGATAAAAGACCTAGTAAGATTGATTCTGGAATTTGTAACTTATTGGAGTTACCTTCCAAAAAAAATTCATTATTCATGTACAGAACCTGTTTGCCTTAATTCCTTGAAATCTCAGGCCGAGGCCTCTAATGCTTCATCTCCGAATGGTTGAGTTATTGCAGCAATATACTTTCCCCAGCCGAGCTCCTCATTCATCAGACGGTGTCAGACATATAATTGATGCCATTCACTACACATTCCAAATGAATTGCGGCAATCTTGACCCTTAATTAAGGAAGACTTATGTCCATGTTAAAAAGCTGCTTTGCTTTGTATATCGAGCTGTGCATATGAACCATCTTAAACAGGGAATTCTACTTTTCCCAGTCTTGTTAGAGCTGCATAGGGAAGCTTTTCTGTTGGGGATGAATCTTGATTAGTTGGGTTGGGGATGAATCTTTGATTAGTTGGGTTCCTAGCTGACTCCTGCAATGCTTCAGCAGAGTGGAGCTTTGTGATATATGGAATGTTACCCACTGTTGGAGAAGTTCTTTATGTGCGCTCATATTAAGTTTGTTTTCATGAATCTCCTGCAGCAGTTTCTTTTATCTGATTGTATAGAACTTCCTCCATTTGTCTGAGTTCCTCTAGTTCCTTCTACCATATTCAATACAGACAGTAGTAGAAGATGGATTGAGTGTGATAATATGGTGCCAGGGTTGATGCTCTGATACCAAATGTGACCCTGAAAAATGGAGTTTGGGCTGAAAGAAGAATTGCAAAGAAGAAAAGAGAGAGAGACTTTAGGGAGACTTTGTTATAATTTCTGTTCTGGGAATTCTTGCTAATGGACAATTTCTGGAATATATCAGTTACGAGCTAACAACTTATAACAGTATTACAACCGGCACAAGTCATGGGCTGCCACCTAGCCATTCTAATAACTTTATTAACTAAACAATATGGTTTAGTATCATTTAAAACTTAACAATCTGGTTCACTTCATTTACTCCTCAATTAAAACCGTAACAGAATCCAGGCAACACTATCTCCATAGTATATTACTTGTTAATCAGTGTAAGGCTGTCTGCTTCGTAGAAGTTAATGGTTGTTTGTCAAACTGATAGTGGGACTTGTTAACGACTTTTTTCTGTTTGATTTGATATTAGCAGGCCCTTGAAGCTATTAAGATGGTGTTGAATTTGACTGATGGAAAAAGAATTGATGTGGAATCATTCGAGGGAGTAATGCAAGAAATAGAAAGAAGGTCTTCAAGACAATCTACAGAGATTACTCCGAGCTGTGAGTGTAATGCATCTTGTCCAAATGATGGAAATGGTCCTATAGACGAGTTGGAGTCAACTGTTGGAGGGCAAAGGGAAACTGAGAAATTGGTGGAGTTGTTGGGCACACTTCTGCAGCAGGTATTTTGAGCTTTTATTCCTATTTATATATTTTTATCATCCACCCATATTTTTCCACATCTGGGAAAATGTTGCATCTGAAAGTCCAAGTTCGATAATCATCTTCAATTGTTGGACCAACTTAAAAAGTAATTAGAAGATTTAGCATTATTTGCTTGAAGTAAATCCTTTATTGAAGTGATCGATATCTAAAACTGCGTATGTTATTTACCCAACAAAAACAAAAATGCGTTTGTTAATTTTGCAGATAGTCAAAAGTGAAAGCAGAGCAGACGTGTGGGCCTTGTATGCAAGGTGGCATAAAGTTAGAGGAGATCTCACTATGTGCTCTGAAGCCCTTCTGAAACAAGTTAGATCATATCAGGTGACTCCAGTTACCACTTCTGTAATTTTTGCTTCCGTGATTTCTTTCAAGTGTTCAAGTGAGTTGCTTTAGGTTTATTTTTCGCTGTGATGTAAGAAATGGATAAGTGACAAGTTAGATCATATCAGGCAGCCCGGCCTATTGGCATATCTATTAATTATATGGCAGATGGCCATTTTACATAATAAGGGACGTTCTCCACCCAAGTTCCTAATGGAGCTATAGATTTTCTGTTTTCATCATTGAAGTTCATAAGTCCTTCTAGGCATATGAATTGGAAATAATTGTTCTTCGAAATTTCCTACAGCAACTTATGGTTTTCTTAGGATAGATCTAGTATTTCCTTGGGATGTGTTTTTACACTTACATCTATGATTATTGAGTTTCTGACATTTTCTTTAGTCTGTCTCTGTACAATCTTTTTCATCATAACTAGATATATTTTGAAAGGACATTACTTGGATTTCTTGTGTTTTTTTATTAACTGATTGAACTTTCTACCTCAGGGTTCTGATTTATGGAAAGATAAGGAACGATTTAAAAAATTTGCACATGCCTCCTTAGACCTTTGTATGGTATACATGAAAATTTCATCTTCAACTGGTAGCCGTCGCGAGCTCTCTGCAGCTGAGATGCACTTGAGGAATACGGTTAAACAGGCAAGATGACTACTTTTTACTTTGATGGGAGTTACTAATTTTGAGCT
The DNA here is from genome assembly GCA_026546835.1 of Erythroxylum foetidum. NCBI lineage: Eukaryota > Viridiplantae > Streptophyta > Magnoliopsida > Malpighiales > Erythroxylaceae > Erythroxylum > Erythroxylum foetidum. The sequence continues at coordinate 19,783,547 of JANZLF010000005.1, read as the reverse complement.
TTATATTTTACTGTAACTTTCAATTATTTTACCACAAGTATGCAAGCATCCTTTAGCTAACATTCACTAATGAAGTTGAGTTGTTGCCGAGTAATGACAAATTGAAATTGTCCGTGGAAATACCAGGCCGAGTGCTTTTCAGACACACAAGAGTTCCGGGATCTCCAAGCGTGTCTTGATGAAGTGAAACTGAAACTTGAAGCCCAATCTGTATAATTTCTAGGTAACATAAGTTGGTAGAGTAATTATATTTATTCTCTTGTTTTTGTACAGACTGTTTCGGCTCTATTTAAGTAATCGAGTCTCCTAGTTCAAAGGAAGAGTTTTGAATCTGCTTTCCCTGTTTTGAATTATTCGAGTAATCTTGTCATTTGTTGGCGATGCCACAATCTCTTATGTTCCATTTTTCACTTTGAGCATTTATTTCGTCCATCAATACTAATTTTCACTTTGTGCCATTAAGTGCATCATGAATACTCATGACTTGGATAGAGTTTATCATAGCCAGTGTATTTTGCAATTAAGTGATTAGTGCAAGAATGAATTCCTTTCTTAAGTATTATTTCAATTACTTAATGATTGTACTATATTAAAAATTATAAACATATAAATTGTTATCTCTCTACCACTAATTAGGGTTACAGCATTTAATTTATGTAGTCTTTGGAGAGTTAGAGAGAAAAACTAATTTTAATCATGAGCGACGTGAAATTTATTCTTGATCTCTAAAGAGAAAAACGACATTTCTTGCATTAGGTACATAATGCAATGATACTTCAATGATTTGTGATAATTGTTTATTCAAGATTTTAAAATTATGAATATAAGTTTTGATTTTGTCATAAATATCATATTTTTATGTGGTACAGAGTTTGTTTTGAATAAATAATTTGTTCATCTAACATACTATGATTGTTTTGATGATAATTATTAATATTTGAGTGTTTGGGAAAAAAAAGAAAGAAAGAATTAGATTAATGAATAATCTAGATATCAAACACGGCTTATGCATATAATATTATTTATTAAATAACAATAGCAAGGGGACTTTCCACTATTTTTAGCGTTGGTCCATAGGTTAATTTATTTTAACCATTCGAAGTCCTCATCGGCCATTGTTCCTATTCCTTTATTGTTTCAGGTGGAGTAGGTTTCTAATTGTGTAAGTTCAATAGTTTTCAAAGGACAAGTGGAGAGGTGAATGGTGGCATCTCTCTTCTTTTTTTTTAATCACCTAAAGGTAAAACATAATATATATACGTGCGTGTGTATATACACACACATACATATACATATAATGTTAGAATTCAAAGATCTTTTTATAGCAACATATCCGTAATGCGCGTGTTAAAGACCACATAAATGCAGAATTCTAATGGCTTTTATCATATCCAAGCCGAATATTAATGGCCATTATTTTGTACATCACATATTTTATTTTATTCTTATATTTTTTTATTCTTATGTTATGTATTGTATTAATTTTATCAATGATTTCATGCTAGCTTTATGCACATTATTATTGGAATTTAAAATTGTGTTATTTGTTAAATTTATACATGATATAATAAAAGGATAATTTGTTAGTCACTAAAGTGACTAAATTAATTAAGTGGATTTTTGTCATGGAAAATAGTTATTTATTCATAAAATATTAATTTTTGTTATAAAATTAATTATATGAATAAATGAAGTTTATTAATTGATGGAATTTTAGAATTTATCTAAAGATAAATTAATAATTTACAACTAATAAACATAATAGGGAAAAATCAATATTCACTTGTCAAACATATTATGTATCCAAAGATATTGATTGTACTTCATGAATTTTTGTTTAATTACCTAATAAAGTTTATATGACATTGAGTTTATAACAATATATTGTTGAGTTTGCCCAAAGGAAAACTGCAGTATTTTTTTTTGGTAAATCAGAGAAAAATTAACTAAATGAACAAAATATATACAGAAAAGTCCACAGACACGGTTGGTAAATACTCCGCCAGTCAAGCCTCAAGGCAGCCAATAATAAACTAGGAAATACAGCAACTGGGGAAGATGTAACCCGAAACCCACTCAATAATTACATCAATATTACCAAGAAACAAAGCAGAAACTCAAGCAGACAAAGTCAAATAGAAAGCCTAACTGAGACACTCCAACCTTAAGTTAGCAAGCATAGACAAACTGAGATAAAGGAACTGCGTAGTCATGGCCCAGACTGGCCAAGATGAATACTGCCACCAAGAATGAACTACTCTGCACCTCCAAGGGTAGGCATGGCAAGCAAGGACACTCCGAATATAAGACCATTTTTAACGGTTTGAACTTCGCTAAATGGTGCATATAAGTCAATTTTTATTTAGGTGTTTTAGATCTTGATTTAGTATTATTGTAAGAAAAACCTGCTTCTATTACAGATACGAGCGATTAGGTTGAGAAGACAAACTATAAAATGTAAGAAAGGTCAAACATATTATATCTTCATTTTATGCGAATAACTATTGCCAACAATATTAAGACCACTATTCTACAAACTAAAATGGTAAAGAATACCTTAAATTTATGGAAGAATATTTTTGTTCTACGGACTAAATATCTGGCTTATATACTAATGAATAAACTCACGACCATAAAGTTTGATGGGTCATAGAGCATGTAGTAACATGTCCTAGAGATGAAGAATATTGTAGCAAAATTAAAGACCTTGGGTAGGATAGTTAATGACTTCTTCTTAGTGCAATTCATTATCAACTCATTACCTCCTAAGAATGGACCTTTTAAATTTTACTACAACGCTATAAAGGATAAGTAGAATATTAGTGAATTTTCTAGTATGATCATTCTAGAGGAAACAAGGCTAAAGAATAAAGGAGTTCGTTTAATTAAACTTGTGGGTTAAGGAGTTAGCAAGATTCACAAGCTAATGGCCAAGAAACTTAAGAAGAAAGCACCTATTAAAGAAACATATGTTATTAATAATGTTGACAAGAATGAACAAAGGATAAAGAAGTGTTATTTCTGTAAGAAGGAGGGATACTTTTAGAACGATTGTCTGAAACGTAAGGTTTAATTTGAAAAGAACTGTAAAAATAACCTTTTGTATGTTCTGAACTAAACTTAATTGAAGATCCTTCCAATAGTTAATGGCCTGAATCTGGTTCTACTACTCATATTTCTAATGTTATGTAGGGATTCTTTACAATCCAAACTATATATCGAATTGAAAACTTTTTGTTCGGGAGAAACTATAAGAAGGTCCTAGTTGAAGCTATAAGGACTTAACCCTAATATTAGATATTGATTATCACCTAGATCTAATACAAACTCTTTATATACATTCAATTTCTATAAACTTAATTTCTATTTCTAAAATTGGTGAAAGTGGTTTTACTTTTGAGTTTAGTGATGAATGTTTTATTTTATTTAAACATAATTCCATTGCTAATTATAGAATTCTTATGGATGGGTTATATAAATTGAAACTTAAAGTTAATTTTTTTGAATCCATATTTTTTATTTATCATACCATAGGAACTAAGCATATCATAATGTGTAACACCCAAATACCCTCTGGGAGGATAAATGGATGCCACCCAAGACAGAACAAACAAAATCAAACATTACACATATGCATTGTTTTAAAATTAAGTTTAACACACATATAATACATCTCATAATTTCAGAAACAAATCGAAAGAATATTTACAGGCCCAAACAAACCA
>JANZLF010000005.1:19756225-19769282 GCA_026546835.1 Erythroxylum foetidum | reverse complement strand
TTATGTTGGAACCTAGCCCTAAATGTAGGTTTTGTGAGTATTGTGCTTGGAAGCTAAATTAGAGATTTTTGTGATTCGAATTGGTTCAAGTGATCTTCTGGAAAGTTGTAGAGGAATAAATTAGCTTGAAAATGAGATATAGCATGTTAATTTGGGATGTAAGAATTGGGAGTTATGAATTTTCAAAGACTGGACCTAAGTTAGGTCATTGACTAGTGATCAGGGCAGCCACTTGCATGACAGTTTTGAGTTAGTTAGTGATGGAATTTGTCTTTAAGCCCTTCATGAGAAGTTTAATATTTTGTTTGATCTTTTCATGGGTATAAATTATGCAATTGTTTGACATTTTTGTAAGGAGTTATGATTTTTAGAAAATTGCTATCCAGTTTGGGTGATTTCAATGGACAGAATCTTTGCTTAAGTTTTTGACCCATTTAGCAATTGAATTTGGTTCCATGTTGTTAATGAAAGTTGTATCTCATGTTTTTCTCTTTCTTTTGGACATAAAGTATGCAATTTTTGGCAAAAGGAATGAAAAGTTATGAGTTTTGTAAAATGGTATACTGGTTTGAGACAGATTGTGAAGGCAGTAGTTGTGATTGCATTTTTGACACCCTTAGAGGTGGATTTAGTTTTTATTCCTTCATAAAACTTGTAGAGCTCTCTTTTCTCTATACAATAGATATCAATTTTGTCCAATTTGAAGTTTGGAGTAGAGAGTTATGCCCTGTAGAAGTTGGGATGTCGGAGGAAGTGTTTTTCAGATTTTCCATTGCAGTAGCGTAAGTCAATTTGCATCCTCAGACAAGTCGACTCGGACATGCACAGTAGCGTAAATCAACTAGAATTCTCAGGCAAGTTGACTAGGAACATATATTTTTTCTTCTTTTGCTTATAACTTTTCCGTCCGACATCCGATTGACCTGATTCTTGAGGCATCGGATTCATGATTTATTGAATTTCATTTTATGAGAAATGGGAAATTTTTGGAGGTGAAATTGACGTGGGTTCGGGTAATTGGTTTCTAGTCATTGTTTTATTAATTTTTAGACCTATAGAGGTCCAAATTGAGTAATTTCGGTGCCGTTAGATTTCTAATATTTTAGACGAAATTTTTTTATGGAAAATTTTGGATTAACATCGGGAATATCATAAACATGCATTGTACACATTTTAACTGCCACATGTGCATCATTAATTAGTTCTGAGTGGACAATTAGTAATGTTTACCTTCTCTGATCATATTAGAGGCACATTTGAAGCGTCGACCTACCGACGTTGCAGAGACTTCCCGACATTAGCTTGAAAGTTATAGGTGAGTGACTGAGATGATTTTCTCTCAATTTCTCTAAGTTCACTGTGGAGATAATGGTAGGATTAGTGATTGTGTTTGATTCTGACTGGATTTTGGACGGATGGTCCGATGGATTGGGAGATCTGACAGAGAAGTGTTCATGATGTGATAATTGTGAAATTGCTTGCTATTACTGTGGTCAATTACTTGCTATTTATGTGATCAATTGTTTTGTCTCTGATGTGACACGTTCACTGTATGTGATTCATTGACTGTGAAATTGGATATATGCATTTCATACAAAAAAAACCACATGAACTGATAATAACAGTTGTGGCCGGAGCAGCCACCGATCAGAGCTACAAGCTCGACTACTGAAAAAGAGTCTCAAGCTCGAAAGGGAGTAGTGCATACCCAGAGGGCTCTACTACCCCTAAGAAGCGTGGGAAGTAGTGCATACCCAGAGGGCTCTCCTACCCCTAAGATGCGTTTAATACTTAATGAGCCATATATGGGACAGTTCAGGCACTCGATCACAACAAAGTAAAAATTGAAAAAGTGAGTTTCATATGCATTTGATTGAATATCTGGATTGGGTGAAAGGCGTAACGCCTTATACTTGTGTGACAGCAACCATGTGGTATTTCTGAGTGTGCTACTGTGAAATGATCTGTGAACTGCTTGAGTACAATTACGTGGTCCTTCTGAATGTGTTAGTGTGAAATAATCGGTGATATACTTGACTGCTGCATGAATTGAGTGGACCATCGATGATGGTTCCTCACTGAGTTCGCAAAACTCACCCAAAATTTGCAATTATTTTTCAAGCCTTGAAGAGTACCCCGTTAGATACGGGAGTATGCCCTCTACATACAAGTGAAAGATAGAGGTCGGGATCAGTTCGCGTCTGCATTAGTGTCCTGTAAATTTGTATTCCGCAATCTCTGTAAAATGATGCTTTGTATTTATAGTGGGCCCAATTTGGTTGTGGAGTTTTTGTACATTTAATGGCTATTTTTTTTAAATTATTGTTGAACATTTGTAATGACTGAAAATGTTTACGAATTAATGTGGGCTCAAATTGTTTACTGTTTTGCGCGCGTATGAATGTATTCACAAAAAAGGGGGTTATACTGAGTTTCGTCTGACTGATGTAGCATGCCACCCTCGCGGGGCACGAACTCAGATATCACCATCGATGTTGGGTTCGGGTCACGCGGGAGTGGGGTGCTACATCTAATGTTATTATCTTATTACTACTTCCGTAAAAAAAATGGATTACATCTCAATATATTCTTTTTTTTCTTTTAAAAAATAGTCAATTCTACTTCTAATAGTCTTTAAAAAAGGAAGACAATCTATATATCTTGGCTTTTAGTAGACATGGGAGCTCTTAAGTATTTGAAAGGCGCATTATGAACTTGGAGACCAAAGATATAGCTAAGGATCACTGCATTTGGTACATTAAATGAGATATATAACATACGCTTACTTAAATTAACTCTTATCTTAAACATCTTTGTAAAGGAGTTAAGGGAATTTACTAGCAATTGAAAGGAGTTGGAATCTAGCATTAATTCATCAATAAAGGCTAAAATAAAAATTTAGAGCTGCTTATAATTACTGATCTCTATAATAAAAGTTATCATTCTTGTGAAAACTTCAATGGCTAGAGTGAAAAGGTAAAGGGACAGGGTCCTTTACCTTAATATTTTACCTCCATCAAAGATCATATAGGGAGAACCATTCAATAAAATACTAAAAAGGTTGAGGTTAAGCAAGCCTAAATCCAATAAACAAAAAGCATAGGGAATTTAAGGGCATGTAAACTATTTATGATAAAACTCCAATCTAAAGTGTCAAAAGCTTTAAAGAAATTAATTTTATTGAACCAATTATAATAAAAACTTTGGTATCATAGTCCTTAAACAATTCCTTTAAAGTAGAATGTTATCACATATTATTCTCCTATTAATGAAAGCATCTTAACAAGAGTTAATTAAAAATTTTAAAGTAACCTTTAATCTAGAGGCTAAAAGCTTTGAAATAACTTCATGAACTTTATTTTAATAAGAGATTAGATGAAATTATTGCATAGAATTAGGAATAATTTTTTTAGAAACTAGGCAAATATAATTTTGATTGACTTCCCTGAGCATCTTGTTGCTTCTGAAGAATTCCTGAACTACTTATACTAATAAAGGACTTGTTAAATCTCAAGTGTTTTGGAACAATGAAGCATTAAACTCATCAAGACTAGGCGATTTGTTTAAATCTAGGCTAATTAGAGCATTTTTGATACCTTAAGAGCTAAAGGGTCTTGTAAGACTCTCCATCATATCATGGTCCAAGGTAAAACCTATCTCTATCTTTTAGCTAATTAATCCTCGCTTTGTATATAAATAGGGAATTATGGAAGTGTAAAGCCTGATTGTAGTCATTGAGAGCATCAATTTTTTGGTTCCTCAAACTAAAATAAGAAGGGCCTCTTTAGAATTCAATCTGAGCCCATTTGAGAGTCTACCTTACAAACTTGAGTTGAGCCTTAGGGTCAGGACAAACATTCATGTTTGGAGTTTTAATCCCTTCTTTAATTGCCTTTAGCTTCCTGATCAATTGGTATGCTCTATATCCTTTCACTACTTTCCCTATACCATCCTTGACCACTTCCTTAAAGCCTCTAACCTTCAACAAATAGTTGTGAAGTCTTAATAGAAATTTAAGATATGTAGAAATAAGATGAAGAAACTTAATAGTAAAGTGGTCAGAACATAGGGAGGGACCAAAGCAAGTGAAACTATCAATAAATTGCTTTAGCTAATAATTGTTTACAAAAGCTTTGCCAAGCTTTTTTCTAATAAATCAATCACCTTGTTACTTATTGCTTTAGGTGTAAAACTACCCCATATAATTGAGGTCCATAATGCTAATCTAATTTGTAACATGTATCAAATCCCTTAACAAATTCTTTTGGTCCATTTTAGAGCCCTCAAATTTATTTATTTATAATATATAATTCATATCATCTAAAATTAGCCAATAGCTCTAAACATTTCCATAAATTTTCTTCCTTTCATCCCCTAATTTCGTTCTCTAAAAAGACATATTAGCAATATAGATAATAACAACCTCAAAAGGGTAAGGAGACTAGTCTAGATAACCTGTAAAATGAATTAACTATTATGTTATAAACAAGTAAACAACCTCTATTAAAAAGGGGTTATAAGCAATCATTATCCTTTCATTGAAGTGGTTTGAGTGATTAAAGATCTAATTATAGTTAGCATCCAAAACTTGCATCCTTGTGCTCCTTTTATCATACTTTATTTTAGTTTCCAAAAGTACTAGGAGAATAGGCTTCTTTCTTAGGATTAGATCTTTAACTGATTGTTGTTTAAGAGGATTATTACGTTCTCTTAGATTCCAAACTAATAGAGGTATCCAACATAGGATCTAGGATCCCTTTAATTCAATCTTACCTAATTTTCTATCAGACCTCCTTTTGGAGTGAAGAGGAAGCCATTATAATGAAATCTTTATTGGGAAGTTCCATTTCCTACTCTTCTTATTGAGGAGGAGATAGTTAGGGGTTAGCATTTGCCTCATTCATGTCGTCAGAAATAAGGTAAGATTTATCTAAAATGAGATTGGCAACCAATGTATCTTCAACTTAATTTGTAGCGTTCTCTTGTTTTAAAGATTGAGTTACATTGTCCTTGCTCAAGTTAAATTTTAGATCTCCTTTAACCAATAACTCTCCAACAAGTTTGTCTTGAGTCTGATCACGGGTGACTTCTAGTTCTTTGGAGTTTATTTCCCCTCCTAAATCCCTATTAACTCAGATTAAAAACCAATATTAAATGTTCATCCTATAAGTTTCCATCTTTTTTGTCCGATTTGAAGGCTTCTAAGTGTAAATGAGTATAATTTTTGATTTGGTTAAATCACCATCTACATCAAGCCATATAATAGAGAGAGTTTTAGGAAGCTGGTCCTCCTTATTAACTTCTATATAGATATTAACATATCCTGTCCTCTCAAGTTTTGTAGTTTGAGAATTTAGACATAAAGGCTTTCCCAATGAGCTTGCTTAAAAGCTTAGTCCATCTACAGTTTATTGTTCAAGCGTGATTTTGTGGAAATTAATCCATAAGGGAATTACTTGCACTCTAATCTTATCCAATGCCACATAAGACACCATTTATGTAAGATTATATATGCCACAATCCCTACTTTGTACTACTCAATAATAAGTTTGTATCTTTTGAAAAATTGAAAGGAAAAGCATCATAATTAGTGAGCAACATTTTCTTTAGGTCTAGCTTACATCATTTAGAAGTCTCCCAATATTGCACCTAAGACAAAGAAGGTCCCTTATTGAGAAACTATCCCACTAGAGAAAGGACCAAGTTGCTGCTCTAGCTTACTGTATTTTCACTAGAAAAGTTATAACTCGGTCCACCTTTGAGTTATGAAAGAAGGAGAGTTTGTCTCTAATCGAATTAGAATCTACTAACTTGTTCCCAAGTTTTTAAGAGAACAAAACGTGTCTTTTCTGCCGCACTAGTAAGGGTAGGGAAATCATCCTTATTATGAACAAGGGGTTGAAGAGATGTCACGAGAGAGCAAGAAAGGTTGTTAACCAAGGGAATTTCACTTGATCTTTTATTCAGAGACGAGGATGGAATTCTAACCAATGAGAGGAAGGGGGAGGAAGGTTTCCTCGTGCAAAAAATCATAACTACCTTGTGAGAAAGAGGTTTCCTCGCCCAAGGACTTGGAATGGTAAATTTTTTTTTTTGATTCGAGGAAACCTCTTAGGCGAGCCAAGAGGGCACACCTCTCTGAGGGCCCAACTGGCGCACCACCCCACAGGCGAGCCAAGCGAGCGCACCTCATCATTGAGGACCCAACTAGTTTTTCATCTACAAGTAAAACCCCGGCTATTCCAGGCTCTTACAAAAGGGCCTAGCATGGAATCGAACCTGGCACCTAACCAAAGTCAAGCCCCGCTCTCAACCATCAAGCCACACCCCTTGAGGGCCTTGGAATGGTAAATGACCAAGAAGGTAAAGCACCTCTCTATAGCTTCATCTTCTATTCTAATTATATATTATATACTTTACATTTAAAAGTACATGAAAATATTTATTTCAAAAGATTTAATATATATATTAAAAATTGATTTGACAATATTATTTTTTATTAAATTTTTTGACCGTATATGATTGTACTTGTTTATACACATTTTATTTATGATTAACGAAATGTCCACAAGTTTTAGGTTAACAAATTTGCTTACAATAGTAACACCAATGAGATATTTTATGGGGGAAAAACACAATTGAGACTGGTATGTGCTTAATTGATTATGAATTTGTTCCATAACACTTAGTGTTTAATGATATGAAATGCTTAAGACATTTACTTTAGTTAATATTTAGTTTTAAGTATAATTCAGAAGCGAATGAGCTAAAGTGAGTCAAAAGCACTATATTTGAGCCGTTTTTTTGAAGATTCACCCTCACTTGTCTTCATGAAACAAAAAGAAGAAGGATTAAAATGAATATGCAACAAGAAAGCACTAAAAAGAAGGAAGAATAACTTTGCCATGGCATGAGATGTGTCTCACAACCATGACAAATTGAGAGGTGTGTCACGCCCATGGTTTGTTGTTCTTTCCCTTTTTATTTGCTGTTCTTTCTTTTAGGGATTTATTATGCTATGCTATGTTTAATGTTTTGGCGTTGTGTGAGAATTATTGAATGGTCTATTTGATTATGTTTATGTAAGAACCAACTGCTAGAATTTTAATATAATCCGTAAGTGATGTTGAGATTTGTTTGTGGCGACTAATGAAATTATATCATTAGAGATAACGTAACTTATGTGAAATAATTAGAGCTTATAAGATTATCACTTAGATTGGTCTGTTTTTCTCATTCGTAAGGCGACTGTTCGATTAAACTTAGATAACGTCTACAAAGTTATCCTATAGTTAGAGTTAATTAACGAGCTCTTCTTAATATTAACTATAACCTAAGGAAAAATTTAGATTAATAGAGCTAGTTATTAATCTACGACCAATAGTTCAAGGAAAGGTATAAGGATAGTAATTTAATGAAATATGTTTAACTAAATGTAGATTGAGATTGAACCAAAAAATCGAATCCCTAACGAATTCATTGCTTTCGTCACTTTTGCATGTTTTCTTTAATTCGATTTTATTAGTTTAGTTTCATTTTATTTTCTTATTTGAAACAAACTCCCCCAAACTTAAATACCAATATTTTTTCATTTCAAAAACTTCATACACTCTCTCTGATAAAGGGGAAGATATTAATAGGATAATCTCGCAAATGGTCACTCGATATAAGAAAGAAAAAAAAAAAAGAAGAAAGACATCCTTAGTTTCATAAAAACACAATAATTTGAGGTTGAATTAAAATTTTTTAAAAATAAAAAATTATAGGAGGGTTTGTGGTCATTAATTCTTAAATTTTGATTTTAGAAAAACTTTAATATTATTACAATTAAAAGAGTTAAATAGAATATATAATTAACAGGAATAGAAATAAAATTACTTTTTTATTTTAAAAGTTAATTGAATTAAAACATATTTATAGAAGTATTGATCTATCAATTTTTTTCACTAGACGTCTAATAAAATTGATCTTGAGATTTAATTAATGTCTCCATAATTATATAAGAAGTAAATTAAAATTAAATGAAGCTACTAAACTACAAGCTTAACAGGAATAAGATGTTTTAAAAATCAAATAGGTTATCATGGCAAGATTGCTTGATTCAAGCCTAATTACTTGCTTGATTTTTCAATAAACTTAATCAACTTCACTGTTAAGTACTAATTTTTATGCTTTAAATATTAGAAAATTGAAGATTGGAGGTGGTCATTATTTTAAGTTATGGTTCCAATTTACAGAAATTAGAAACATAAAAGTACACAGTTTTATCTTTTTCAGAAGTGAGGCAGACAGCAATGGCCTTATCTGTTCCAAACTCTGGTAATGCAACGGTCCTCAGAGCCACCTCCCAGTTATCTGCATTCCCAAGACTCACCTCTCCATCTCCAGCCGACCAAACCAACTTCCAATTTTCGACGACAACAACAACGACGAGAAGAAATGGCCGCTCTACTAATAGTATTGTTGCTCAATTTTCTTTCTTTCCAGCTTTCCTGAACAAAGGTAAGAATGACAAGGCCCTCAAAGTCAAAGAGGAACTACTTCAATCAATCTCTCCTCTTGATCGTGGAGCCGCAGCTACTCCTGAAGACCAGCAGAGAGTTGATGAGGTCCCGTTTGGTTGCACTTCTGCTTGACTTTTTCCTTTTTTTCTTTTTTAAGGCTCTTAAAGGTTTTAGCTTTGCTTATTCTAAGGTCTCACTTGCTTCTGCATATAAATTGAAACTTAGGAGTCACTAGTTAAAGTTCCGAGCTAAATTCTTTTATTCAGTGTCAAAATTGTCGCTTTGAAGTCATTATTAGACAGATGATCAGTGGGGCTTATTACCCTTTTCTTTTCTTTGATGGGGGAATTCATTTCTGAATAGATTGCTCGCAAACTTGAAGCAGTGAATCCGACCAGGGAGCCTCTAAAATCGGATTTACTCAATGGGAAGTGGGAGCTAATATACACCACCTCCCAATCAATTTTGCAGACACAGGTAATGTTCTTCTTCTTTCCAAGTCACATTAGAGTGGACATGAATATAAATTTTTCCTTTTATCTTCTCTCTTCTAATGGAGATGTGACAATTGAAAGATCAAAATTTTGAAACTTTCCGTAGTAAAATTTCCGAAGTTTGGTAATTCGTGATCATGTTATGTCATCATATCTTCTGTGATGCAGGTAGTTGACTGCATGTCTATCTTATACAGAATTTGGCCTTACATAAACAGTCCAACCCCCTCCGGACTCTTTTTGAACTTGGAGCTAGTTATGAAAGTTGATGAATCAAAACAGAAGGGTGAAGAGATTAAATTATCTCTGCCACTTACGGTTTTTCTTGTTATGCACTCCCCTGTAAAATCTGTTTGGCACTTGATATACATAACCAAGTTTTCATATTTGTCTCTAATCTCCGTGAGTGCTCAGGGATAACTTGGGAGAGGAAATCTAACAATCTCAAAGTATTCCATTGATTACCAGTGTCCAACTCTCTTTCAGTCTTTTTCAGGTTTTCAAAGAATAATCTTCCCTTTATCCCTATGAAGACTGAACTCAAACACCATTCCATTCTTTCATTTCCGTACATGGATTCTATACTATTGCATCGGCAGCCATATGTTGATACCCGAAATGTATTTGCAATAGATGTTTGCTCCACAAGCTTACGGATGGCCTCTGTTTCTTATTTATCGTCACTTATATGATTATACCTCCACGCAAATAGTCTAATTTACCTGAGGCTTCTCTTATGATTCTGTTGCATTTATATACTCAACACTTGCTAACATAAGACATCGCCAGCCTTATAGCTGTTGATATGTTGTGCCGCCTTTTTAGCGGTAATTACTCTCATAATATTCACGTTGCATTTATTAACACGTCAGGCCTTCATACCAGGATTGCTATACTGTTTTACAAATCCACCATTCATGGATAGCTTATTCCTATATTCTTCCAGATTAGATCATATTCATTGCTGCTGCATTTCTTAGCCTAATTATTGGAATTCTTGTTGTGAGAAAACTTGGGTATTTCTCTTTTTAGTAGTTTTTTTCAATAAGATATAGTTTACCTTGACTATAACTCTGTTTGGTCTCTATTTTGCCTCTGTTTTGTCTCTATTTTGCTTTGTTTTCTCAAGAATAAAGGAGGGGTAAATATTTTTATTCCCTTCCAGCTTTTCCTTGTCTTACTACCCAATCTTTCTTCTGTAAATTTATTTCTTTTTTCCCCATTTCTTTTTTACAATTGTTTCCCCCTTTTTTCGCCATCTTTTAAAATTTGAGCTTCTTCTTGGCTGATTTTGTCTAAAATGCAGAGACCTAAGTTCTTAAGGTCTGTTACAAACTACCAAGCCATCAATTTGGACACACTGAGGGCCCAGAATTTGGAGTCTTGGCCATTCTTCAATCAGGTACAATTTCTACTAATTAACTTCAAAGTATCATTTTCTTGTTTGATTCCTTTGAACTACCAAAGAAGAACAAAGTCAATTGTATTTCATGTTACCTAAGGCTTTGTTGGTTGAATGTAAAGTTTTTAATGGAATGGAAAGGAATGATTTATAATAGAATGGAATGTAAATGGATGTAATATTAGAAAATTGAAGTTTGGGAAAGATGGAAGGGTTTATAATGTAATATAGTAAAATGTTGTTTGGATGAAGGTTTTATAATGCTATATAGTGTAAAATTGTTTATCATTTTACATTCCATCCGAAACCCTCCAAATTAGAGGTTTTTCATTTTTACTGTTTAAGATGAAATGAGATGTAATATAAAACTCTCCTTTTCCATCCCATTTCATTTCATTTCATTATAAACCCTCCTCCCAAACTATGAAATAATATTTCATTTCATTAATATACCTCCAACCAAACATACCCTATGGCTTACGCTGGTGATCAATAAAAAAATCCTTATGTTGCTGTATTTTTCACCCCCCTTTAATTCGATCTAACATGGCTAATGAAAGTTACAGGTTGGATGGAAAAGATTAGCAGCTAGGATACACAGAATAATCTATGACATGTTTGCTCATCCTCTGTCAACTGTGAAAGCTACAAAATTATTTGATTTGGATTTCGACGAGGAAAGAACAAATTATTTTAATCCTAGTGAAAAGTTTGAGACAACCTTTTGGTGAAGCCATTGTCCATGCGATCCGGAAACTTTGCAAATGGCTCACTTTTTCTTTGTTTGTGTCAAGTTAAAAGATTATTTCTTCTATAAGTTAGGGAAACCTGTTGATCTAGGCACATGAGAGAAAACTTGGGATTTGGAAATGCCAAATTTCATATAGAATATTTCTTGGTGTACCACTTCTATAGGAGAACACCAGCTATGGGACTTTAGAATCTTCTTCATCTAAGCAATGTGGATAACTGAGGCTTCTGATTAGCTTGTATTATGTAAAATGAATAGGCTAAAAGAAATATTTGACTTTACAAATTACCCTTGCATACTCTATCCGTTTTCTTGTTCAAATATGGCCATGCTGCATATAGTCTAATTTAAGATGTTTGTTTTTATGCATTAATTTGATTATGAGATGAAGTGGAGCAGCTTTTCTACTTTGAATGCAATGGATCCATAATCCCGAGAAAATGTAAATGCAGAAAGGAGAAGTACAAAAATGCAGCTCAAGACTAACTTGTTGCTTTCGTTTCGACATTCGTGCTCCTTAGGTAACAGCAGATCTAACACCCTTGAATGCAAGAAAGGTTTCTGTAAAGTTTGACACTTTCAAAATTGCAGGTTTGGTAAGTATGCTTGTTCTTGGCTCTTTTCATCATGAGCTTTCTTTTCACTTTAGTCCAACTTCATGACTGCTATATCAGAAAACTTCTCCACTTCACTGTATATCAATATTTTCTGGTATCCAATATTTAACTTCATTGACAGCATCGGTTAGAGCATGAAATTTAAAACTTCAATGCTAGTTTGCCCACAACTTAAGGAACCTACGCCGTTGTATCACTTGGGTTGACAAGATTGTGTTTAGGTTTAAATTTTTTGTTTTATAAACTAGTTAAATGAAGAGATGGTTATTCAAATTTGTTAATCTCTTCACAACGCCATTTTTCCCTCTGTCAAAACAACAGAACACAAGTTTTTGGTACTGAACCCACATTTTATCTCATTTCTAGAATATTCCTTCGAGGAGTCATTACTTCATATTCTCCGGCAGTGTTGGAAACTGAACATGATGGCCCTGCTTAAGTAGAGAACATGACCTTTAAGAATTGTTGTCAAGTTCAATTGGTAATTCAGTCTCATCTCAGCAAAGCAATCAACTTCAGCTTTCCTGTGCATGTTTTGCGATGTACTAATTTACAATACCCGTTGATACTTATCACATGGATTGATCACCATTCATCATGCTGTGACTGTACAGATACCTATTAAGGCTCCTGGAAGGGCCCGTGGGGAACTGGAAATTACATATCTGGACGAAGACCTACGGTGAGTTTCTGATGATTTCTATTCCGGCTGCAAACTTGGTAGCTAAGCTAACATCTTCTTCATTCCAACAGGGTATCCAGAGGGGACAAGGGAAATCTGTTTATATTGAAAATGGTTGATCCGTCATACCGTGTCCCTGTCTAACGTTACAGGTACTAGTCCGATACAATTGCTGGATACTGTTTGAAACGGTACAACTTTTTGCTGGTGGCGCAACTTTCTCCTGTAATTTTAAAGTTGGCGGATTTACATAACACTTAATATGCAGCCTTATTACAAATTCAGATGATCTGAATGAAACATTTATGTCGTGGACTATACGTTATAAAAGTGAGATGTAATGGTGGAGCAATGTTATGAATATCGTATCGAGTTTGGTACCGAATTGGGCTCTGGAACGGAACTGTACCGATATCGGTTGGTACTGGATACCGTCAGTGACGGAACTACGTTATAACAAAGGGGGGCCATGGCCCCCCTTTAAAATTTTTTTTAAAAAATTTACTTATATAATTAATATTTATAAAATTATAAATATAAGTGTCCCTTTACAAAAAATTTTGTATTTAGATGTTGACCTTCGGCCTCTCCTTAGAGTCGAGTCTGG
>JANZLF010000005.1:19736204-19750332 GCA_026546835.1 Erythroxylum foetidum | reverse complement strand
GATGGTCACATGTGTGTTAGGTGGATAAAATGTACTATAAATAGATGGGTTAACTTGATGTAAGATACACCATTTTTCATAAGAAGAATTCTCCTCTCCCAAATATTCTCTCAAGTTTAGTTTCGGTTTTATAACACACATTTCATTTTATCTTTATACTATCTTTTTTTAACCCCTTTACTTTTTGTTACTTTAATTTGAAATTATTATTCAATTCATTCACATAATATTTCGAATAAGAAAAAAGGTGATCGCATAATCAGATATTCAAAAAATTCACTCTTTATACTTGATAATGCAATAATTATATTAAATGAATATTAAACACATGATAATCAACAATTACATATATTTTCATCATCAAATATTTTGTCAAATTCTCTATAACAATACCTCTATTAATATAAAAAGTCAATGTAAGATAAGATGAAAACATTTAAAAAAATAGACAATGTATCATCTGACCCGTTTCAGACACATATAAAGTCTTCCAAAGTATTAGGATGAAATTAACCATTCGATCGCTAGTACTAAAAATAGACTTCAAAGCAACAGTAACTGTCAAAAAAGAAAAGAAATTATATATATTGATGTATATACATGTTTTTTTATACCAAGTCTACCTTGCCTTTTGATGTATCTAAATAATAAAAGATGAATACAAAATAATATAGTTAAAGCATATAACTAATTGAAAATGCAAATAAGATATTATGAGTAAAAAATAAGTATATATAAAATATGATTTTAGTTAATAATTTCCAAAGTCCATGTAAAAAAAAAGTAAAAAAAGAGTAATAACATACTATTATGGATATTTATTATATCTAATTATAATCTTTTTTTGTGTTAACCTATGAACGTAATTAATTATATTTTTTGGAAATTGAATAAAGTCCCCCATTAACTATAGCAAAGTTATCTCAACATTACGAGTTCACAAAACAATATGGATTACAAAACAAATATTTTTTATTAATTGAGTAAATATAACAAAGGTAGAGGCAATCTTGACTGTTATATTCTTTATTATAAACTAATTCATTAAAAATCATTATTCACTCGTATCTATAATCCAAGTGATGTAAGCCGACCATCTAATTAGATTCAAGTGGGTAAGTATTATACTTTAAACATTATATTTAAGGAAATTAAATTTACAAATATTAAATCGAAAAAACTTAAAATTTGATTATTTCAATTCAGTATAATTAATCAATTTTTGATGTCATCAATATAAATCAAATAACTGTAAAGAATAAGTTTATAAATTTTTGTCATGATTAATTTGAAATAGTAATGGGACAATCTTAGAGTCCAAACAGCATAACGGCCTATTGTTATTGGTATTGGTATTGAGTGTTCGAAATACCAAGAGTTGTCCTGTGTCTATCTTGGGGGTCAATAAATTAAAGTCTATAATGTAATTTAGTTAAACTTGGAGAAAAGAAATTTGATACAATACCTCGATGTTTTACTCGATTCTTTTAGTTGAGTTCGGCCTATCCATATTAAATGATCGTTTCACCACAATAGCTTAAGCTATTGTGTGAGGTCAACTTAATTGGTTTTATATATTCACTAACACACCTCTTCAAGTTAAAACTCTCTGAACTTGAAACTTATATAGACTCACTCTACTTTGTGCTGAATAATAGGTGGACGATAAGATTTAAACTCATGATTACTTGATCACAAAGACTCTAATACCATACTAAGTGACCGTTTCATCACAATAACTTAAGCTATTGTATTAGGTCACTTAACATGGTTTCCTTAGCAAAGAAAGGGTAATTTGATAATTTGGATATAATCACAGCAGTTCAGAGTCTGACCGCTGAAAGTGGCTACAAGATAGTTCCGATACATTCTTAATACATTAAGAAACAGTTGAACATTGGATAGAGAGGAGCAAAATATTGACCTATAAATTTACGAAAAATTCGTTACAATCGGATCCAACAATAAAGTAAATGTAATAAATGAAATTCAAATTAACTAGTCAAATTAACTAATAGATTATTATATTATGTTTCACACATATACCTTTAAGAAATTTCAAACTATAAATAGGACTTCGTAAGTTTCAATCCAAGTAATAATTTAAATTGGTAATTATTACAATTACCAATTTATTACAATTTCTAATAAGGATTTCTTTATGCTCAAAGATGTGCTAAAAAATGTTTAGTTTTATGTGTATCATATCTATTACAAGACTTGTAAAAAGAAAAAAAAATCAGTCCTGATATATTTGTGAATGAATCGAGTGCAGGAGACCGATACATTCTTAATACAATAAGAAACAGTCGACCATTGGATAGAGAGGAGCAAAATATTGACCTACTTTTTCATACTTTAATGGCGAAAGCAACATGCTATCCTTTCCCCACCATTTTTTCTAGCTTTGAAAATGAAACCATGATACATTAGCTATGAAACATTTACTATAGAATGGTAGTGGTCTATACTTCTATCTTCTAATTCAGGGCACTACTGCGCTATGGGAACTTTGACCTGGCTCACCTGCCAAGTTGATGGCATGCAAGACTTTTCTTTTGGTGAATGGTCGCTGTCTAACGTCAGGTTGGGAGGAATTTGTTATGTTGGACTACAAAACACCCTTTTCAACCGGACTGCCATTCTCAACCGTAGGACTGTCATCGTGAACCACCTTCTCAACTGGATTCTCCTTGGCCCACGCTGCAGCATCCAAGTATCCATACTCAAAAAGCTTGTCAAGAATGTGATCTTCTGCTGGCTCCAACGCCCAATTAAAGAACTGGAATGGTTGGGAACAAATATGTCCATTGCATCAATCTCAAAATCAAGAACACAAAATTACTGTAAAGACATGCTGCACTGCACACTTGCCTCTCTTGGGCTACCCCAATTCCTAGGATTGCAATCTGGACTTATTCCAATGCCTTGCAGGTCCATATAACTAGCCGGGAAAGCACATACACGTACCTGCAAAGCAGAATGTGGTTAGTAACAATGCGAAATAATATTATCTTTTTGATGGAAATGTGATCACAGTTCGCACAATAAAATAAGGTCACCATAGAAGCAACAATGTACAAGCATTGCCAGATCTCACGTGGGATACACTAACTTCAGACTCAGAACTTTAAATGCCATCATCACCGATAGAACTTTTATAACTTTAGATGAACATAACAAGTTAACCCGACACATACAATTGAAGAAATATTACTGGGCAGATACTCCAGCAAAAGATGTCAAAATGCCTCCCACCTCCATAAAGTGAACTTAAAGCTTTTTTTTTTGTCATTAAACTAACAGGATATAGAAACCGAGATTTATAAATCAAAAGGCAATAGAAGTGGTGCAAGAAGTGTAAGAAGCAGAAGCATGGTACTTATCTCATGAAAGTCGAGTTTAGCTGCATAACAAGAACTTGAACCACTTACCAAATTTACTGGGATCAAGAAGAGTAAGACTGGATAATAATTTTGTCTTATACAAAGAAAAAGAAGAGATACTATTAACATGCATCTAATAACGTCTTAGCCTAGCAAACTTATTGATCATACTTGTAATATGAACTTAAAAAAACAAAAGCTGAAGCTGAAGCAATAGCAACATAAAGACAAATGAAGGCAAAAGATAACAGAGCATATCGTGTGACCATTCTATTGCATGGCTTACCTGATAAGAAATCCTTTTAAACCTTTGCTTTTGTATTTATCTCCTCACCCACCTGATAACAAAGTAAACTAGCATTTAGGGATAAGAAGGAAGTAAACTAACGAGAATGTTTATGGTCCCAATCCTAAAGTAAGGGGAATCATTGTTGAACTGAAATTGCAAATTAGCGTCAGTGCAAAAGCTTGGAAAAACCAGAGCTTGTTACAACTTTATCATATACGACAATGTTATAAAAAGAGTGCATTTGGGGGTTTTGTTAAATCCAGAAAGCTGAATGATGTTATGAGCATTGAAAACCCCAAACCGCCAAATGCCAGAAAACCCAAAACGCCAGAAAACCAAAACCCCAAATGCAAACAATCCCAGAAACAGAAGAGACATGGGAAGACAAATGCACAGAGACGCAACAAAGCAAGGGATCGGCATTAATCGAGTAAACGCAAAGAAGGACACCGAACCCAGAGGCAAAGAAGGAAGAAAATGAACAGGAAAAAAATACCTTTCAATGCCGCCACGAACCAGAGACAAGAAGGAGTTTGTGCGAGAGAGAGCTGGAAGAATCAAAACTGAAAAGTTGAACCCAGTTAATATCAGAAGTAATCAGCCATTTAAGACAGAATCCCGTAATCGGAAAACCCAAATTCCCACAAGAACAAAGCAAAAGATCAAAAGGAAGAAACAGTAGAATCAATCACTCACATCAATCCATACAAACAAACAAACGCACACAAGAACACACATCAATCAGCCAGAAACCAGAGTTCCCGCCCACAAACGCGCATAAGCACATGCACACATGAGAATATTACAATAGCGAGAGGAAGAGAGCATGATGGGGAAAAAAAAAGCTTTTCAATGCCGCCACGAACCAGAGATAAGAAGGAGTTTGTGCGAGAGAGAGTTGGGAGAAACATGATACAGTGGAGAGAATATAGAGGAAGGATAAGAAAAAGTGGAGGGAGGTTTCGATGGCTCCATTGGAATGGGAGGCTAAAGTGGTAATTTTCTTTTGTATTTTGTTTCCGTACTGGAATAAGAAATATTGAACCACAGTCATGAAAAGTACAAAAAATTTCTATCTCTATGCTCCGGAGATGGGACAGAAATAGATAAAGACAGCAAGCAAACACTACGAAATACGAAACTTTTATGTCCCTGTCACTTGGTCCCACCCATGAGAACAACAACTAAACATAGTGTAAGGCTTATTTAATTGATGACTATAGAGCTAAATTTATTAGCATCTTTAATTATGAAATAAAGTGTTATTTGGATAAAAAAATAATGACTTAAGCAATTTATGAATGCTCGATCATAAGTAATGATTAGACAAATAAAAGATATGAACTCGTTATTAATTTTCAGTTTATTCAGCTAAGGGAAAGTGTTTTTGAAGTTTATTGATTTATTTGACCTCGTTATATATATTGATATTTTGTTTCAGATATTTGAATAAGTAGTGAATTAAGTTGAGCAAAAAAAAAAAAATAGTTCAATTCATTACTAACAATGATTATGCTTACAAAGTTGTTGGAAAAAGATTGCAAAGCATGTATCCTTCTTTTTATTAGACTCCTTGTACTACACATTATATTAACCTAATGTTGAAAAATATAAAAGATGCTAGATTTTTTTCTTATTATTGATGAGATTATATAGAAAGCAAAGAAAGTGACTACTTTTTACCTATAATCATGCATTAGTCTTAATTTGATGAGAAATGATTTTATCAAAGTAAGAATTTGTATCACTTTACTATAACAAGGTTTGCGACTAATTTCTTACTCCTTTAGTGTTTTATTATGATGATGAAAAAGTTAAGGTAAATGTTTATAAGTGATAAGTAGATTGCATCACGATATATTAAGCCTAATGTTGTAGTTGAGATTTTTAAGATTAAAGATTACAAATTTTGGTCCCAATGTTAATATAATTTGAGTTTATTATCATTTTGGTGATAATATTTCGTCTAATTGATAATGATGAGAAGGTAACAATGAGTTATTTTTAAATGTCACAAAGAGGTTAAAGGAAACAATCAAGATCAATTTAAAAAATAGTTCATTTTTATACACAACTTATTTCACAATCATCAATGGACGATGGGAAAAATAACTTTACTTTCCATTGTTTACATACGGGGCATTTTTTAATCATATTATCTATTTTAGACCAAATTTTACAAAAACTGAAATTTTTAGAATGATTTTATTAACTATTACAGCGATTGTTGTTTACGAAATAATACAAAATCTCCTAAACTCACGAGTGAAGGTTTATAAGGATGCTTTTGGTGATTATAGGACATCCATTGGTGTTTATTAAAGAGGCAACCTTAATCCAAGTTTTTTTTTTTGCATTTTTTTTTAAACGTCAAAGATTGCACTCAGCGCATATTATTCACGTCTAAGAATAGAACGTCATACAGAAAATAAGGAGGGCATACCCCCATTCAAAATCAGACATAGAATTGGCCGCCCTAGCAATTGTATGAGCAACCTGATTCGCTGATCTTTTAACAAAAGCAGTGGAAATAAATCGATGCTCTTGAAGAAGAGCTTTACAATCCTCAATAATCAAAAATAAATATGAAGGAAATTGATGTACTAAATTTAAAAACTGAGTAACTATCTGACAGTCTGTTTCCACACAAATAGGCTCATAAGAGAAGCCTTTAATCCAGCTGAGAGCCTCTCGAAAACATAACGCCTCTCCAATTTGAGGATCTCGCCATCCCGGTAGAGTCAGAAGTTTGCCTGCACAGTTTAGCCCGTTGGAGTCTCGGATTATCATTCCCAGCCCATAAGAACCCGAAGGTAACAATGCCACATCAATGTTACATTTATAATGATGCAGTGCGGGTGCTTTCCACTTAGAAGAGTGTGGGAGTTGAGGTCTGGCTGATGAGTTTTGTTTCATGTGTTGAGATGCTTCCAGTCCGATAATACAGTGGAGGCCTTATGAAAGATTGAGGAAGGATCTTTCCTTTTCTGTTGCCATATAACTTCATTCCTGTAAGTCCATAGACTCCATAGAAGTATACAATATTCCTCCTGCTGAATCTTTGAACCACCTAACATAACAGAGGTGAGCCATTGATGTAATGTAGTAGTACGAGATAAAGACCAATCTAAAGATATCAAAGACCAAACCGATCGAGCAAAATCACAATGAAGGAACAGGTGGTCTTCAGTTTCTGGATAGTTATCACAAAGGGGACATGTATCTCGTAGATCCACATGGCGTTCTTTTAAATTGGTTTTACATGGAATTGTCTTCCTCAATAGTCTCCAGAGAAATAGTTTAACCTTACCCGGAATATGTAGTTGCCAAATTTTCTCCCATGGGAAGCCTGTATCTCGAAACTCGACATTAACTTCTTCCATAGCCAGTCTATACCCTTCTTTTACTCTATACTCCCCTTGATTGTTATGCATCCACAACCAATCATCCTGTTTTCTTGAGAGACTAAGAGGAATCTGGAAGATCAGCTCTGCGTCTCGATGGGTGAAGGATAATTTTACTTTCATTCCATCGATGTCCTTCCATTAACTCAGACACGTAATTAACTTCCACATTACACTCCGATTGCACAAAAGGATCGCTATCATCCATCAACTAGGGATCGCGCCAGATCTATATGCTCTGCCCATTTCCAACCCTTCGTCGACATCCTTGAATCAAGATAGCCTTGGCTTGGTGAATACTCCTCCAAATTTGACTAGGGTTGTTGCCCAAATCTGCAGAAAAGAAATCCGTATGAGGAAAATACCTGGCTTTAAGGATTGATGATACAATCGAATTCGAAAATTTAAGGATTCTCCATCCTTGTTTTGCCAACAGGGCAAGATTGAATTGTCTAAGCTCTCGATATCCCAAGCCCCCAAAATTTTTTGGTATTGCTAGTTTCTTCCATTGCATCCATCAGAGGCCTTTATTATCTCTTCCCCCATTATGCCAGAAGAAACCGTTCATCAAGGTTTCCAACTCTTGACACGTAGATATAGGCAGTAAAAAAAGTGAAATCAGATAGTTGGGCATAGCTTGTGCAACTGTTCTTAACAGAATATCCTTCCCAGCTTTGGACAACGTCTTATCTTTCCATCCCTGTATTCGCTTTGTAAGTTTTTCTGTCACATAATGAAAAACTTGTCTTTTACCCCTTCCTACGACCGACGGCATGCCCAGATAGTTGGAGGGTTCCGAAGTTTCTGTAACCCCTAAAGTGTGGCAAATTAAATCCTTCATGAAAGGGGAGGTATTAGGAGTGAAGGAGATGCCGGATTTGTCAAGATTAATTTTCTACCCCGACGCCTGTTCATATAGATGCAAGATAGTTTTCAATATATTTGTCTCTTCCACTGTAGCTCTAACGAAAAAGATGGCATCGTCAGCGAAAAACAGATGAGACACTGGAGGCGCTCCTCTTGCAACAATCGTCCCATGAATATTTCCTCGGGCTTGCTCTTGTTGTAGGCTCGCAGACAAGCCTTCCGCACAGATGATGAATAAGTATGGAGATAGGGGGTCTCCTTGCCGCAAGCCTCTATTGGGAATCAACGGTCCATAGTCTTCGTTTCCTCGAACAAAATAATAATTCACCGATGTTACAATTTTCATAATTCTTGCGACCCACGATTTATGAAACCCCAACTTCAACATGATCTGTTGCAGATACTCCCACTCTATTCGATCGTAGGCCTTGCTCATGTCCGTTTTGAGTGCTAACGATCCCACTTTACCCTGAGTTTTCCGCTTGATAGAGTGGAACAGTTCATAAGCCACAATGATGTTATCGGTAATCAACCGATTTGGAATGAAGGCACTCTGAGTTTCCGAAATAATATGTGGAAGAATCTGTTTCAATCTGTTGGCTATTGTCTTACAGATGATACGGTCAATAACATTACTCAAAGAGATCGGACATAAATTAGCTATAGTCTCTGATTTTTTCTTCTTCGGTATAAGGATAAGGTTGGTTCTGTTTAAGCCAGGTAACGGGTCACCATCATTCAGAGTGCAAAGACAAGCTTGAGCCACATCCTTTCCAATCAAATCCCAGTAGGTCTGAAGGGTTAAAACCATCGGGTCCTGGGGATTTATCGGGATGCATTGAAAATGTTGTGGTTTTTATCTCCTCAACTGTATATGGGGCTAGTAACATTTCGTTTTGCAGTGAAGTAACCTTCCTTTCCACAGTATTTAGAATCGGAGTTGTATCGCCACGAGAGGATGTAAAGAGTTATTGGAAGTATTCCAATATCATGTTTGGTAAACCAGAATCCCAATCTATCCATTCTCCTCTATTGTTTTTTAGTTTGGAAATGAAGTTTTTACGATGCCTATGTGAAGCCATCAAATGGAAAAACTTCGAATTTGAATCGCCCACCGTCAGACAGTGTTGTTTCGACCTCTGTTTCCAATATAACTCATGTTGTAGAAGCAACGCACCGTATTATTGTTCTACTTCTTTAAGAGCCCCCAAATCTAAAGTATTATGCCGGCGCAAAATAGCCATCTGCTGCTTCAACTGCGTAACTTTTAACTGAAATCCCTCCTTCTTAGAATTTGCCCAAATTTGTAAATCGCGGGAGCAATTACGAAGGCGGTCTTGGATCGAAACCCGAGAACCTGTCAGCCAAACCCCTTTTATTCTTTGTCTACATTCTTCTTCCATCGCCCACGCATTCTCAAAACAGAATCGCTTACTCACATATTTCTTCAACTGAACACCCAGGGATAGGAAGATGGGTAAATGATCAGAAGATTCAGTTTGGAGAGTAGAAACGCGTGCCATCCAAAAAGAGGAGGACCAAGCGGTGGTGGCTACCGCCCTATCGAGCCTCTCTCTGACCATTCCTGATTCATTCCTCCGATTCTCCCATGTGAAAAGTGAACCATCTGCCCCCAAATCATAAAGATGACAAGACGATAGCGTCTGTCGGAATCCCTCCATCAGAGCTTGAGGATGCGAGTGGTAACCTTGTTTCTCAGAAGGGAACATGATGTCGTTAAAATCGCCTATGACGCACCATGGCAAGGTCAACTGGGTGTGAAGTCATCGAATCAGGTTCCATCCCAGGTGCCGACTGTGCCTCTCTGGATAACCGTAGAAACCAGTTAAACGCCAACGTTTAATCCCTTCCATTATTACAACAATGTCAACATGGTGTTGTGAATAGCTAAGTAATTGGGTCGTACCATCTATCTTCCACAGTAAAGCTAAACCTCCTTTATTGCCAACTGGGTCTACCGTAAACATGCCTGCAAAGCCCAATTTGTTTTGAATTGGTATAAGTTTGTTTCTTGAAATTTTAGTTTCCATGAGGAAAATAAAATTGGGTCTCTTATCGGACACCAGGTCCTGTAAAGCTCGGGCTGTTCGAGGGTTCCCAAGCCCCCGACAGTTCCAACTTAAGGTACTCATGGCTGACGGTGGGCTTCGGAGACAAAGCCCACCAAACTCAAGTTTTTTGGCCCAATTTCGATTGTATTGTGGATCTGATCTTCTTCCATATCCCCTTTATCTTGCAACGTGTCGTCCTATAGTCGTCTCCGCTTATAGTCAACCAACGTGATTGTATGTGAATCTGTAGCGGGTAATAGTGCTCCATTCACGGGATTCACCTCTATCTCTATCTCCTGTTCTGGTCGAATCGGAGCATGATTCCTTGATTC
The DNA here is from genome assembly GCA_026546835.1 of Erythroxylum foetidum. Lineage (NCBI taxonomy): Eukaryota > Viridiplantae > Streptophyta > Magnoliopsida > Malpighiales > Erythroxylaceae > Erythroxylum > Erythroxylum foetidum. The sequence goes on along the minus strand of JANZLF010000005.1, from coordinate 19,739,982 downwards.
ACTGCTGGGATGATTATGAAAAACGATTCGATCCCCTTGATTTGCGGCGACAAAAGAGGGCTCTCCACGATCGGAGGACACCACCGGGTTGTGTGTAACGGTCGCCGGAAACTCTGTGGGAGCTTCCTTTATCTCCTCCGATATGTTAACTTCCGATCGTAACCATTTCGCACCGATCTGAGTTGTTTTTCTGGTTTCTGCTTTCAACCATACGCCATATGCAAATTTCTCTTGGGGGATCGTCGGATGTTCATATAGAAGTCGGCAAAAACGATCCGTGTGGCCAACAATGCCACAGAAGTAGCAGAAAGTGTTGAGTCTTTCATACTTAAAATCCAAGCAAATTTTCTCCCCTTGTGGCCATTTTACAAAAAGTTTCCGTTTGAGTGGTTGTCAGATATCCATCCCCACCCGAATTCGCATAAAATCTCGCCAAATCGATGAAAAATTCCTTGAGTCCGATTCTAGGTATTCTTCAATATAGTTGCCCGCATCAACAGCAAGTTTTTCAGTCATAAAGCCACTAGGGATGTTGTGTATTTGAACCCATAATTCTAATCTGACCAGTTCCACTTGTCTAGGATTCTCCATAGGTTGTAATCGTCGGAGCAGAAGGAGCTGTTGTTGGTAATTCCATGGACCATCTCGTAATATTCTGTCCATGTCACGATGATGGAAAAACTGGAAAATAAAAATATTATTGCCCAAATCTTTGATCATCATGCCTTTTACAGGGCGCCATATACTGGCTATGATCTGTTTAAAGATTGGAAAATTGATTATTTTCTCTGTTAACAAGCGCCCTATCACACAGTGTTGCCTTTCACTTTCTTGAGAACGCTGTTCAAGACTGTCAGGTTCATCCTCGTATTCCAGAGTACCTTCGTTTTCTTCGACATTCAAACGCTGGTACATTGCAGCCACCAGAGTATCTTCTTCAGAGCTCATAGTCCTATTTTGATAAAGGAAAAAGATGCACCGAACGTAGTATGATGGGCAGAACGACTTGTTATCTAAAAACAAGAGGGAGAAAGTCTCGACATAGCAAGACAATATTTGTGAGTTGGTTCACACAACATCAACCTCTTGGTTCAATAAAACCTCGCTAAATGGCAGGTTTAGAGAGGTTCAAGATCAGAATGTGCAGGCTTGTCCGTCTTATCTCACTCACCTCCAAGGATACCATCAATAATAATAATAATAATAATCTTAACACAAGAAGTGTTGAATGTAACTAATATCATAAGCTAGGTCATATTAAACATACATGTCCAAAACTGCAAAATAAATAAAAAATCTCACATAACTCATATTGTTGCTATTTCTACCACACTTAACACACCTTTAGAGCAAATAGTCTTAGTTTCTGTAGATGAATTTGTTAAATTTTGTCAGTTCCAAAAAGTTAAACAGAGCTCATCTAACTCTATCACTGCTATTACTGACACAGGTAATCTTGATAAGTGTCTCTTTTTTTCTTCCAACTCCCATTGGGTCATTGATTATAGTGATAATAATCACATGAAAAGTAATTATAATCTTATAACTAACTTTAAACTCCACAACTCTCCTTCCAAATTCATTTTAGCATATGGTTTTGCCTCATATGTTCTTAGTTCTAGAACTACTCAGCCTACTCCTTTACTTTTCCTATCATATGTGTTAGGGCTACCATGATTTTCTTTCAACTTAACATTTGTTAGCAAAATTATTGGAGCTTTAAATTTTTATGCCTTAGTTTTTCATATTACTTTATTTTTGAAGATCTTATGATGAAGAAGATTATTAGTAGTGGACACGTATAAAGAGATCTTTACATTCTAGATATCCATGAATATATGCCCAAACCTATTACTTGCTTTATAATCTCAATTCCTTTTAAAGCAAAATACCAGTTAGGCCATCCACCCTTACTTGTGTTGAAGAAACTATATCTAAAATTCAAATTTGTGTTGACTTTATATTCTAAGTCATGCCAATTTACCAAACATCATTATTTTCCTACTTTTTATTGAGTTAATAGAAAAGTCAGTTTTTCTCTTGAGTTAATTTATTCATATATGTTTTTAGGTCCATATCCCATTAACACTGAGTTTTGATATTTTTTAACCTTTATTGATAATTTTTCTTAGATGATTTTTATTTATTTGATGAAAAATTGTTCCAAGTTATTTTCCCATTTTACTACTTCCTATGCTAAAATCAAAACATAATTTAACATTTTTTTTACATATTTTATAAAGTGATAATGCCAAGAATATCATTATGATCCCTTTCAGACTTATATGTATAAAAATGACATCTTTCACCAAACTTCTTGTGTAGATACACTATCTCAAAATAATGTAGCTGAATGGAAAAAAAAAACATCTCCTCAAAATAGCCAGGGCACTTCTGTTCCACACATATGTAGCCAAATATTTTTAGGCTCATGCGATCTCTATAGCCTATTTTTTGATTAATTGAATGTCATCTTCCATCATTCATGGTGATTTCCCTATTGAGCCTCATATATTTGGAATTATATATTTTGTCCATGATGTTCATCCTTAAGTCACTAGATTAGATCCCAAATCTATAAAATGTCTTTTTAAATTACTCTCGCCTTTAAAAATGGTATCGATATTATTTTCCTAGTCTTAATATACCTTGTATCTATTAATGTCACGTTTATGGAAAATCTTTCTTAGTTTCCTACTTCTTCAATTACTTCTAATAGTTAGGGGGAGAATGATGATTTTATACCAAATTACTCAACAGTGACTAAATGTTGCTTTTACACAAGCAATTCTGACAACAACTCCACCACCACTACCTATTCATCATGTCTACTCTATACATCAAAGTGTTCTTGATACTGACACCGATTCCTCCTTCAACATTAGATCCAGTGGATACTAATCTTGACATTCTAGTTTCTCTTCAAAGATGTAAAAGTCAATACACTTATCCAATCCCATCCTTTGTCTCATATGGCCATTTGTCATCCTCTTCATGTTCTTTTATTGCCTCTCTTAATTTTTTGTCTATTTCTAAAATTGTTAAAGAGGCCTTGTTTTATCCTAGTTGGTAAGTGACAATGATAGAAGAGGTAAATGTTCTGGATACTAATGGTAACTAGAATTTAATGAATTTACTTGCAGCAAAAAAGGCTATCGGATACAAATGATTATTTGTTATTAAAGTCAATCATGATGGCTCAGTAGCCCAACTTAAAGCTCTTTTTGCTATCAAAGGCTATGCTCACACTCTATGCATTTTCTTTTGCAACTAACTTGACATCTATTTGCTTGTTTGTTTCTATGGCAACTACTTATGGGAAGTAAGGGGAAGTGTGACATCTTCAAAGACCTCTGTATGGTTTGAGACAAAGTCCTGATGCTTTGTTTAGAAAAATAAGTCAAGACTAATTTGGAAATAACAAAAGCAAATATTATTTTTGTCTTCTATAAGCATTCTCCATCAGACATTATTATTCTTGTTATATATCTAGAAGATATTGTTATCATTGGAAATTTTATGACAAGGATCTCAAATCTAAAAACATTTCTTCACAACCATTTTCAAATAAGGGATTTGGAAGTTTAAAATACTTCTTGGGAGTTAGGGAAAGGAGGAATAAAAATAGCATCTTCTTATCTAAAAAAATATATATATTTGATTTGCTATCTGAAATAGGGAAATTAGGGGCTAAACTATGTAGTGCTACTATGTCACCTAATGTGGTACTTAAAAAAGATGGATATTTGTTGGAAGAACTTGAGGAGTATAAAATGCA
>JANZLF010000005.1:19711244-19721626 GCA_026546835.1 Erythroxylum foetidum | reverse complement strand
GATGGTCTCACTTCATTGTCTGCTTTATTTGAATTTTGTATACATTGATCTCTGTATGATGAATGTGTATATGAATGCGATTGATCTGAATTTTTGAAGTGCTTATTATATGTGAATAAGATGAACTAAGTATTTTTGGAATGTGCATTGCATGTAAGTGAAAGAGTGAATGCTCAACTATATGATGAATGTCGGACTATGGTCCGATGACATGTGTCAATATGATTGAGGCATTTCATAAAATGCATGTTCAGATAAAGGTGTTGTGACTTGAGTTGCCTGTATGAAGCGCTTCCACGTAGAGCTATGCTCCGTGACTATGTGATGTGACTGAGCCCTACGGGCCATTATTCTATTCTGACTGAGCCTACAAGCCAATATTTGTATATGTGAGCGGCACTCAGTCACAATAATAAGAACGAATGTGAGTCTCATACAAATGACATATGCCTAATATGAATGTTTAAGTGATCTGAATGTGATATCTGAATTATGTATGATATATGTGTATGCGTTATATGGTTGGGTGAGCTATCGAGGATAGTCACTCATTGAGTTTACAAAATTCACCCAAAATTTGCAAATATTTTTTAGGACCTAGAAGAATACCCCATTAGGCCAATGGGAGTATACACACAGTATTCAAGTGAATGATAGAGGTCGGGATCAGTTCGTGTCGGCATTAGTGTTTTCTTATTTCTATATAAAATTGTGTATTATGAACATTTGTACAAATGATTATGTCATTTGTAAAGTCAAACTGACTTAAGTGCTTTGTATTTGTGAAAAGGACCTAGGTGGCCATTGAAATTATTATTGGCTGTATGTGATGATTGACTTCCGCATAATGTGTGTTTGTGATTTCAAGAAGAAAAAAATTATACTGACTTTCTAATGATTGAGTGCATTAGCACGCCACCCTCGTAGAGCACGGACTCAGATATCACCATCGATGTCGGGTTCGGGTCATCGTGGGAGCGGGGTGCTACATCTATCACATGAGCTATATACTAAATATCACACGCTGCTCCAAACCATAGGCAACATCAGGTTACCATTTTCGATCTCAATTTTTAAGGTCATAAAGCTAGAACTAAGTTAGAGTCTATTCCAAAGATATTTAGCTCTAGGTTTTATATGTAACTGAAATCACACAATTTGGAGGTTTGTAGGCTGAGTTATGACTCAAACAATGTGATTGGTTTAACAAACCTTAGATAGAATTTAACTACACGATACTCCTTTGTCATATTCAACCAATTCTATGCAAGATAACATCAAAATAACACCAAAACATCATCCCAGCAACCATTTCACATCCAAATGAATCTTTTTTACATATTCAAATACACAGATACAGAAATTAACTAATTGAAGTCCCAAACCTTAAAATTGACAAAGTAGTTCTTCTAATGCTTTTCCTTCCCTTCCTCTTTGGCTTTGCTTGAATCACCAAGTGAAAAATGATGGAATGAAGAAGGAGAAATCGAGAGGAGAAAAATCTAAAGTTAAGTCATCAAATTTTCGTCCATCTCCCCTCTCTATATGCCTTTTCATGAATTTTCTAGTCTTAGACACATGTTTCAATCCCAGTGGACCATATGTCACAATCCTATTGGACCATGTGTTACAATCCCATTGGACCACGTATTACAATTCTATTGGACCACATATGCTTTAATCTTATTGGTCCACGAGTTGACTTTAGGAAAATTGCATATTGGTCTTTCTTCTTCCTTTAATTCCCACATTGGCCTATAATGTTATCAATTTATTTCATTTCCCTATGTCTTAAGTTTCTAATGGCATAAATTTCATGCGATTTGGTTAATTATAGTGGGAGTAATGCCTCGAAAACTATATGTTGATAAAAAACAAGGACAACATCCAAAACTCAACTTTAAACCAAAATTCAAAACTCTTAGAAGCATAATCATATTTTTGTTCCTTCATAAAAGTTTTAGAATTATGTCTCTAGTTTAATCTACAATTAGAATTATCCAATTTAGAGGTATACAAGCTAAGTTATGGCCAAATTATAGAAATTTGTTCAGTGGAACTTATCCATTCAGCGAGATACACGCCCCAAATCAACTAACTTCGATCTTATCGTGCAAGAGCAATATAAAAATACATCAAATTTAACCAAAACACCTAATTTACTTATGGAATACTTCTTTTATAAATTACCCTCACATCACATTCATACCTTTGTCTTCTACATTAACTACCATTATATCTCTTACTATACTTAGATGTATTTAATTCATTATGTTCACTTGTTAATACACCCTAGATATGCTATAATACCTCTAGGATATATGTTGGGGTGTTATAATATATGTTGATGCTTATGTTCTAATCAATGAAATACTATATAAGGGTAAAAGAATTACTCCACCCAAAATATTATGTGTTGTTGCCTATTTGACAGACCTTTTATATATGAAATGGTTAGATGAGAAGGTATTGGAAACGAGTTTGGAGTCCATCTAGAAAAATTTCATATGACTCCACGTATGATGTTTAATAAACCAATTTCATATGACTCCAAATATTTAAAATAGTAATAAATTTTAAATAAATATGATGTTTACAATTAATTTTTCATAGCCTTTTTAAATAGTATGTTCTTTATATGTTTAGGAAAGTTCTACTTAGTTAACTTAGGATAAAGTAACGTGCTTAGATTTCTTTCACTATATAAAGGTGAGAAATATCATCTGTGATATTATAGAGAAAGAGGAAGACCTTAACATTTACAAGAATTCTTTAACTATGTGCATTATTCGTTAAAGAATGTTATTGAAAGATGTTTTTACATTTTAAAAATAAGATTTCCTACACTTTTGAATATACCAAATTATGATATAAAGAAACAAAAAATATTATTATTACTTGTTATGTTATGCATAATTTTATTATAATGCATGAATAACACGATGAATTATTTGATGATTGTATTAAAAATGAAGAGTAAACTGTGGAAAGTGTAAATAAAGATGCAAGTTCTTAATTGGAGTACAACACCACTTCAACATAACTTTAGAGTATGTATTGAAAATGAGAAGAAATTGCTAGGCGAATATAGAATGATCATATTAATGAAAGATTTAATTGGTTTATATGTTTTTTTGTAATTGATACTATTATTATGTTTTAAAGCACGACATAACATGAATAACATCTTTTATTATATAATATGAAAGAGCTAATATAATTTATGAACTTTTATTATATAAAATTGATGTATAATTTCTTTAATTATATTAAATATTTATACTTTAATTTTTAATGTTAATAAGAATTAATTAATTTAAGCATACAATTTAATATGTTAAAATAAATTAATATTAACATTTAAGAATATAATAAAACAAAATAAAATAGTAAACTAAATGAATTTTTATTTTAATTTTTATTACTAATATCATTCAAATAAAATTTTATTTTAAATATTAAATAAAAATATTCTTTATTTTTATTAAAATAACAAAAATAGAAATAAAACCATATAACATTTAATAAAATGGAGAAAACATTAGAAAATAAAAAGGATAAAAGAGAGAGAAAGGCAAAGGCGGCTTGGGTTGGGCATGTCAAGTTGGAGTGGACTAAAGCGAGGCAACTCGGTTGAGTTAAGACTGGTGAAGAAGGTAGGGGCGTGGGGTTGTCGTTATCGTCATCTAATCAAACACAAAACTCCCCATCCACACCCATCTTCACTTCCTCTTCTCTCTGGCTCTCTCTAAGTGCCATTTTGATTTTGTAAAGAGAGAGCAGAGACCCATTGAAATAATCCAAAAAATAAACAGGCATGTCTCACCTCCTATTCCAAACTATTCATATCCCCAACAACAACTTTGATTTCAATCGCCGCCACCGTTTTCTTCTACCTGTGAAGAATAATAAGTCTCAAATTTCAGTCAGTAAATCTTTTTTCCGCCGTTTTCTTCTACCTGTGAAGAATAAGAAGTCTCAAATTTCAGTTATTAAATCTTCTTCCGCCCTCGACGGAAGTCAGAGTTGTAGAAATGGTGAATATTTGGAGCGCTGCTACTTGGCGTCGCCTTCTCCTTCTTCTTTTTCTGATCATGCTCCTATTATGAAGGGCGGAAGTAAATACGGTGCTTTTGGCGCTGTTACTCTTGAGAAAGGCAAACTTGATTTGTCCCAAAAGCAATCCACTTCTTCTCCAGAGGTTTGCTTTTCCAGTTTAGGGTTTTCTTAATTTTATTACTCTTTGTAAACTGTAATAATAGTGCCATATTCAATATTCATAATATATAATGATGGTTGAAATTGTAGGTTGCTCTTGGTGGAGGTGGTGGAGATATTGGAAAGAAAATTAATCATGGTGGTGGTGATGGCGGTGATGATGATGGAGGTGATGATGATGATTACTTTGATGATTTTGATGATGGGGATGAGGGCGATGATGGTGGATTGTTTAGGATGAGGAAGTTTCTTCAAGAGGTTGCAACACCACCAGCTCAAAATTCTTGGTTTTTCTTTTTCAAATAAATAAATCCTCTTGCTTACGTGTTGTCGTCTGTTGACAGCTTTTTGATAGAAAGTTTGTGGATGCTGTATTGAATGAGTGGCACAAGACAATGATGGATTTGCCTGCTGGTTTGCGACAAGCTTATGAGATGGTATGTTGTTTTTGTTCTTTATACATTTTTCTCTCTACTAAACTAACTCATGTTCCATGTCTAAATTCTCGATGCAATATTTGCTTCCAGGGCTTGGTTAGCTCAGCTCAGATGGTAAAATTCCTAGCAATTAATGCCAGGCCGACCATTACGAGGTCACTTTCTAGAGCTTGTCCTCAAGAAATTTCCAGGGCGTTCATTGGGAGGTACTTCTGATTTGTTTTCTGCTCGACACAATTTTTAGCTTTGCTTTCTGTGACAACCGCCAGCTTTGAATTGTATCTTTCCAGTCTTCATTGCTTGAATTGATTTTCTTCCAGTTATGATGAGTATTTATCCTTGAATTCGCTTTTTCAATGTAAAATGTCATACTTTATTCTGTACCACGTAAAAGCTTCCTTTGTTCTATCTATCAACACATTGTATTCATTTAGTCTTAGCGGAATTCTGATATTTCATGTGTATTATGGACATAGAATTTTATCTTTGCCTTCTTGCAACAGTTAAATCTCTTAAAACTGTGAATAAAGTACTTTTTGCTATTATAAATGTATTGCTTCATATCTGTAATGTCATGGATGGCTGAGTCTGCCCTTAAAGTGGCAACTGTCAGGAGATAGCTGTTACATATTAGTTTAAAACTTCACCAACTTGGGACATGTGATGTTTAAAATTTTCCCTTGATAATCTATAGCTACACCTCCTTTTGCTTGTATACTTAAGCTGGTTATGTTATTGAAACTCTTTTTTGATTTTGAAAGTGTAATGTTTTATCCACAGGATGATAGCCGATCCTGCCTTTTTATATAGGCTCATTTTAGACCAGGCTGCCACAATTGGTTGCACTGTTTGGTGGGAGTTCAATACTCGCAAAGATAGGTAATTATTTCTCGCTGGTAAGAAAGTTGAAGGTCGATAGTATTGAATTTGATATTGACATAAAATATTTGCAATTCTGCAATTCCAGAATAAAACAGGAGTGGGATCTCGCACTTGTAAATGTGCTAACTGTAACAGCTTGCAACGCCATGGTTGTTTGGTTGCTTGCTCCTTGTCGTTCATATGGCAACACTTTCCGGTTTGATTTGCAGAATACATTACAGAAGCTTCCAAACAATGTATTCGAACAGAGTTATCCACTTAGGGAATTTGACCTGCAAAAGAGGATCCAGTCTTTCATCTATAAGGCTGCTGAATTGTGTACAGTTGGCTTAACTGCTGGGGCTGTCCAAGGTTCACTATCAAAGTTTTTATCCAGCAAAAAAGAAGATAGGTATCAACATTCCAGTAATGTTTCCTTTTTTTTTTCTCATTAAATGAGCATCATTTCCATTAAAAAGTTAAAGCGTTGCTTTTCTTATTGGTTCTCTGCCAAAATCTGACTGGGACTTTCTTTTACATGAAGGTTATCCGTAACAATCCCACCTATTAGTACATATGCACTTGGTTATGGTGCTTTTCTTGGGCTTTATGCAAACTTGAGATATCAACTACTATGCGGATTTGATCGAATTGTGGTGAACCATTTTGATGTTATTGGAGTGGCACTGTTTTTCAGCACAGCTTTGAGGTACACCAAACTTTCTCCTTGAAGAAACCATTATATATGATACTGCTTTTCTTCTTTTACTCAAACTCCTAAGCTTTGGAATTAGTGGTCTAAGACATTGTTAGGGAATAATTTGAATGGTTGAATCAAAAGGGTAGTTCTAGGATTTACTCTTACGAGTGTGAAATAAGAAGTCATTCCTAAAGTCTTAAGAACTATTCTTATATGAAAGTGTCACCATTTAATTTGAAATTTCAACATTTGAAACATTGAAATTGTAAAAATCTCTCAACGCAAATCGTAAGAAAATATTGATTTCAACAAAAATTTCTTGAGTAGAAATCGAATCATTGTAATAAGATTTTTATTCCTTAATAAACTTGAATATTTAGTGAACTAAAGTGACATGAAATAATTTATGTCAAATCCATCTAACAGGAAAAACTTCGCAAACTTGGAATAAAATATTTACGTCAAATCCCTCTCTAATAAGAAAAACATAACTTGGCATAAAAGAAGACTTAGCACGTAGGACACCCTTGTACTCTTCATTGGACTAATGTATAGGTCACACTAAGTGTCTTTCTACATCATCCCATAATTAAGGTTTGGGATTAAGTGTATATCCTTTCTTGTTCCTTTGAAAGACTTTAAAATTTGTTCCATCAATTTTCCCTATTTTTCAGAAGTTGTCCTAGTGTGTAAGAAATGCTTCATATCAGACTAGATTGAATTCTTGCAATTTAGATTATAAATCCAAGTGTTATTATATTTTGGTCTTCCTTCCCACATGGAAGGAAGCTGTTGATAACTGCCAGCTCCTATGGAAACAGGTTGTTCATCAAGAGCATCTTCAATCTCTTATTTAAGATCAGAAATAGTTGTTGTTTTCATGGTTGCTGAGGAGTGTGTAGTATCATGCAATGGTAGGTAGTCAAGTTCGCACATTTAAATTAGGACTAATTTACATCACTTGGCAATTCTAGAACATAACTATAAATACTTATTTTCTTAAGGATCTTATAAGATCTAGCACTCTTTTTTAAGTGAATTTTCTTGTATTATCGTCTTCAAAAAATGCTCTGTGTGAATCCTTATTTTTACCATATCACTTTCATTATGTTTGACCAACCATCAATGTTGTTCAGCATATTCATTGTTAGATTGCTGGTTCTAATTTTTCACCTTTCCCCATCAAAGATGCCCTTTTTGAGTTCAACAGAACTTTTAGCACTAACGTTGATTCTTGCAGTAGATGAAACAAGTCACGATCAGGTTCTTAGATGCGTATTTCATAAATTAGGTCTCAATTGTTTACATTATTGCACCAAGCTTCCCAATAAGTCTCCTAAGACTTAATTGACAGCTTAATTGCCCATCTGTTTGAAGAATAAAAGATCATGAAAATTAAGATTATGTATTGAATGTTTCCCACATGATTTTTCAATTTTAATTTGCAAATAGTCAAAGGGAGGCCACTAAGACGCACTATCACTTGAATAAGAGTTTGGTGAAGTTGACGCCATCTTAAATCTTGGAGTGTGGGATAAAGTGATCTTTTTTTGAGAGCCAATCTATCGTCACATACATAAAATTATAACTCGTAATAGTTTTAGATTCTTTCAAGACAATCCATGCTTGTCTTTCCATGGTTCATGAGGAATGTCTTGTCATGGTTCTTTAGCGTGGACAGAATGCGGTCAAGAAGTCTTATTCTTCACCGTGAAACCAAATTTACAATCGGGGTTGAATGAGGTTTCTCAAGATGTTTTGCATCAAATTCTGACAACTATGTCAAGATCTTGTTATTTGCTGTTGCAAACAGTGTTGTTATATGTCAGGTTCAGAGTTTTTTTGGAAGCTCGGGGCTTTGTTTAGCTTTGCATATAATTGATAAATTTGTGACTTGGTGAATTCGATCTAAGTTTGGGCTATGTAAAATTTTGTGCGGGTCATGAACAGGATTTTGAATGCTCAAGTGGGAGAAACGTCAAGGCTGGCATGGCTAGGAGTGGAGGCTGATCCTCTGGCACAGTCAGATAACCTTCTGAAGGCTTACAGCAGACCCACGGAGGAAGTAGCCGGACAATCTTCAAATTGGTTCATCTCAAAGAAAGCCCTGATTTCCGGGCTTGGCCTACTTGGCATTAAGCAAGGAAACGTTGATTCAGTTGATGGAGAAGCATCACCACCAAGGGCAAGGAGAAAAAGAATTATAAGAAAAAAAGTCTCTTCGTAGTTTTATTTTACTCATCATCAAGATCCAATTTTGGCAGCTTTTAGATGACATGAACTCAAAAAGCATGAAACTGGAGAAATTAAATCCAATATGAAGTGTTCGCACTATGATTCCTTTCCTTGGTACTACTGGAGAGAAGTTCCTACTTGACTTTGTAGTAAAGAATGTTCGTTTTTGTTTTTTGTTTTGTTTTCTCGTGGAAAGTATTTGTTTCTTGTAGTGATTACAATTTTTACTTCTTACACTATAGTTTGTGTAGTCAAGCAGAGCATCCCAAATTGAAATTCGTTTTGTTATCAGGCAATAAGTATAGCATTTCTCAATTATGGGCAAATGTGACAAGGATTATTATTATTATTATTATTATTATTATTATTATTATTATTATTATTATTCGACCATAAGAACATAATTATATAGCTCACAACAAATTATAGTATTTAGAAAGGATCCGTTGGCTGAATGATGCATTATCTGCATACAAAATGCAAACAACTTATTGAAGAAACATGAATCTAATTGCGACCCAAAAACTTGAAAGGCTAAAATATCTCCCTTGTTCATAAATAACTTTCAATGTTCATGAAAAACTCTCTAAAGCGTTCGAAAAAAGAGAAACGACCTCCGATCAATCTTCTGTCAAGACATCTTCACATCACAATTAAACGACAGGGTCAACAATGGCTTCTTCAGGAAATTCTTTAGCAGCAAGAATACACATGTACAAGAATTCTTTCAGCAACAAATGAAATCTTTAGCAAATTTACGAACTAGTATCCAACAAAATCAATTGTTGATAGGAGAACAGAACTTTCTCCAACATCTATTCTCGACCACCTGGAGAGTGACATTGAAAGTGGAATACTATAAGCCCATCCGGTAGCAGCTCTGCATTCAGATTAGGAAATTCTGTAGCAAGGAAACTGTAAACAAACATCATGTAATCCTTGTTAAACCTAGTCTTTTCAAACATTAACACCACAAGTAGAAGTTATGAGGGAAATTTCAAGTACCTTAACCAGGATTTTTGCAAATATACTATTCGAGGTGATACTAAAACCTCCAAAGAAAATAAACTTCGACATTTATTATTTCAAGAATTATGAAGTCAAAAAGTTATCAATTCAAAACTGAATCCAAGTTCCAATCTTTTGTACAAACACATTTTACGGAAACCCACTTGAATAAACTTCACAATCGTCTCAAACGTGGTCGTTAAAGGAATCACAAAAATTGAACTTATAACAACCATAGTATTTGGTCCTCATTCTCATGAAATCTTTAAAGTTTCGTTCTTTATATGCTTAAACTACTCTTCCTAATGCCCTCTGTCTCCCATTCACCAAACATAAAATTGAACTTATTGAAATTGATGCATCTCATATTTCACCATCTTCCTAACTAAAACTATCAACTTCATTGTTCAAAAAAAAAAACTTTTCCAGCAATCTCTAGAAAGCATGCATAAGAAAAAAAGCTAACAACAACTAACAACTTAAAGCCCACTAAACAAATTGTAGCAAACTCACAAACCTGAGACCTGACATAATTGAGAAGCTTCAAGGAACCGTAAAAATCCAAACTTGAGGCTTTTCTTATCCCATGAAAATCGAATTTGTGAGATAGATTGTTGAGTATTGTCTCAAAGTCAGAAATCTTAGCTTCTCAAAATCAGAAATTGTAGTGTGCTTTCGGTAATTGTTGAGTCAGAAATTATGGCTTGTTTTTCGGTAGATTTTGGTGCAGCTAGCCATCACCTTCACCCATTGAATTCTCTATAAAAAGAGAAACAACAACAACGAAAGAGTGAGAGTGAGATGAGAGCAGAAGATTTCTGATGTGAGAAGAGAGCAGAAGATTTTTAGTGTGAGAGAGAGCAAAATATTTCCAGAGGAAGGAGAGAGTGAAATTTTTAGGAGAGAGAAGAAAAAACATATAT
>JANZLF010000005.1:19668835-19684200 GCA_026546835.1 Erythroxylum foetidum | reverse complement strand
CCTTGCCCTTCCTTTTCCTAGAATAAGTGACTATGGGTTTAGGACCCATAGTGCTGTCTGGGTTCGTAGCACTATCAATTCCACCCTCTTCAGAATCTGCCTTGTCCTCAAGGCAGAAATAGGGAAACTGTTGTTTGAGTTGATCTGCAGCTGTCCAAGAGGCTTCTTCGATAGGTTTACCCTGCCAAGCGAAACAATGAACCGAAAACAGTCCAGAGTCCATCTGATTAACAAGTACAAGCAGAAAGTACTGCCTAGCAATCCTTCCAAAATTTGGAGCAAATTCCATGACATAATAAATTGTGAACACATCCAGCATTTCACCAGTGGTGACACACTTCCCCTGTCCTTCAGATATCCCCCTTATCATCCCATTCCCAACCATGGTGTCAGCACAAATTTCCAATCGATTAAGCACAAATTGCAAGACATAATCTGTGACAACACTGGACTTCTGACCTTCTCTTGCTGCTGCCTTTATGTAGACATCAATATCAGGATCAGGTTTAATATTAGTTACTTTCTCTCTTCTGGATAACTCCGCTAGGAGCTCCTGTAGAGATCCAACTCCTTGGCATCTTGCAGAAAATGCTGAGGTTTCTCTTACAGTCATTTCTCCAATATGGAGATCTTGCTTACTGATCTTGATAAGCAAATGTTCAGTGGTATGTAGCATGCTTTGCAAGGCCGAAAGCCGCTGGGGTTGCTCACTGCCCTGTCCCCTCAAAGTTACCACCTCTTTCCCCTGTGCAAATCCCCACTTCACGGTTTTCTGCTTAAAATCCACCCTTACTTCCCCCAACGTTTCCAACCATTCGGCACCCAAAACCAGATCTATGCCTCCCAACTGCAAAATATAAGCATCGATCCTTAACTCCACATTCCCGACTGATACCGCCAGTCCCCTGCATCGGCCCTGTGAGAAGCATTTTGTCCCATTCCCTAATTTCACTCCATAAGCTGCCGTTGGAGTAACCGGAAGTCCCAAGGTATTCACCAAGTCCTGCGACAGGTAGTTATGGCTTGCGCCACTGTCGATGAGGAACAAGATGGGAATCCCTGATAACTTACCCTCAATTTTCAGAGTCGTGGTTTGTACCAGTTCCCCATCCTCTGGCCCTCCTTCTAGCGCCCGATAGACCATCTCCCATGCCTCTCCCTTTTCGGTTTCTTCCTTGTCATCCGAACCAGACGGAGACCCCTCAACGTCCTCATTTCCCTCCCAAATCAGCAGTCGGAGATGTTTTTCAGGGCAAATATGAGTTGGACTGTAACGCTGGCCACATTTGAAACACAAACCTTTGGCTCTCCGATCCATCAACTCTTGGTACGAAAGGTTTCTGGTTCCACTATGTCGTGTCTCAACCGGTCTCTCCATCTCCGGACGTCGTCCCTCTCCTCCATCTCGGTTGGTCCATTGATTCGCTCCTCCTCCAACGGCCGCTTGAGGTCGACCCATTCCGGGTCGCGCTCCGACCCATCCACGTCCATCTGGAGTCGGGTTAGGGGGCCCGACTCGTGGGGCTCCCACGGATCTCCAGCCCACGGGTGACCTGGCGTGAATCGAAGGAGAGAGCTTACGCTCCACAGCACGTGCCGCTGCTATCAGTTTATACCGAGAAGAAGGGTCTAGCGCCAGAACCTCCAATCGGATTTCCTCTCGCAACCCCCCTGTAAATAATCCCATATACTGATCTTCGGGAAGGGGAGCAACCTGGGCCATCAACATCTCAAATGTCTCCACATACTCATCCACCGTTCTTTGTTGCGTCAGTGATTTCAGCTGGGAAAATGGATTCCCACTGAAATGATCTCCATACCGGTCGAACAATGCTCTCTTGAAGGTCTCCCAGTCCAGTTCAGGCTTCGACGCCAGGAGGACCTTGAACCAATGCCATGTCATGCCCTCCATACTGATCTGAGCCAACTGAACCCGCAACTCTGGTGGAGTTCCCTGAATGGCGAAATACAACTCCGCACGAGAGACCCATCCTATCGGGTCACTACCTTGGAATGGAGGGAGCTCTACCCGCTTAGCTCGGAGCTGGTATTCTTCCGACGCTACAGCGGTGACGCCACTGTCTGCCGCCGTCTGTACCGATTTTCCACGCTCCAATGAACTCGATCCCACCTCTGGTGATTTTTGCGCAGGCTGGCGTTGGAATCCCTCTCGCATCTCGGCATGCATCGCCGCTAATGCCCTGGAGAGATCGTCGACTCCTTTGTGTAAGCTTCCCAGTTGTATCGTATGATCCATCAACTTCGTCTCTACTGCCGTCATCCGAGCATCCATTGCTTCCCACTTTTGTTGTGCCATCCTCGTTTGCATACACCGGTCTCTCAATGAAAGCACCAATGATAGGCAATGGATGAGATAAGGTATGTTTATTGATAAAATAGCTACAGCCCCGTAGGAGATTCTACAAGAACTATGCTACCAGCCAACTATGGCCCCTCAAGCATATAGCTGAGATAATACTCAAAATAGAATAATCGATACTCTGCCCCTATCTTCCCTCCCCTTACATAGTGTTCTCCCCTCTCTCTCTTCTAACTAACTTCTCTAACCGTTTGATGGCTCACCCTTCCCTGCCTTAGTGAAATTCCTAGAATATGTCAACATGGGTTTGAGACCCATGTTCAATCCCTTGCCCTTCCTTTTCCTAGAATAAGTGACTATGGGTTTAGGACCCATAGTGTTGTCTGGGTTCGTAGCACTATCAGGATCTAGCCCTTTTCCTGTTTCTATATGACTCACCAATTTTCAAAATTAGAATTTTCATAAAGTTATATTCTCGACAACATTGATTTCAAAATTCTTTCGAATTAGAATGAATTGTTTCATCAATAACCTGTGATTAAGAATCTAGACCTTTACCTGCTTTGTGTGGCTCGTCAATTTTCACAATAAGATTTCCTTCATTATATAATCACTATCATACCATTAACTTAGCAATGACATTATGTGAAGGCAAAAATAAAACAGAAAAACTGTACACATTGTTTTAATGTCCATATATACAAATACCACCAAAGTTTTAAATAGTATTATTCGTTAGATTTAGCCCACATATTTATAATAGCAGGCAAATACAATATTTCATGATAGGATAATAGAATATTCTTAAAATATAAACTATTCTAGTACAAAAATATTCATATATTGCACATATAATATTATTTATATACTAAAAAATGACTAATGATGACATCTGCCAGAAAGGAAAAAAAAAGATATGTTAAAGAAGAAAAGAAAGGAAAATTTAACAAAAAGATATAAACAAAGGAAGGATAAGAATAGAGGCAGCAATGCTCTCGATCAAAAACCAAAAAAATAAGGTAAATAGGAAATATGCACTCTCAATGAGTTGCCAAAAAGAGATGACAAAGGTAACATTACTTTTGATATTGCGAGACAGGAACATAGAACAAGGATAACCATAGAAAATAGAACCTGAACAGAGGAATAGGTATTACACCCTTTTCATTTTACATTGCTGCATAATAAATAGACATTACACATTTCTATTCTAGGCATTTACAATTGTACATGATAAGGTCCTTCTATTCTAGGCATTTACAATTGTACATGATAAGGTCCTTATTTGATTTAGCTAATTACAGTTTTACATGATATGATCACGATCTGAATTAGCTAACTTATTGGAATCAAATATTCACCAAGAATATCGCTCAACACTCCCCCTTGAGCTGGTCTAAAAATATCTTGCATGCCCAACTTGCCAACTAGATAATTAAAATGCTTCTTAAGTAACCCTTTTGTGAGAATATCAGCCACTTGTTGAAAAGTGGGAACATATGGAATGCAGATGGTGCCATTTTCAATTTTCTCCTTAATAAATTGTTTGTCAACTTCTATATGTTTTGTCCTATTGCGTAGGACAAGATTATGTGTCTCAAATATTAGCAGAGAAGAATAATTCCATTCTCATATATCGTAGGTTACAGCCTTAGGTTATGTATACAACTGTCTATACTAAATATAGTAACAAATTCCCTAAGATATAGGGAAATCAGTATCTTATTTTAATCCCCAAAAATCAAGGATTTCTATGATTTCTATAACTATACACTCTTCTAAATAATACTACATAATCTGACAATCCCCCTCAAGCTGGTGAGTGGATATCTTCCATCCCTAGCTTGCCAATAATATCTTGAAACACTGTGCTTGTCAGTCCCTTTTGTAAGTACGTCTGCCAACTGATCCTTGGTTGCCACAAATGGAGTGCATATTAAGCCACTGTATAGTTTTTCCTTGATAAAGTGCCTATCAACTTCAATATGCTTTGTTCGATCATGTTGAACTGGGTTATGTGCAATGTTGATAGTTGATTTGTTATCACAGTACAATCTCATAAGTCCTTCCCATTTCATTCTTAAGTCATCTAGGATTATCTTCAGCCAAAGTAATTCACATATCCCCAACACCATAGATCTGAATTCTAATTCTGCACTTGATCATGCTACTACATTCTGCTTCTTACTCTTCCATGTTACAAGATTACCACCTAGGAGTGTACAGTAGCCAGATGTTGATCTTCTATAGACCAAGGACCCTGCATAATCTGCATCAACATAAGCCTATAATGTCATCCCTATGACTGTTTGTCGCTTAAACAGAATTCCTCTTCCCAGGCTGCCTTTCAAGTATCGTAATATCCTATTTACTGCCTTGAGATGTGATTCCTTGGGATTGTGCATGAATTGACTAACCATGCTCACTGCAAATGCTATATCTGGTCTTGTGTGTGCCAAATATATCAACTTCCCAACAAGCTTCTAATATGATACTTTGTCTACCATGGGATCTTTTGGAGCATCACCTAATCCATGATTGAATTCAATCAATGTCTCCACTAGTTTACAACCCAATTTTCCTGTTTCTTTCAACAAGTACATACTTTTGTTAAGAGACGAAAATACCTTGCTTTGAGTAAGCTACTTCAACGCCTAGGAAGTACTTTAACTTTCCTAGCTCTTTGATATCAAATTCCTTTAAGCGACATTGCTTCAGATTTTTCATTTCTTCTACATCATTACATGTCACAATGATATCATCTACATAAACTAGTAATATTATTACTCCCCCAAAATTTGAGTGTCTAACGAATAACGTATGGTCTCCTTGACTCTACTTATATCCCAATGAAATCATCACCTTAGCAAACCTCCCAAACCAAGCTCGTGAGGATTGTTTGAGCCTGTAAAGGCTTTCTTCAGCTTGCATACCATTCCCTCCTTAGATTCAAACCCACGAGGGACTTCCATGTAAATTTCCTCTTCTAGATCACCATGGAGGAACGCATTCTTAACATTAAATTGTTGCAGATTCCACTCAAAATTAGCAGCTAATGATAATAATATATGTATCATGTTCATCTTAGCAACAAGAGCAAATGTCTCTAGATAATCGATGCCATAGATTTGAGTGTACCCTTTGACCGCCAATCTTGCCTTATTTCTTTCCACCGAGCCATCAACCTTATACTTTATGGTGAAAACCCACCTACACCCAACTAGATTCTTCCCTCTCAGCAATTCCACTAACTCCCATGTCTTGTTCCTCTCAAGGCCCTCCATTTTGGTCTTCATAGCATCCTCCCATTTTCTATCTCCTAATGCCTCAATTAGATTTCTTGGTGTGGGAATCGTATGGGAATCGTACGGAAATTGGTTAAGAAAGCTCTGTGTTTTTGGGATAGATTATGATAAGACATGAAAAAGAACAATGGGAGTTTTGTGCAGGTTCTTGATCCTTTCCTAAGTGCAATTGGTAAGTCTTCAGTACTTGTTTCTTTTAGTTCTTTTGCTGGCTGAAATGACTCAACCCTTGGCTAACGGGAGATTGAACTTGTGCTAGTGGAGAGACTGGTATCTTCCTCCTAGAATAAACTTGCAGTGGCTGCATGTTATCTTGATTTCCCTTATCTTTCATCATGTCAACAGATGTGGCTGACTCAATTGAGGGAGAAGTAGATTTAGGCACAGTTATGGGTTAAGATTGAACCAAACTAGGATCAAGAAGAAACATATCCTTTGCTTTATCTTCACTCAAGGTCTCCCCCTGAAGATAGATGTGTTGAAAAAAATGTTCATTTTTAGCAAAATCAACATTAGCAAAGATAAAAAAAATTTAGAAGGTGGATGAAAGCATTTATAACCCTTTTGTGTGGAGGAATATCCAATCAAAATGCATCGAAGAGCACGTGGATCTAATTTGCTCCTATTGTGAGAATGGATATGAACAAATGCAACACAACTAAAGATTCGAGGTATCTGACTGTTTGAAACAGAAAAATTCGGCAAAAATTTTGTAAGAATATCAATTGGACTTTTGAACCTAAGGGCCCGTGTTGGAAGTCGGTTAATAAGATGGACAGTAGTTAATATAGCTTCACCTTAGTATTGTTTTGGAACATTTTTGTGAAACAGCAATGCTTTAGTGATTTCTAGGAGATGTCCATTTTTTCGCTCAGCTACACCGTTTTGTTGTGGGGGGGTAACACATAATGACTCATGAATAATTCCTATTTTCTGAAAAAATGGAGAAAGACAATAATTAAAATAGCCCTTGGCATTGTCTGATCGAAATCTCATAATTTTGACATCAAACTGAGTATTGATCATGTTGTAAAAATTAGGAAAAAAAGTACTAACATCAGATTTATTTTTCAAGAGGAAAAGCCATGTGACTCGGGTACAATCATCAATAAATGAAACAAACCACCTAACACCCGAAACATTTGGGATGATAGAAGGTCCCCAAATATCACTATGAATGAGAGAAAAAAGAACAAAGGTTTTGTTGTTGCTTATTGGAAAGGAAGCACATTTGTGCTTTGCAAGTTCACAATCATCACAATGAAAATTTTCAGATGTAAGACCTTTAAATAACGAAGGAAACATCAACTTGAGAACTCTAAAAGATGGATGACCTAAATGACGATGATGAAGCCAAATTTTGTCTTAGTTTGACATGATAGATTCAGAAAAGAAAGATGTAAATAAGGGTTTTCCAACTTCTGAAATACTATGTTGTTTTGCCAAAAAAAAGAGACCATCTCTTTGACTAGCACATCCAATCATCTTCTTCGTGCCTAGCTCCTGAAAGACACAATGTAAAGGAAGAAAATGTTATGCTGCAATTTGAATCTATGGTTAATTTTTGAATGGAAATAAGGCTTGCAAATAGCTTTGGAACATGGAGGACATTTCTTAGTATAAGGTCCTTGTTTATGTATATATCCCTTGACTAGCTACAGTGGTGATGGATCTATCAGCTATTGTGATCTTTTTATGGCTACAGCTGGGGTTATAAGAGATAAAATGTTTGGAGGAACAAGTCATATGATCAATTGCTCCAAAATCAATTACCCATATAGGAGGAGAATTTTTGTCTGAAACATTAGTATTAGAAGAAGAAATACCTAAAAACGCAAATGAACAAGTACCCGTTGAGGTTGGTTTCTCAAAGGACTCCACAAAGGTTCTTAGTTTCTCAATTTCTTCGATATTAAACTCAGGGATAAGTTTTTTGGAATTTTCTTCATTAGTTGACGAAGTGCTCACCATATGTGCTTGACTTCAGTCGTTCCCACTTCGATATGGCTTGCCATGAAGTTTTTAGCATTTCTCCCTGGTGTGTCGATGCTTCCTATAGTATATGCAAATAGGGATTCTCAATTAAAAGGTTTGGATGAGTCCTCTCTAGTAACAACTGTTGGATTGTTTGCCTCCTCCAATTCTGTGGCCTTGGTAATGAGTGCAAAACCATCTCCTCCTTGAGGTTCAAGCATAAAATTTCGACATCCCCTCTTCTGCACGTATAATAGTGATCGTCTCATTTAGAGATGATAGGTCTTGTTTTCCTAAAATTTGCACCCTTACAGCATCAAATTCAACTTTTAAACTGCCAAGAAAATCATAAATACGATTCTTTTTCACAAAACGCTTCAAAATTGCTGCATCTTCACTACAAAACATTTGGATGCATTGATGATGATCCATCTCTTGCCACAAGCTTTGTAAGAGACTCGAATATTCAGTCACAGTCCGAGTCTCCTATTTAGTTGCTAAAATTTTCGTCTTAATCTCGTAGATTTGTGTAGCATCATTAACCTTGGAATATGTCTATCGAATAGCTTCCTAAATCTCCTTGGCAATTCCCAACAACATACATGTGTCACTAATTTCTAGCAACATTGAGTTCCACAACCAGGACATTACCTTAGATTCTTGTTCATCCCACGCCGTAAATCTGGGACCGTCCTGTGAAGGACCTGTGCCCATTAAATGGCTCAATTTCCCTCTTCCCTTTAGGAATGTGCGGATCAATTGTGACCACTTCAAATAGTTCTTCCCATTCAATCGGTATGCATCTTGCATATTCTGCAAATCTCAGGTTATACTAGCAACAGTATTCTTGACTGCAGGGCTGATGATTTCAGCAAAACTTCTGAGTGATTCCAACATGGTTGATTAGGTAAGACTAAGGATAGGAACAAGAAAATATGAGAGATAAGGCTAGGACGATGAAAGGGGCAGTGGAGGTGGATCTCGGTCAGTATGACCAGAGAGAAAAATCAGAATTTTAGTAGGAAAGAGTCGACAGCTCTGATATCATGTCAAATATTAGCAGAGAAGAATAATTTCATTCTCATATATCATAGGGTACATCCTTAGGTCATAAATACAACTGTATATCCTAAAAATAATAACAAATTCCCTAATATATAGGAAAATCTGTATCTTATTCTAATCCCCAGAAATCAAGGATTTCTATTATTTCTATAACTATACAATCTTCTAAATAATACTACATAATCTGACAATGTGCAATTGAAATTGTAGCGTTATTATCACAATATACCTTCATAGGAATAAAACTAGGAACCTTCAACTCCTCCAGTACCCTTTTTACAATAAAGCTTCACAAATTCCATAAGCTAAAGACCTAAACGCAACTTCAACACTACTTCTTGCAACAACCGTTTGTTTCTTGCTTCATCAAGTTACCAAATTCCTTACAGCAAATGTACAGTAACCTAAGACCTTCTATCAATAGAGTTTCCCACCTA
Source organism: Erythroxylum foetidum (assembly GCA_026546835.1). Taxonomy (NCBI): domain Eukaryota; kingdom Viridiplantae; phylum Streptophyta; class Magnoliopsida; order Malpighiales; family Erythroxylaceae; genus Erythroxylum; species Erythroxylum foetidum. The sequence goes on along the minus strand of JANZLF010000005.1, from coordinate 19,675,099 downwards.
GTCAGCATCAATGTATACTTCTACTTGGAGATTGTTCCTTTTCCAAAACATCAAGCCCTGTCCAAGAGTACCGTTTAGGTATCTTAGGATCCTATACACTGTATCAAAATATTCTTAACCTGGTGAATGCATAAAATGACTTATCAAACTCACAATAAATGTTATGTCAGGTCTAGTATGAGACAAATATATCAATCTTCCAACAAGTCTTTGACATCAGTCTTTATCAACACCTTTAAGCTTAGCAAGAGTGAGTTTGACATTAGAATGAACTAGCTTAATCTAGAACAAACTTCCTTTGATTCACAAAGATGCCTTCGCTTAATCTAACAAATTCCATACCTAGGAAGAACTTTAGATGTCCTACATCTTTAATTTCTAATATCCACATATACAATAAGAATAGAGAGTTTAGCTTCTTTAGATATCCTATAGAACATGGTGTGATTTGCTTGACTTTGACAATAACCATAGCTTTTCACAACCTTCCAAATCTGTCAAACCATGACCTTGGTGACTGCTTCAGGCCATATAAAGCTTTTCTTAGCTTGCACACCTTATTCTTCCCGTAAGTCTCTTCAAATCCTAGAGGTAGGCTCATGAGCACCTTCTCATCAAGGTCTCCATTTAAGAATACATTCTTGACATCAAGTTGATGCAATGTCTAGTCAAAATTCAGAGCCAAAAGATAAGAGAATTCGTATAGTATTTACCTTGGCCAATGGAGCAAGCATTTCTTGATAGTCAATACCATATGTTTGAGTGAAGCTCTTAGGAACCATATGAAAAGTCCCAAGCTTGCTTACAAGTATCGGCATGGGAAAATAAGTTTGAGATTTCAAGTTCCGTGGAATCAAAAAGAATATGTAGCAACTACGCATCACCAGCTAGCTAATTCTCTAGTTCTTTGATATCAGTTGTGAGATGAGAATTTCCATTGACCCTTGAAAAATGATGCAACATTCTTAGACCAAAAAGAGTAATTATTACCATTTAGACATTGCTTGGTGATTCGCAGATTGGAGGATCCCATTGTCGAAACCATTCCTGAGCCACTATACACTGACTTTTCATCGAGTTTTGACATACTTGCAATCTACTCACCAAAACTATTGACGAAAGACGGTGGACTGTTGTTGCAGATAACTTAAAGCATATGATTGATGACAAGGACAACAAAATACTCATGTTCTGGTCATACTTGACACAAACCGAGACCAAAACCTTGTTTGGACTAAGGAGGCTAACTGACTTATCAACTCCTCGTCATGAGAGGACGTCAGACGACGGCGCTTGTCACTCATGTGTCGACGTGTGGGAAGTTTCTGGCGACCAACGACAATGCTACTCTAGTCGCGGATGGCCGCCAATTGCTGATGTGAGGTCAATTACAGTGCTTTGTTTTAGGGCAGAGAAGAAGGATGACGAAGAGAAGAAGGGGATGGTCTAGGGTTCAAAGTGGCTCTGATATTATGTTGAACAAATTAAAAGAAGAATCGAGGGCTTACTCGTTCACCAAGACCCTCATCTTATTTATATAGCAAAAAGAGCTAATTACATAAGGAAAAGAAATCTTAAGAAATTTAGGAGATCACTAGAATCATGGATACATTAGGATTCCTAAGACTTTCCTAATAGTGGCATACTATACAAGATGAGATTAAATGCTCTAGAGTTTAATGGCACTTGAAAACTTGTCTCTCTTCAAAAAAGTCTACGGTTGGCTATCATTGGATGTTACTATTAAATATCTCCAAGTGACACTACTAATCATTAAATTTTATTTAGCTACTAAAGGTTTCACCAAAATTTTATGGTCAATTATGAAAATGCAGTTTCCCTAGTTGTCAAGACTACTTCTATTCATATTCTCTTTACGTTTGCAGCCAAGTTATGAATGGCCTTTAGCTTAGTTAGATGCTAAAAACACCTTTTTCTAATGGTGTTCTTCATGACGAGGTATACATGAAACAATCACGTAGCTTTGAATATGGCTATAACACTACGTCACCTTAAAAAGGTATTATATGGCTTGATTAGTTGTTTTAATAAGGCATCTTTGCAATATGGTCCTCATTTAGCAAAAAGTAGGCTTGCTAGTAGATCAGTCCAAGTCACCCTAGTCGAAGCTTGACTTGAAATAATTAATTAGGCCTAAGCCCAATCTAAATACCAATTGAGATCAAAGCTCGCAACCCAAGTTCGAACTTGATCAAGTCTGAGCCCAAGCCTAATTATTTTATTTTTTAATTTAAAGTTTCAAAACAATGTCTTTTTCTTTTTCACTTGTTATATTTGAGCTTTAGGCTAGGCCGAGCTTGATAGTCTAAGCCCAATTTAAAGCCCAAAAAATTAAAGGAAAAGTGCTCAAATATGATTTGAAGCCCGATTAACTTAAGCCAAGTCTATTAACTTTGGACCAAGCTAGGCTGGGTCCAAACACAAATGTCATCCATATGTAAAAGGTCATCCAATATTCCACCCAAGCTTCTCATTCAACAGAAGTGTATTGTTACTAGCATATTTAGATGATATACTAATCACTAGAGATAATTCTAAACGAAAACAAGAAATCAAGATGTTCCTTCAACCTAAATTTCATATCAAATATTTAAGGCCTTTATAATATTTTGTGTATAGAGGTTGCCCAATCAAAGCATGGCATATTTACATTTCAAATGGACATTCTAAGCCTAAAAATTAGAATCTCGTCCCTGTGACTTTCCTATGAGTGCCAATTAGGAATTATCATCAAATGGTGGTATATACTAAGACCCAAGCAGATATAGGTGGTTAGTTAAGAAACTCAACTACCTAACTATGTCTCATCTAGATGTTCTTTTTGCAAACAATGGTGTAAGTCAGTTACATTATCTAGTTACACTTTCATATATCAAGGCAAACCAAAGAAAATGTATCTTGTACAAAAATCATTGACATAGTGAGACTTTAAAACACTCCTATGTTGTTTAGGTAGTATCACACAAATAAATGCTCCCTAATTTCGTTGAAGAGTAAGAAACAAGGACTTATTTCATGATGTAAAATATCACGCTATGACTTTGCAATTACAGCCAATTGCAATTAGAGCCAATTGACGCCTATAAAATTACTGTCACAACAAAGCAAATTTGTAACATCTAACACAATTTTTCACGAGCAAACCAAGCACATCAAGATCATTTTTCATTTTGTTTGTGAGAAAATGTAGGGCAAATATATGGTATCTTTTGTTTGTCCGAGTAATCAACTAGTTGATTTGTTTACCAAGTCTTTGAGAAGTACTCAAGTTAATACATTAGTAACAAGCTTGGTACATGTTATATGTATGTATCTACTTGAGAGAGGTTTATGAATAGGGATAGTATTATAATTGTGTAATCTTGTGGATATTATTATAATTGTGTAATCTTGTTGATATTTATATATTAGGGCTAGGCTAATGATTAAACATTAGTCGTCTTTTCTCCAATCTTTATTGTAACAATACATGTATTGCATACACAATAATATTCCCATACTAAAAACTAAATCTCCATGATCTTTAAGAACTTTCCGGTTTTATTTTTTAGATGGTTACAAAGTTCCTCAATTGTGATACCTTGACAAATGAAACCCCTAATTTGTCTCCAAATAGGACCCAACCAAAGTGCAAACAAATGCTTTTGAAGCTAACCTAACTCTCACAAATATTAATCAAAACTCTATGCATCAATAAGTTAAAGAACTAAGATAAATGCAACATGAGGTGGAAAGGGAAGAACTATTGCCTACTGCTAGTTAAAAACTATCTTAATTAAAGAGGAATGGAGAAGAAAATTTTCATATATGCTCACCTGAACTTCATCATCCAAAACCAATATTATGGGCTCCCTCTTTGCAAATTCTTCCTCTTCAAGCTCATTCATAGCCTCATATAACAATTGGACAGCTAGGGCTGAAGATTTTGGAAGCTTTTTTGATTCCTTAGATAACGAGCCAATTAAGCAACCCTTTTTCATGTGTAGTAGGTGTGAGACACATGATTCTACATCCAGCTCATGTCTTGCACCCCCAAGTACAACCTTAAGTAAGGTTTTATTGATGTCCCTTTTGCATTTAGATTTCAAATCGCACAAAAGCCTCTTATGAACCAAGTCCAACTGTCTGCATTCAGACTGTTCCCCCAAAAGTATGTATCTTAAAGAACCAAACCATGAATCTTCTATGTCCCTGCTCATCATGTAATAATCAACCAAGATAAGTTGTTAATCACTTCTGAAATCTACATTCAAGGAATGTAGCAACTTCTACAATGACTAAAGAATCCATGATTTTATATAACTGCAATACAACAATTAATTACAAGAAAACATGTTCCTAACGATGAAGGTACAATAATACTAGCTCAACATCAAAGGAAGTTTATGCAAATTCAAACAGTATTATTGGAAATCTACATATAAATTAAAGGCATGTGGTGAATACCTCAACAATTTACCAAGTTGACAATCTAGCTTCTTTCTTCGCATCCACCATAAAGTTCTATTCCTTTTAGTATCTTTTGAAGGAATGACCATTGAAGATAAGTAATTCTCCTCCAAAATAAGCTTAAATGTTGGTGCTACATCATCAACCATAGTGAAACCCCATGGACAATGCCAATGCCTATCCAAGCAATCGTTTTCAAGGACCTCTCTAGAGCTAGAATTTACATCATCATCTGAAACATCCAAAAATATTTTGAAAAATAATGCATCTATTGTAACATGTTCATAGTTCACTAATGTGCCATACATTTTCATTGTATTTTAGTTGAAGTACCTTTAGAAACTAAATTGACAGGCAAAAGCGTCACAATGGGTTGCTCATTATAGCTCAAGCGAGACAACAGTAACCATGCACATACAGATGAAGGGTAGTCCAATAGTTCTTGCAATAGATGCATGTAACAACCACTTATCAAACTTATGCAAACAATCGTGGTGGAAGGAAGCGTTGAGAAAAATTTTGTGACTGATTCATTCAACTCTTGGAAAGATTTAGATGCAAGCCTGCAACACAATAAAAAGCAAGACATTTTAGATGTTCTTTAAAGCTTGGCAAGGTTCAATATCAAAATATAGCAAATGATACCTTGGTAAATCACATGATTCTGCTCTTGTTCCAATTGTAGTAGTCATATCAGAGTCCTATAAATAAAATTATCATATTCATATCACGTTAAACTGTGGAATGAAAATGGTAACAACAAGACCAACTAGAGGCACCCAGAAGAGAATAGAAGGTAATCAAGAGAATTATGCTTCCAACTTGTTGGTTCATAATCTAACTCTTCATATGATCAAATAATAGAAACCAACAACAAAAAGAAATACTTAGGTGAGCTCTCAAACTACCAAACAGAAAAACTTCATTTACAAGGTCATTCAAGTAACCATATAGCATCTAAAAGAAGTTTCACAGTAGTGAATAACAAGTGAGCATTCATTTACACAAGGGACTTGAAAGTTTCACAACTAAAGATTATGAACAAAGCATAAAACAAAATAAAAAGGAAAATAACTTAGGGGTCGTTTGGTTCTACTTTTGTTTTTCTATTGTTGTTTTTAGTTTCTGTTTCCTGTTTTTTGTTTATGTTTTTTTTTAAACGAAAACCTGTTTGGATAAAATTTGTAATATAAAAACTAAAAATAAAAACTTGTTTGGTTAAGATTTCTAATAAAAAACTGAAAACAAAAATACATTTAGTATTATTATCATGTTTGTATTTTTTTAATACATATCAAATTTAATGTTTAAGTTTGCTAATCTTCACATCATTTAATATGGAAAAAGCTTTGAAGCCATAATTTAAGCTGTTCTTATAACTTAAAACTATTACGAAAACAATAAATCAAGTGAAGATTAGGCTTTCCCTTTCATAAAGCCTCTGTCATGATATGAAGAAAAGATTTGGATAAAGTGCTACATTAAATAACATGAAATGATGTGAAGATAAAGAGAAGACTAGGCTTTGTAAGAAGATAGATTCCGCGCTAAAGACACGAGGATGAAAAGTGAAGAAGGATAAAATATTTGCTACATTAAATAGCATTAACCTTGTGTATGGTTGCTGTCTCATTGGTGGAGACAGATAACAAAACACAAAAATCCTGTGACTCGCAATATTTGGTAGCTAACTCAACTTTTTTTTTCTGACTTCAGGTCACAGAAACATAAAGTTTTTGTTCCTTCCAAAACCGGAGGGCAAAATTTCGTCCCTGTGACAGAAACAAAACAAAT
>JANZLF010000005.1:19650068-19668577 GCA_026546835.1 Erythroxylum foetidum | reverse complement strand
ACCAAATTATTTATCTTATTATTATTATTATAAATTTTGTACTTTTGTTTTTATTTTTATTTTTATTTTTATTTTTATTAATCGAGAAAGAAAGTAAGGATATGTTGGTTTTTTGTCGAAGAAAACATGTCAAAATTCAAAGAAACAATTTTTTCTGGTTTCTGTAAAACCATTGTGCTTTTTTAATTTTCAGAAACAAAAATCACAACAAAATAAGCCAAACACGTTTTATTTACTTTTTTTTCTTTTTACAAAAACGAAAACAAAAAAGGGGAAAAAAACATAAACAAGCAATCCTTTATCTTACAATTGATTTTGAGCTACATGATTATATATACATATCTTAGTATAGGAGAAAAATAAGAAACAATCTCCTAAGATAAGAATCAATCTCCTAGAATCCCACAATCTCCTTGGATAGGAAACAATCTCATAAGATCCAAAGATCTAGAGAATATTAAGAGATTTATTTCCTAAAACTTATTTACAGCTAATATACAGAACACCCTCCCTCGAGCTAAGAAATAGACGTCTTTTATTCCCAACTTTAAAATAATATCATGAAAATTTCAATTGTTCAACCACTTCATTAGAACATCAACAAGTTGGCTTCCTAATAGAACATACAACATGAATACAAGCACTTCCTCCAATTTCTCCTTGAAGAAATGTCCATCAATCTCTATATGCTTCGTCTTATAATGATGAATAGGGTTACAAGCAATATTGATGGCTGATGTCCTATCACAATAAAGCTTTATAAGACCTTCCCTCTTAACTAGAATAATTATCAACTATAACAATTGGCACTTTGAACTCTAGTTCTACTAATGATCTAACCGTAACATTTGTTTCTTGCTTCTCCAAGTCACCAAATTTTTTCCAAGGAAAGTACATTAACATGTTGATCTTTGGTCCATCATAGCTCCTGCTTAGTCCATATTAGTATAGGCTTCTAAGGCAAGATGATCACTCCTTTTAAACAAAATTCTTTTCCCTGGATTACCTTTTAAGTAATGCAATACTCATACACAACTTGTAGACATGACTTTCTTGGATCATGCATGAACTAACTAGTTATGTTAATTGAGAATGCTATGTCAAGACTACTATGAGCAAGGTATATAAGCCTATTTATTAGCCTCTAGTACATCTTTCTATCAATAACTAATTCTTCTTTCACTTCTCCAAGCTTATAATTTTGATCCATTGTGTAGAAACTAGTTTGCACCCAATCTTTCATGTCTCCAAGCAAGTACTTCAATTTATCAAGCTCCTTTATCTCGAATTTATTGATCAGTCATTGTTTCAGTTCCCTTTTTTCTTTTTCATCACTTCTAATCACAATAATATCATCAACATACAATAAAAGTATAATCACCCCCTGCAACCGTGTTCTTAATGAAGAGAGTGTGTTCTTGAAATGATATTTGTATGATAGGAATTAGATTTGTTTGAAGAAGAAAGTTAGGTAAATTCAAGTGATAGCTCTTGACACAAGAAGAAAGTTGAAAAAGGACACATATTTGTCTTCTTAGACAGATTAAATAGAGACATAGATGAAGTTAAAGGTCGTATTTTAGGGAGAAATCCTCCACCGACTATAAGAGAAGTCTTCTCAGAGGTACAGAGAGAAGAAGCAAGAAGATAAGTGATCTTGAAGAAAACTAGTGAAACCAAAATAGAGAATGAAGGTTCAACTCTTGTGACTCGAGGAGCTAACTACAAAGGAGATAAATGTAGCGGAAAACAAAAGCCTTGGTATGACCATTGTAAAAAACCACGGCAAATCAAGGAAACTTGTTATAATTTGAACAGAAAAAACAATTAATGGGAAAAAAATCAAGAAATGACACCAAGAAAGGGGGAGAAGTCAAAGCATTCTAAGTGAGCAATTTTGATTCTAAGAAAACAACAATCTTCAAAATCTCTTCCTTTCATTGAGGAACAAATAGAACATCTACACCAAATGTTTAAATCTCAAAATAATCTTAATGCATTATGTTCTCTAGCTTAGGTAATACGTGCCCTATGTCTTTAGCCTGTACCAACAATAAATGGCCCCTGGATATTAGATTAGGGTGTCATAGATCACATGACTAGTATTACACACTTTTTTTTGGTCATATACGCCATATGCAAGAAATGAAAAGGTTTAAATTGTTGATGGTTCCTTTGCTTCAGTTGCTAGAAAAGGAACATGTTTATTTCTCCTTTCCCCTAAAACTCAAAGATACCCTTCATGTTCGTAACCTATCATAGAACCTCTTGTCCATGAGTAAGCTTACTCTTGATCATAATTAACAACTAATTTTTTGGTCTTTTGATTGTGAATTTCAAAAATTTAACCTCTGGGTAGATGACTGGAGATGCTGAACAAAACAATGACCTCTATGTTTTTCACAACGAACGAACGTTTGGAAGGCAAGACCAACAAGCTTGTTTCAATTCTATTTCAATTTCTAATAATAATGAAGTTGTGTTATGGCATTATCGACTAGGCCATCCAAGTTTTCACTATTTAAAGCATATGTTTCTAAAGTTATTCATAAATAAAAATCCTTCAATATTTCAATGTGAGTCTTGTGAATTAACAAAACATCATCGTGCATTTTTTCCACCACAACCTTACAAAACTTCACAACCATTTACCCTTATCCATAGTGATGTTTGGGGACCTTAAATATTAATGATCATACAAGGCAGCCATAAGGATTGCCCATAACCTAGTCCTTTATAACAGCACAAAACACATTGAAATTGATAAGCACTTCATTAACTTGAAGCAGGTATAATCTCTACTCCATTCATTCTAACCAAACGACAAGTTGTAGACATATTTACTAAAGGATTGTTAAGACAACAATTCGAACTTCAAGTTAGCAAGTTGGGCATAATAGACATTTTTGCACCAACTTGAGGGGAAGTGTTGATAAATTAGGAAAGTCGATATCTAGTAGATAATGATTCCAATAAAATGGGAAAAAATCTTATCCTAGATTTAGGATAAGATAAATTAATACCTAAGTAGTTAAGGTTCTGTAGATTAGTAGAGATAAGTAGTTAGGATACTAATTCTATACTGGCTGTATTTTTCCTATTTAAGATGTACCAGTCAAAGAATAAATAAACAAAACTTCCATTCTAGTTTTCTTATTCAGTTGTATCAACAAGTTCAAATATGGGCTATTCAAACATTGTCATATGGTTCTTCTAGCATATGGATTAGATATAATCAATTAGAAGATATAATTACTATAGAATTTGATAAAAGAATCAGATCAAGCAAAAACTTTCTTGTCTTCTCTTACACGGGTAGAAGGCTTCCTATGAAGCTTTCAACATTTTTCACAAGTGTGGTGAGGTTTCTTGTGATAAGTACACCATAATCCATCATAGATTGAAGTCCTTACCTGACCAATTTTTCCTACCACTTGATCTACTCCTCTTTCCAAGTTGGTAACTAATTTCTTACTTTTAGCCATCATTATTGAACTATCGTTGTCTTGTGATTCAAGCATCAGCCTTCTACTTTCCTCTCCTTGAATAAGTGCCACCACTTCATTGAAACATGGAACCTCTTGTCTGCCTAAAATTTGGATTTTTATTTGATCAATTTCTGGGTTGAATCCAACAAAGAAGGCAAAGACTTTATCCTGCTTAATAAAATCCTTTAGAATAGCCAAATCATCAGGGCATTTCGTTGTTATTACCTTATAGTGATCAATTTCCTACCATAGTGACTTCAATTGGTTGGCATATTCAGTGATAGTCTTATTCCCAAGTTTTGCAGTTTTCACCTTGACTTCATATACTTGAGTAGCCTCTCTAGCTTTGGGGTAGGTCAAGCCTCCCAGATGTCTTTAAATGTAGCCAAGAACATGCACGTGTCACTTATTTTAGGAATCATATAATTCGATAAACAAGCCAAGACCATGGAATCTTCTTCACCCTAAACTTTAAAATAAGGATCCCCTGGTTTTGGTCCAATATTTATGAGATGGATAATTTGGCGTTTTCCTTTCAAAATTGTAAGAACAAGTTGGGACCATTTGAGATAGTTTTTTCCAACCAATCTATTCCCCTAACTGTTGGAATCGAGCAGCCTCTTCTGACTATTCAGTAGTGATATTGCTTAAAAGGGAAGAATGCTATGTTTTAAAGGGGAACAAAGCACATTAATTAACAATGAAGGCTAAGATAAAAGAGATAATAAAAAAGTGAGGAGACAGCAATGAAGGTTCAAAAGGTGCAGCAATGAAGGCTGAACTGAAAGGAGAGAAAAATAGAAATATTTTTTTCAGCAATGAAGACTGGAAACAAAATAAACCAAAATAAGTTTTGGAACATGAAAAACAGTTTTTAGACAAAGTGGTGTAATATGTACAAAGTGGTGTAATATGTAAAAAAATCTACGAGTTCAGGAAGTGCAAACTCTGCAAAGGATATTTATGAAGAACATTCCCATGGAAGGAAAAGAAACAGAATCAGAACTAGCTAGCAATAAGAATCATAATCCCCTGAACATTCATTTTTATGACTATTCAACAATATTTTGATTCCACACATTCTCAATACTCTCTTCATTCTTGACTTAGTTTTTCTCTTCATTCTTGATCTTAGTTTTTCTCTTCATTCTTGATTTAGTTTTCTCTGTCACATTGATGTATCAAAAGTAAATTTAAGTGAATTGCACAAACAAGCACCAAAAAATTGCCACAAAGTCTTGACAAAGTGGTTTTAATGGATTTTATAGACCAGTTAGGAACACTAAATCTTTTCTATATACGTAAGGACCATCTTCACTTCACCAGTCTGAAAATATTTCTCTCTGACTTGGGCTTAAAAAACTTGCTTAAAAGTAACCATGGGCGCAAATAGCGCTAGGGTTTTAAGACTTGCCCGTGCACCAACTTTCAGGACCTAACCAGATTGAATGCCACATAATACATTAAACAGCAGCAAAGTACATAATTTTCTGGCAGCCACAAAACAGTACTGAAAGATAAATTCTTAGGTATACTCTTGTAAACTGATTGCAACTAAGGAAAGGTTAATTGTCATTTTGCAGATGTACCTGGCCATGCAGAAAGCCTTCACTTTTACATTTGCTTGCCACATTTAAAAAGAACTGGTAATTGATATGTGTTCCAAGTGAAGCTTGATGAAAATACGAAGCCCAGTGACTTTCAGTGAGGGTCTTGTACGAGGTGGACAAAGAAAATAGCTTACTTGTTGAAGAAAGTATATAAATAACAGAAAGCAACCTGGAAACCTGCCAAACATCATAAGAGGCCAACAATGTTTCATAACCTGATGATCATGGATCGAAAACCAAAGGATTTCAAAGCCACTCTTAACTGGAAAGATTTATAAATAACAGGAGTTCAAAAATATTAGCAAGGTTTCATGCATTTCATGTTTACTAGAGAGATCAGTTTAAAAATTTTTAATTTAGCCATATACATGTATATGCCCATTTTCATTGCTATCTGACACCAAGTAGATGATTATTTGTACGATGGAAAATAGTAATGCAGTTAATTTAGTGTAAAAGTGGGAAGAGCCATCTAAGTCACTAGCATACAATCTACAATTGCAAAAGCCAAATACAACAAAATGCATGAAACTTGACCAGGTCAAATTATCAATTATTCATACAGCATTAAGTCCAGTTTCATCAAATCAAAAAACCAGATGTCCCCATTGCCCTATCACATAGAATTGAAACAATAAAATCCTACAAGAAATTCATGTGGTGTTTAGCACACAGCATAGCACCTTTGCTAAGTCTGCCTTCTTAATCTGTTTAGTTTAGTCAGGTTTTGCAATAAAAACCAAATGAGTTTCAACTATGTTTGTTTGGAACATCGGAAGCTGATCTAATCAAGATCATTCCGGAACCATTAAATTAAGCTTACAGTATGCTGGTTTTATGCTCTAAATACATAAGTTCCACCTAGCCACAATGATTAAACCAATACTACAGTTGTCTTACAGTAATCTAATCTTAGTTTTACTATAAGACATAGATATGGCAAAAAATCAACTTTTATCATAGAAAACATTTCTTAGCTGAACCAATCTAAGCATAACCACATTCTGCAATTCAGCTAATATAACATTATTTGATGCAGAGGACAACAAATAGAGAAGTATCAAACAGATCACTTCAACACACTATTGCAGTTTAGACTCAACATCCAGATAAAACAAAATCAACTAATAAACATTTGTATTAACAGTAATAGGGTGATTAGTACATTGACTCCTCTCTAGTAACATCATCAAACTGAACTACTTAGGATAAAAAAACTTTCACTGATAGGCATAGGAATAAGGAATATCCTGATAACATGTGCATCTATACATATTAAACAGAGACTAAAGCCTCACAAAAACAAAGTTATTTCTAATCTAAATATTTAAGTTCCAAGACATAATAAAGGGGCTAGTGCTTAAACAGGAAAATTAAAAGGGTGAACGAAAATTATTGGATTAAAGGTAGAAGAAAAAATTGAAAACAAAAACCAAAGACTGCATTTTGTAAACAAGACCAATAGGGGTTCACCTTCTGAAATAGGATAGGAACCTCACGGCAAAGTACAAATGCTAGCATCAACCAGGAAACTATTTTTGGTACTTGAACATCTGAGAGATCACAGCACCCTTTCCTGGCTCAAAACAAATTAGGGGATAATCATCCAATTATGATTAGTCTATAATGCAGATAAGTACTCTCAACATTAGAACATTATGACCAATTAGCAGGAAAATTATTTGCAAAATGGCAAAATGACTGGCATGCCTGGAACCCATAAGTACAAAAAAGGATGGATAATTGGCATAGTACCTCATGTCCTTGGAACAATTAAACTTCAAACAGAACCAAGCGATGTTGTAAAGTATCGCTGCCCGCTCAACACAGAATGCATCCCCTTCAATTTCTTTTGCAACATAATCAAGCAAAAGCGTAGTAACAGTAGTGTGTGTACTGAATGTGTTTTGGCTGGCTATAGTAGAGATGCTATGCAAAATAACTTCATGTGTTCTATGAACTTGAAGATGAGATCCCAGGCATTTTCCTAAAAATTACGGGAAAGGAAACAGGGAACAGTTTGAAAAAAACTCAATTGCAGGAAAATGTAAAAGCGGACATAATGAACCAAGAAAAGGGGCATACATAAGTACAAGAACATATAAACATATCCATAATTGAGATATAATTTTCTCTTTGACATAAAAAACCCAAAAAGGGAAGGCAGTATTTATTTATACGATAAACATATTTTGCTTTGATATCCAAATTGATCAATTCCAATTGTCATGTCAATCATTTAAAAATGTAAAATCAAAGAAATTGGATATTTCTCAACTTTTGTCACTTCAAAGACCTACATATAAACATGAGAAGCCCGTCTAACTATAACAGTGGGGCAAAACAATATCCCATAATAAGATTAAAGACCATTCTTAAATAGTACCTATTATTATGAGAAGCACAAAATATTACAATCTTGGATATATAATAATATTATAATCCTAAATACTAAATCTTCATTATCTTTCTGTTTAAGATTCTATTATCATGCCACAAACTCCATAAATGTAAATAACAAGACTCAACCTTGTGAAAGTAAAATGAGTAAGACAAAGTAGAAGAAAGCAGGAACACAAAAATTGTGTGGTTTGATGGTAATTCCTACATCACCAAGAATGCTAAAGTGTATGTGATTAATTTGATTTAATTTATTTGTTTATAATAGTAAGGCAAATAAATAATAATATTTGTTAATTATCTAACTTATTTCAACATAGGATACACGAAATATTTAACTATAGAACACACTTGATAGTAATATCAAATATCCAACTATTAAGATCTTCAAAACTCCATCTCATATAGGTGAGTGAATACTTTTTTACTTTCAAAACATCAAATATCCAACTATTAAGATCTTCAAAACTCCATCTCATATAGGTGAGTGAATACTTTTTTATTTTCAATTTACGTATGAATTCTTCGGACTACAATAGCTAGGAAACCAAAGATAACCAACCAAAAACAACAAATAAAGATGAAATTTTTCTTCTTCTTTTTGGCTACGATTGTTCCAAAAAATGGCCTTTAACCAAAACATAGTTGACAAAGAAGCTAAACTAAGGAAACGCAACCTCCGATGATACTAAAGGGCAAGACAAGACTAGCCACTAGGCAAACAAAAAGATCTAGCAAACTTAAAAAGATCTAAGATCACTTTGTGGTTCTTTAGTCTAACAAAGACAAAAGTAAAAAGCTTAGGGAAGATCAACAAGCCGAAAAAGCTCAACAGGCCAAAAAAGCATGAAAAAGATAAGAATAGTCAATGATCTCCTATGAAAGCAGTTCAACAAGCATGGAGAAGATGTTAACAAGGTATGATGAGTAAAGAAGTCTCATAATGAGAATGAGTAACCGAAGGAGAGGAGTGAGATGGAGAAGATGCTCACGACATATAGATTCATCAACAACGGCAATTGTTTAGATCATGATTAAAATGCAGCAACTTACAATAGATTCCAAAATGTAATGGTGGTCACCTAGTGAAAAACTAAGTTAGGTTTTGGCATTCGACAATAAGTTTCAAGAGTAAAGGCAACTCTTTCAAGTCAAAAACTGATTTAGCCTTTTGGGTTTGATGTCATTTGAAAGTAAAATAAACGAGGAATAAAAGTAAAGAGTACTAAATAAGCTATATGGTTCAACTATCAGGCCTGTATGAACAAACACAAAGACTAGAGGGGTGTTAGGCTATGTGCAACTAATGCAGTTAAGAAACCTTCTATAATAATAGATATCATAAAGCATCACTAACGTTCCTAAGTATAATAACTAAACTATTACATTATTATGATCCATATAGTAATCCTATATACGATATACATATAATAATGCCATCATACTTTAAAATCTTCAATAACCACAAGAGTGTCAAATGGAAGCATTCAAGTCCTTGACTAAGCTTAAGGCTTTTACTTGGCTTACACTATCAAGAACACAATTATCATTGAGCTTCCAAATGGTTTGTAAAGGTTTGAATAGATTTGGAGTTCAATATGCTTCAAGATCTAAAGATCCAATAATAATGCAAAGGAAGTGTTCAACACTAGAAGCATATATTCTTTATAAAATTTTCCTCTTTAATTGAATTATATAAAAGTTCAAGGGTCTTGCTCTCAAGCTAATGGTACAAATTTATAGGTATCGCAACAAACTTCTCTTTAAGGAATTTACCAAGAATCACACGTTTTGTACCCTAATAATAAGAATAATTGTACATACTAGCCCTCTAGTGAACTTCAGTAACTCTTTTATCCGCTCTAAACCATAGTGGTACCACTGGGAAAAAAAATCAAACGACTAGAGGAACGCAGAAGCAAAAATGTATATCACAAAAAAGGATATCACATTGATACCCCATGTGACATTGGTGTTATTTCACATGACATATATTTACTTTGAAAATGTCTACGATTAGTAGCCTACAGCAAAATTTTGTAAAGTCTTTAGTACAATTTCCCAATCCAAAAAGTTTTGTAATGTTAATAGGATTCGTCAAAATAACAAT
The DNA here is from genome assembly GCA_026546835.1 of Erythroxylum foetidum. NCBI lineage: Eukaryota > Viridiplantae > Streptophyta > Magnoliopsida > Malpighiales > Erythroxylaceae > Erythroxylum > Erythroxylum foetidum. The sequence goes on along the minus strand of JANZLF010000005.1, from coordinate 19,658,969 downwards.
TACAGTGGTGGTAAAATTTTACGAATAGTTCTGCATTATCAAACCAAATGGCCTCCCAAAACTAAATCCACAGTATAAAGACCTTATTTAAAATGTCAATATGACAATACCATAGACTTATTAAAAAAATTAAAAAAAGAAAGAACAAAGAATGAATGTTCATACTGGGCAATTGAGAAATTAAGTGGTAACCAATTTGAAGGTCCTTTTATAAGGAAATCCAACCATCTTTCCTATATTTCGAATCAAAAGTACCTGTAGATTATTTTTCCCCACAAAATAAAATTCAAGGGCAATATGCAACATCATTTCTTTCCAAGCTTAGAAGAAAATAAAAGATTCAAGGGTTTGTTTTCGATGCTCCAGCATTTTTAAGGTGTCTTTCAATACTTGAAGACAATATAAAATTACAACCATACCTTTTGAAAGGAGAACTCTAACCGCAAGTCGCCTGCGAGCAAACTCCCACTTCAATTGTAAAAGATTGCTCATAGATTCGGATTCCTTAACTTCCATAGCCAAACACAGCCAACATTTCATTTTATTGCAAATACATTTACTTTGACCCTCTAAATCAACCATGCAACTTTTTACTTCCAAGAGTGACTGTCTATGCCCAACACAATCAGCCGCACATGTATCACTCCCTTCCAACTGTTTTGAAGGGCAAACTTGCAGATCTACCTTATTATTTATGTTATTTCGGGAACGATATTTTAAGCGAGTTAATCTTCCAGTAGGCTCAATTGTAGAAGACTGCTCCTCTGGTAGAGGTTTCAGCACATTGTTGGCTTTTCTACACCTTCTGGATTCCTTCTTTGCCTTTGCGCCTTCCACTGCATTTGAATGAGTTTTGGCATTACAAACAATACCATCGTCAACTACTTCAGGACAACTAACAGAATTCTTCCACTCAGATAGATTTAACTTGTCCAAAGATTTGTTGTAGAAACTCTCAGCAAGAGTTAGCCTCTCTATTGGAGCCTGCTCTTTTGCACTGAAACTTTGGTACAAATCCCCAAGTTGCTGATCAATGGTGACTTCCAGCATTAACTTGCACTTCAAGCAAGAAAAACTGCAGCTATTGATCAATTTCTGTTTGGCATCCTGAAGTTCCTTTTCTGAAAGATCCCAAGATCCTTTCTTACGGTACAATTTTCCTAGCATTTAACCAGTGTTCTGTGAGATAAAAACACCATAAACCTCTAACAAAATATTCATTACAATTCTAAAAGCAGACACCAAAGGTCTGACCTTAGTATTTCTTACCTAAAACAGATGAAAAAGATACTATAAACAGTGGTAGGCTTTGTGACAAAGAGATCTCTTTTCCCCAAAGTAACAAAGTTTCAGCCTCAGCTCCATTTCCAATCATCTCATGAATTGTCCCAACCTGCATATACAATAAATGGCTTAATAATTTTACCAGCACTATGAAAATGGGATCTGCATAAAGTTTCTCTATCAAAGCATTATCAGTCAAAGATGAAACAACCTGAAGAGTACTTTCAAGGTAAGATTGAAGTATTTTCCATGGACTGAGATAGCATGCTTCCATATCCCGTGACAAGTATTGAAAGGACCAAGCTTCACTAGCGACTGAATTGCGGACTTGAAATTTTTTAATACAGTAGCTTAACTTTTGATTGTGTTCCCCTGCTTCAGAGTATTTCTCAACTTTTGGCTCAACAGAATATGTACAATGCTCTTGAAAGAGTTTAGTACGCAATTGATGGGCTTCTTTTGCATATGTAAGAGCCTAGAGAAACACAAAATAATATTAAATTGTAGGAAATATGCAGCCACAAGGAAGACCCAAGCGTATACAAGTTAACAGAGCCAACAAAGAATTGTCACAATCCACAGAAAGTTTTTAACTCCAGCCTGTCATTTGTTCACTATTATACAAACAATAGGGAGATGAACACCTTATTTCCAATGGAATGTGTATACTTTCATATCACTTCTTCTCAATAACAACACAATGTGAATGAGTTAATGCCAGATACATTTAAATGGTTCAGTACTGAAACTTTTGGCTTCAGACAAAGTTAAACCTTAGCCTATAACAAAACCTTGAAATGACTGGTTACCTCAACTAAGTGGCCTGTTGCAACTAGTCTTTCACATAAATCATAATAAAGACATCCAGCAGAAAAAACTAAATGACTGTTCACAGGAACCTGCAAAATAAGAAGCATAAAGCAATTGATGATCTTGTATCAACCAACAGAATAGAAAAAAGAACTGCAACAAGTTACTAAATGGATCTTACTCTTGAAAGGAGTTCCAAAGCAGCCTTTCTAACATCATTAACAGAAATAGAGGCTTGAAATGAAGTTTCATGCTTGTAAAAGTCACAAAGAAAGTTTGGAGATAAATAGGAAAAATTTTGTTGCAAGCCAACTCGAGAAGGCAGAGATTCCTTCAGACAATGCATCCAGAACTCAACAGATTTACATGTTTCTCCATAAACCTCTGTCAGGTTAAACATAAATCCTTCATTTATAGGTGAAAGGCAAAGGGCATGACTAAGTCTTCTACTCTCCCACAGAGTGGACAAGCACTTCTCTGCTGGCAAACTCTTCCAAATGAATAATCTAATCAACAATGCACATGCTTTGTGATGGAGTTCCATGAAACCCTGCAGACAAAGTATACCATACTTAAGCTTCAAACTTTTATTGATTCAGTATCAAAAGAACCTATTAGATCATCTATATACCTTCAATGACAACAAATCTAATATATTAAACAGCATTAGCATCACAGTATCAGATGATACACTGCTCTCTCCAGATGACAGGCTATAATCTGAACTCGGAATGCCCAACCATATCTTTAGGGCAGATTCAATATCTTGAAAGATTTGCTGCTGAAGAAAAGACAGAAGGTAATCGCAAAAGCCATCTTGTGAATTATCTAATAAAATATTGATATACATAGACAAGTGGTGTAATTCTAAGCAGGTGCATTATGACTGACACCTTTAAGTTCGATTCAGCTTCTTGGATACACAGTGCACGCAAGGAATATGCCATAGCTAATTGATGACTTGCTGGAGTTCCATGATCTAATGCTTCAACTTTCTGTTCCAAGGACTATTTGAAGTAAAAAAACATGCCAACTATTCATGACTCAGAGCATTTATAGTTAACATTCAATAAAAAGCCACAGGAGGGAATAAAGGCACTGCATAACTGGAGAAACTCAAACCAGTAGAAAAAACCTGTTCTAGAATTTTGCCGAGTGTCCTCTTTGACATATTTTTTGAGGAGAGCAAATTGTATAAAGTTTGAACACTATAGTTGCTGTCCATATTTTGGCTCAGCTTACATCCTATCTGAAAAAATAAATAATAATCAAACCTCTAAAACAATAAACCATCAAGGAGAATTATGAATATAGGAATTATATAATTTGAAACAAGCAAGTTTTAGGTTGATGAGTGAATAGGAACCTAAATGCATGTAAACATGTGTAACAACTAGCTCTTAGCTATAAGAATATTTGCCCCTTCATGGATGCAAATGATTGAATGGGAATTACATTACTCCTCTCTTTGAATGCTCAAAAAGACCACCTCTCAATGATTTATCTAATCAGAATATCATCAATGACATCTAATAATCAATGTTCAATCAGCCACGTATAAGGAAAATACATGACTAGATTTTCCAGCATTCAATACATAAATCTGAAGTTGCTGGAAATTAAGAACCCATCATTTTAAGACACTTGATCTCTTGACATATATAAAAATGTCTCTCAAATTTGTATTCTTGTCTGGTATCCCATGATTCTCAGCAAAAACAATTGAATAGTTTAGCTGTGTTGGTAAGTTTCTAAGATCAGTTGTAGCATGGATACAAAAATTCATGTGTAACTACAATACACACCTTGAACTTATAACTTCCATCAGGGTAGACGTGGCAATTATAACTATATGTTTTCGAACGATCTGAACCGAGGTACTGAAAAATACAAGAAAATAAACATTAACGGTTTCAAAAATCACAATTGAAAAGCATAAACTAACATCTCTAAATTCACTCATCACTATCAAGTCCAACAGTTATGTTTCACCCTTACAATCATGGAAAGGTACATAGATTCTAATAACAGGTCGGCCAATTAGCAGTACTATTTCTGCACTTATTTGTCTATAGTAACTACAACATATTGTCTGCATAAGGCTACTAGTTAAGAAAAACTTTAAAAGAACGTCCAATAAGCATTGCAATGAGTTGAGGTGACACACATAGAATCAGCCCAAACCGCACAAAATAATTGTATAACTAAAACTAGAATTGGGCATAATATGAACTGGAAAGCATGCAGAACACTTGAGAACGGGTATAAAGATAGCATTCAACGAAATGAAATAAGCTAAGAGCATTCAACGAGTCTATCCTAATAACAAGAAGTATAATAAAACAAACCAGCAGAAAATCACGTTACACAACCTTCAAACGATCGTTTTCCTTAATGAAACCACATTTACACCCCACGGCTTCCCATACTTGAGTCTCAAAAGACTGCATCGGTAAATCTTTCAAGGATCTTATATTTTCTGGAGACAAAAAATCCTCCAGCTCTAATCTGGAACGATTTCAGAAAAAGACAAAAAGTGACATATACAACCACCAATGTCATGACTAGCTCAAGCAACAGAGCTGCTTATTTACATACTTACCCTCCAAGATAGCTTAATATAAGAAACGCTTTTCTAAATTCAAGCTCCCATAAGGCTTGCAATTGGGGACTAACAATAACTGCTCTGCTTGAAGTGCCTGAACTAGAACTAGAACTAGAATCGGAACTAGAACTAGAACTGCAACTTTTCTGGCCTGAACTAGAACGAGAACTAGAGCTAGAACTGCAACTCTTCTGGCCTATCGCGATCGAAGTTTGAACAGGAGTTTCAACTTCTGTACCAAATCCAGAAACAAAAAAGAAAAATGATAGTAAGAGCTAAAAGACAAGAAGACTGTGTGCTAGTCAACAAGCAAATGAAAGTAAAGATAGGGATTAAGTAAAACCCTGAGAAAGCTTAAACGGAACCGTAGGCTTGAGAACGCGATTCTGGCTGGGAGGAGAGCGTTGAGGACTACTGGAACTAGGAGAGCCATTTTTACGCTCTTGGTCTACCATGTATTTAACGAAACCGTCGAAGGTTTGAATGCGACAACGGGAGATCTTTTGGAGAATAGCAACCGCAGCTTCTTCGGTAAGAGACGCCAGCTTCTGCCTGGCATCGACTCCGAGTTGCGGTTTGCTCTGGTCGTCGCAGATTCTTTCAATCAACTCATCCACCTTCAGAGGCAGCACCACTTGCAGTTGCGGGCTAGAATCTCCCATCTGCTTTTCGGTTTTTTGGGTTTGAATTGGGACAAGAGAGTCTTGGTCGTAATATTGGGTTTGATTGTTGGTTTTCCCGCTCTTTTGAAGTGTACTTACGTGGCAATGAGACCTCGATTCTCGCCTCTCGTCAGCCTGTATGTAAAGTGGGTTATAAATTGCCATCAAGTCAGTCATTGTCAAATTTCAGTTAAGGGGAGAATAAATTAGGATGAAAAGAAAATGCTAATGGAAAGAGGAAAACTTTATCTATTTACTCAGCAAAATGAGAGGCATAAAAGATCAATGCTTTGCTTGAAATGAAATCATATTCATTTCAACGATCAACATCCACCTTGAAATCTTTCGCGAACTTAAGTTGGTGAGTTTCTGAACACCCTTTTAAAAAGGAAAAGTGAATTAAAAAGAAATCTACTAACTTCGGCTCAGCTAAAGATTTAAAATTAAATTAATTTAAATAATATTATTTAGTTGACAGGAAATTAAATTATAAAAATAAAAATTAATTTTTATAATTTTCATAAATTTAAAATTAAAATTAAAAATTAAAAAATTCAAACAAAGCAGTGTTTCTAATTTTCTATTAAGTTTGGAACAAAAATAAAATGAAAAACAAACATCCCCTTAGATTGAGACTTCATTTGTTGTTAGGCTCTTTTCCAAAGAAGCAATTATTTAGGACTTTGTGCAGGCGCGAAAGTGGCGGGCGCTTGCTTGGTCGATTGGTTGCTTTTCCGAAGAAGCAATTATTGCAGGTAGGCAACTGTTTAATCACACGGCTGAGTTTGAGTGGCACTAACTATTTAAAGGGAAAAGCCAGAAGTCAAAAGCAAAAAGGAATCTCAGCTTTAGAATTCATTCAGATTTCAGAACCTAAAGTCACGAGAAACAATTATTATCGTAGAATTGACATTTTGGGCTCCTTTGTTTTTTTAGCTTATTGACTTTATTGATTTTAAGAAAAAACTATTATATTTATTTAGCCAATCCAATCAGCTAACTTTTTAAAAGTTTTTTTACAAGAGCATTTAGGTAATCAACTGATAGCTTTTTAGTTTAATATCAATTTTACCTTAACTTTATTTTTTACTTTTTACTGTCTTATTTCTTGTTTTCTCTAAAATATTTTTTCTTTCCTCAGCTTTTTTCTTACATCTCTCACATCTCCATCAAATCACCGGTCGTTGGTTTACAAATATGTGTAGTTTGCATCAGAATTAGAACGGTGCTCATAACATAATTCATAAGAAACTAGATCCTCACAAGATAGTTAATCAACAAGGTAAGCACCAGATCTTATACGACACCTTCAGAGAGTCAGATCCTAGACTACGAATCATATTCTTTTGTTTCTCTTTTCTTGTTTCCATTTTTCCTTGTATATTATACCTCTGCTTCTTTTCGTTCAAATGTACATAACACTTTTCTAGTGTTCGACAATTTTTAAAAATCTTTGCTCACTTTATTTTGCAGCATTTTTCAAGGGATTATTTGTTCATGTGTGCTTTCTCAAACCCACTCTCGCAAGTTTAAGCTTTTTATTGTTCTTCTTCTTTTTCGATGTTGCTCATCGTAGAATTATCAATAGAACTATGCTCAGATGTTCTTATGCTCATTCGTTAAATCTCCCATGTCTATTTATGAAACATCATTTCTTTAAACATTTGCGCTCTTATGAATATGTTGCTCGGACTGTCCTTGAAGGACTTTCTCCCTTAGGAGAACGATTTCGGCGGTTGAAGGTCTCCTATTTTTTAATAACTACATCTTTTTTGGTAAATATTTTCGTAAGAATCCTTAAGTTAACATCCTTTTTTCTCTCTTGTGCAAAATAAGGCTCTTTATGGTGATAAAGAGTAGTCATCACAGGTGAGTTACGGGGATTGTCTAAACTGGTGTTGTCTTCATTGAAAAGATTGATATCTATAGTGTTTTTGTAGCACCTTACTTCCGTAAGATTCGAACCCGACATCGGTGGGTGATATTCGAGTCCGTGTTCTGCGAGAATGACGTGCTAGATCACTTAATCAGTCAAAAATTTGTATAATTTTTTTTTATAATTTTTTTTAACAATCAAACATATGCGGAAGTCAATATTCAATTATGACCCACATTCATTCATAGCATCTTAAATCAACACATTACAATCAATATAATTTCAATAACCAATTGGGACCCATTACAAAAACAAAATACTATTCTACAGAAATTGCGAAATACAAATTTATACAAGAATAGGATAATACTAATGCAGACACGTACTGATCCTGACCTCTATCTTTCTCTTATATGCAGTAATTATATTCTTTTTTGCCTAACGGGGTATTCTTCTGAGTCTTGGAAAAATAATTGCAAATTTTGGGTGAATTTTGTGAACTCAATGAGTGACCATCATCAATGACTCACCCAACCACATAACACATAATCACTTTCACAACGTTTCACACTTCACATTCAATAGATATAATCACTCATATTATGCATATATAGTGCATATGAGATCACTTTCCATTTGTTACTTTGTTGTGACCAAGTGCCTAAATTATCCCATATAAGGCTCATTGATAACTATCCCTTATCCGCTTGGGAGATACAGGGCTCATTAAACGTTGAGCCTGAGGCTCTGATTCACTTTTAAGCTCGAATCTCATTTTCACTCGTTGAGCTTTAAGCTCTGATCAATGGCTACTCTGGTCGCAACAATCATTATGTTTCATGAAATGAAATGCATCAGTCACATTTGCATAATCCACATTCACTCACATTCACATATCATCGGATCATAGTCCGGCATTCAATATTAGAGTTGAGTATCACTTTTCATTTACATGTAAATGCACATTCAAAACACATTTGTCATTGGACTGGGGTCCGACATTTAACAATCATATTATGCACTCTTATTTCATCCCATTCACGTAAAAGTAGCACTTCAATATTTTATTCATACATCACATTTATCGGATCTTCTATTCGGAAATCATCACAATCAATCACATTCACATAATGATTCAGTAGTCAATTAATGCAAAATTAAAAGAACAAACAATAAAGTGAGACCAACTCGGTCTACTCACAGTACGCTCCAGTTTAGCGTTCGCTTCCAAATTTTGAAAACGCTTGAATGTGAATGTTCTAACCTGCACAATTCATTTATGCAATACACATTTCACACACGTTATAACTTTGTGCAATTATAATTGTTCAATAATGCACATGTATGAAACGAATTATGTACAATGCATATTCATGACAATCCCGAGTATCTTTCCTTTAATTTCATTACAAAATCATTCTTATATCAAAACTCATCTAAGTATAATTTATACTTGTTAGAGTAGTACCCTAAAGGCAATCGCCTTTAACGCATATTGTACAAAGTTGTGTACATACTTTATGAATAAATAAAGAAAGTCATATTTCATTAATTTGATGTTCATTATTTATGAATGGATATTGATCTATAAGCAAATTAATGAAGTCCATGATATATGACATAGCATGAAGGAAATTGTGATGTGATCATACTACTGAGATTCC